>PVKB01001754.1:0-160185 GCA_004027205.1 Ctenodactylus gundi
CGAAGCATCGCGGGCTGCAAGCGGAACAGCCTTCCCGGAAGACGCGGCCAGGAGAAGCTCAGTCTCCTCCGACTCCGGTGGACTGGAGTGCTGGTCAGAGTTGACTCACCAGAAAAGTCATTTAATGTATCAGGGCGGTGGGTGTAGCTCAGCGGCCAAAGCCCTTACCCAGCAGCAGGGCCCTGGGTTGGATTCCCCAGAATCACATAAGCGGGGCGTGATGGTGCACACCTGTAAACCCGGTGCTCTGGAGGCTGAGGCAGGAGGATTGACCCAGGTTCGGTGGCAGCCGAGACAACACAGTGAAGTCAGGACCAGCTGGACTGTAGAGGGAGAGACCCTGTCTCAAAAAAATAAATAAACAGAAACGGCTCATATTACTTTCTAAACCCCTATTTCCTGCATTGGGCCTTATTAAGAGTGGAAGAGTTCGCTAGACTGCAAAGAAATATCTGGTACATTTTAGACTATTTGATAAAGCAAATAATTTCTGTCCTAAAAATAGTTCTAAAGCATTTCTGGCTTAAAATTGATCAGACATGGTGTGCTCGGTGGATATTTTGTTATCTGAAATACATACATTCCTGAACTGTGCCTATATTGCGTTATAATAAGTGACTATGGAGGGGCGAGGCATTTAAGATAGTTTTATGGTGAAGCCCTTGGTCAACAGGTGAAGGGAATAATTATTCCCAGTTTGTAATTTGTGTCCATTCTATAGTTTTATAATGACGCGGTTTATTTCCAGTGGGACACGTTTAGATGTTGGATGCTCAGTAGCTCCATCTCAGAAAGCAGTAAATATCAAGGCTCTGTGGCAGGTGTGTGTACAGGCAACCCTTGGTGACTACAGCCCCTGTCCTTTCTTTCTTTCGAAGCCATGCCACAGAGCTGCGTGGTGCTTGCAAGTCCCTTCCCCTTCTAGGCCAAGGAGGCTCCTCTGCGGAAGGGCAGGAGGAGTGAAGAGATCACCAGATGTTTTTGGAAGAGCGCTGGGCTTGGAAAGAGAAGCTTTCAGCTCCAGCCTCGTCCTCCGTAGCACCTGCGTGCTACAGCCTGTGCCTCGGTTTTTCCATCTGTGAAACTGAAAATAGTAATATTCAAAACTATCCTGGCAGAGATGTGTCAAGATAATTCGAGAGAACGTGTTGGGAAACACCTGACAGGACTCTGCCTGGTGTAGAGCAGTTGCCTGGTCAGCACTGGTGGCTGGTCCCTTGCGCCCTGTGCTGTGGCCTGTGAGCTGTGCAGGAGGCAGCACCTTCTGCTAGAATACGCTGTCCTGCCTGTCATCTTTCTGAGGCCCCTTGTTGGCCATTAGCAGATCTTGACGTCCTCTACCTGAAGCCACTGGTGACAGAGCAAGAGGCCAAGGCTTGAGGAATCACCCTGGGTTTCACACTGGCCCACGCTTGACATGGGATTAATTGTTGTTTGAAGCTTCATTTTACTCATTTGTAAAATGGGGATAGAAAAAAAATAGAAAACTGCTTAGAACTGGAAGAAAAAATTCCATAACTTATTTTCACTGTGCCATGAATTGCACTTTTCAAGATGTTTTCCCATTAAGACACCCCTACTGTGTCCCCCAGGCACTTTAAGGGACCCAGCAAGTTGCTCAAGCCATCCAAATGCTGGGTCTCAGATCTCTGTTTTTTCCTCCAGCAGGTCCAAGACAGGGAACAGAACAGCCTTCCCCATTCAGGGGACCCCAGCTGCGGAAAGAAAACAGCCCCAGCCCCAGCCAGACAAAGGACCCCTCCCAAGATCCTGGCCCTTTCCTCAGGAAGACAGAACACCCAGCCTGATCGCCCCCCAACCTCCCCGTGTTTGTGGGCTACCGCCCCACAGTTTCTCTGTGCTGGAGTCCAAGGTGAGAGCATTGAAAGCGAAGGTGACATCAAGTGAACAGGTTGTGAGCCTCCCCTCTGGTGAGCAGTCATCCCCCAGGAGACCCAAATGCAGACGAGCCAAGTCTGGGGATGTCAGGGTATCGGAGGACTCTGCCTTGCTGGGTGCTGCGATCATCTCCCATGTTCATCAGGAGGAGCCTGCCAGGAATGGGGGCTCTGGGCCTCCCAGCCCACCTGGCCCTCAGCCAATGTGCTGGAATGGGCAGAGCCCATGGCCTCCACAAGAAGTAGGGGTGCTACCGGACCATGAGAGGTGTCCACCACCAGGGCCTAGCTCTTTGCCACAGACACTCATCCGCAGAATTACTACCGGCTGGCCGGCAGGGCGTGGGCCTTGTAAAATCACCCACATGCCCAGCCTGGAGAAAGGAGGACTGGACCCTCCTCAGGATGGCTTGGTCATAGGGAGAGGCTTGGAAAATGAGCCCCTGATCTCTGAGAGGGACTTTTTCCCCAGTACAGCCTTGCTTGGGGGATTCTGGAGATCTGGAGACTGGGGAGCTCAGGGCACTGGGGGCAATGCCTTGTCCCTCTCTGACCAAGTAGAAAGGAATCGCCTAATGCTGCAAGAGATGCTAAAGGTTTCAGGACACAGTTTCTCCAAGGAGGAACCCTCAGCCTGGACTCCCAGCTGGAATAGAGCTGCACCAGGTGAGGTTCTGGGGCAGCAGGGAGGTACTCCAGGGGGGACAGCAGGAGGGTGCCTGGGGAGGAGTGGAAGGGAGGGAGTGCACAGTTGCTTGTCACCAGAGTGTGATGTGTGTTCTTTACCACCTCGTAGGCACCCTGCCTGCCGACGACCCCCGTGACCCTCTGAATAGATGACAGGCCATCCTCTGTGCCACCATACCTTCCCTGTGCCCTGTAGCCCTTTCCAGCATGGCTTCTTGCATTCCCTGCAGTGTCGGGGTCTCACCCCCTCACTGACCTCTGTTGAACAGGCAGTCGGGAGCCTCTTGCCACTGCTGAGCATCCTGCCTGCTGGCCTAGCTCGGGTGGTAGCATGGCTAGGAGGAGAGAGTGTTCAGACCGAGAAGACACCCTTCTTCCATGAGCTCCTTCATTGCACCTGCCTGAGAGAACATGTGGGGTCCTTTCGGCCCATGGGCTATCTTTGCCCATTGTGGTCATTATGTCAGGCTGTATACCTCCGTCTCTTGGTCCAAGACACAGGCAAGGTGTTGTATTTATTTGGGGTGTGACTTAAGAGGTGAAAACTCTCCCCTTAATGTTCATTACATGGCCCTTGAGAGCACAGTTCCTGGCTCTGTTCTGATCTCTGCTTCTGTTCTAGAGCCACCAGCAGGGGACCTGGACTGGGACTCAGGCATCTCCCTGCAAGACTCAGACCAGAACAGGTAAGGGATCAGAGCTCATGTTTTCTTTCCCTCCTTCCGTACCGTCATCTGTTCCTTTGCTGCACACCAGGACGGTAGGAGACCTCGTGAAATCCCTGAGTAAACCCAGGCTGCCCATTTGCTGTGTGGGTCAAAACCACTGGCACAAGGTGTGTGGAAGGTGTCGTCAGCTGCCTGGTGTGGGTCTGGGGGACCGTGTTCCATGCCCAGGCCTCTGCCTCTGTATCTTTCAGGTGGGAGGAATCGTGGCTTTCTGGTTACCTTCACAGGATTATGGTGAGGCCAGAGTGAGATAATGGCCAAGTAGAAGGATGCACAGCTTTTGTTCCACCTAAACTTTCCCCCACTAATCAAGGCGTGTGGTGGTGCCAGGTCAAGAATTTCACCTTAGTGTCACCTTGGTGCCCACAGACTTTTTTCCTAGCCTCCTTGGCCTGTGTTCTGGGAAAGGCACACTGCATGGAGTGTGGTGGTAGAAGGGGAAGCAGAGGTACCTGTCCTTTTTGGGGGGTGTCAGAGCCTAGCAGAGTGAGGAGAGCACATCAAGGTGTGTGGGGCCTGCAGGCCCGGCTTGCAGGTGGGTCTGCGGAGAGCTTTGCCTCCGCCTTGATCTTTGCCAAGTCTTGGCACCTGGAGCTGCCTTTTCCACTGCAGTGATGCAGCCTCTACAGGGCTCCTAGTCCTGCTGAGGGCAGAGGGCAGAGGGCAACATTGTTTTATTCAAAAGAGCAGGCTGCTGCCGCGTGAGTGTCACTTGGCTTGACCTGATCTCAGGATATTGTGGCCAGGGCCTCTGCCTTACTCTGTTCAGGCTGCTGTAATAAATAACAGTAGACTGGGTGACTAGTAAACAATAGAAATGGGAGTCTCACATTTTTGGGAGGCTGCAAGTCCAAGGAGTCAACAGATTCGGATCTGATGAGGGCTCATTTCCTGGTCATGAATGACATGTTCTGTCTGTGCTCTCACATGGAGGAAAAGGGCAGGGAAACCCTCTGGGGTCCTTTTTATAAGGTCACTGATAACCTCAGCCTCGCTGTCTAATACGCTCACACTGGTGTTAGTGTCAGCATTTGAATTTGGGAGGAGTATAAACAGTCAGATGGCAGCCGCCCTCCAGTTGTGCAAACGCCCTTAACAAAGCAGGGGCGCCCCGGATCAGACCCGCTTCCCGGGGCTGAGGGCCTGGTGGAGGCCGGGGTGCCTGGCCCCTTCCTCCCTTCTCCCGCTGCCGCTGCCGTAGGCACCACCGTTAGCCTCTCACCCTTGCTGGCTCTGCCCGTGGTGAGAAGCATGGCTGCGGAGAGGGTTTTGGTGACACTCTACTCCCCTTTGCCCTCTGCCTTCTCTGCACCTCCTTCCCTGAGAAGGCCCGCAGAGGTACCTGTGTGCTGCAGGGTGGGGCTCCTTCCCCTGCAGTGGCCCCATCCCCCCCAACCCCCGCTCCCTCCTGAGTGGGGCAAATGCCCCTCAGGATGGTGCAGCCCTGGGGTCCTGACATGAGATCGCTGCGGAAGGGCAGAGTGGCAGCTCGGACTCGCATGCTGGATGATCAGTAATCAAAATCATTCATTTTAAAGGAGGAAGATGCCAACAACAAGCAGGGAGAGCTTTTCCTTGGCCCTTTGAAGAGAGAGCGTTGGTGTAGGATCCTCAAAATGAGGGTTTCTGGACTATCATGCAATCTGTCGGGCCATCTGCAGCCGTGAGCTGTGTTTTAGAGTCCAGGCAGGGTGTGTGTACATGTGTTTTGTATGATTTGTAGGTGTGTGTGTATGTGTACAAATATATATGTACATGTATGTACATATATATATGAAACTCACACATGTATGTATACTATACACACACACATATCTACCTGTATGTGATAAGTATACGTATGTATGTGTGGGTGGGGAGGATGATAGAGTCTCGGTGAACTTAAGGACCCTGTTTATAATGTCCCCCTAGAATGCCTGGCACATAGGGACACAGAGTGGGCCTGAAGGTCAGCTTTCTCCTGGGTAGACATCCAGGCCGAAAGAGCAGAAAACACTGCAAGCCCAGTGAACGAGAATCCCTGCCATGCATCCCGCTAACAGAGGCTCCTCGCCTGGCTGTTCCTCAGTCTCCTGGGTGCACATTGAAATGTTACGGAAGAGGTTATGGGGTTCCGTCTCTGCCCTAAGTGGGGTGTAGCACCACCCTCCCCAGAGACCTTTGAAGCAAGGCAAGCTGCCCTCCACTGTATTCCAGGAGGGCTGCCCGGTTCTGGGGTTCCAGGGTTAGTGTCCAGACCAAGGAGCGTGGAGCTGTGGCTTGTCGTTGTGATAGCCAACCATAAGATGTGCTAGGCAGGGCCAGCGGGCAGGGCTTATTTAAGGTGCAGTGAGCTTCTGAGGTCTTCTCAGGGTTTGAGGAATAATTGGCCCTGTCTCATGCACAGCCAAGCTTAGCATCTATGTGGTTCGTTATTACAATCAAGTAACTGTGATGGCCAGGCTCACCCAGCAGGTACTTAGTTATGTCTGTAGTTATCATGGTTCTGCAAGGTAATAAGAAGCTCACGAGTGACATGGATGTACTTGGGATTGGAGGGTCAGCTCAGTTTTGTAGACTGTGGTTCCAGGGAGTCAAAGGTGAGTCACCTGAGAACCCAGAACTTTGAATGCTCAGGATTCGATGCAGAGGAGGCCTCCTCCCCGACCCCGGTATTGTTTGCCTCCACTAAGGGGCACAGAACCACTCAGTCCTAAGGACCGGGCCATGGGTGGCCAGCCAAGAGGTCAGGCCAGCAGCTGTCTTTTAAAAGCCTTTATGGTGTGCCGGGTGTTATACTAAATGCTGTTCCTGTATTCTTGTTTTACTTAATAACAAACTTTGTGCTGTTTGTGGACAGACCTGGGGCTGGATTCACACTCAGGGCTGCCTGACTGTGTGGCTGTGCTCTGGCCCTTATGCCACATTGCCACGGCTCTCTTTTTTTCTTTCCTGCAGCTCACCCCTTGGGCTGAGAGGAACTGGGGGTGCCTTCTGTATCCCCTAGCTAGCTCCCTTCTCAGGCAGAGAGAGTGACAGACTCCCGTGGGATAGGCATTTCTCCTCCTCAGTCACCACTGAGATGTTGAGGCAGTGAGGTGGGAAGTGAAACTAACAGAGGATGAAGCCTGGGGCTCATTAGAAAGCAGAAAGGGTCGGACTGGGGGTGGAGGCTGTGCTGAGCTGCCTCTGCCTTCATCCCTTCTCAGTAGCCTGTTGCTGCCCCTTCACTCTTGGCCAGGAGCTCTGGATCCAGAATTTTCTTTTCTATAAAATGACCGTGACTGTCTCAGTTTCTTCCTCTCCTAGAGGATCCAAGAGACATTGAGATTGTAGAATGTCATGGGATCCCATTAACCAGATGAGCTTTCAGGGACAGGAACTGTGCTGTTCACAGAGCGGGTGCTCAGGAAGTGTCTAGCAAAGGCAGGTGGGCAGGAGTACGGTCTCACCAAGAGCCGGAGCCTGCGCAGGCTTCAGAGGGTCTAGATAGAAACAAGAGAGGACATTCCAAATGGGTGAGGCCTGAAGAAATGCCCGGGCAACTCTAAGATGGAGCGTGGGGATGATCCAATCAGAATGGAGGGTGGAAGGTGGGCTGAGGCCACAGGGGGAACCCTGGAATGTAGATTTTAATTTGAAGGTAAAGACTTTGGGTGGTGGTCTTCCTACCGCCTTCACCTCCACTAGCAGGATGGCCTTCTTTCCTGAGCGTATGGGCTGTCACAGGGCCATTGGTCTGGTGCGGTGTTAAAGGCCTTGATGAGAGGGTGTGACCATTCTAAGACATGGTGATGTTCTAGATTGTTGGGCTACTAGTGTCAGCAGTTATGGTGAGATCTGGGGTGAACCTTTCCTTTCCTTTTCCCACCCCAGAATTCCCAGGGCCTTAGTGGCAGCTGAGGAATGCCCTCCCACCTGGGTGAGGATTTCACTAGGGTGGCTGAGCTCTGTCCTTCTTAACGTGCCCCTCTCCTGCCTTGCAGACTCAGATGTGCAGCCACAAAAGAGGATCCCCTTACCACTCATAGCCCCATGGAGGTTAAAATGAAAAAGAAGACAAATTAACTTCTCAACAGGGTTTTCAAGTAGTTACCTTGCTCTCCCAGTGTCTCATTCTGAACCTTTGGTGGAGAAGGAAGCTAGCCTTGAAGCCCTGAGCAGAGCCGGTGCTAGGTGGATTGTCTCATGACGCATCTGTGTCACCCACTCACATAGAGCCTCCACATGGGAACCCTGTCATGAGCATGGTCCAGTCTTTACCAATGAAGGAGTTAGAGATAGTTATTGTTTTTTCTTTTTTTGGAGACAGAGTCTTGCTGTGTAGCCCAGGCTGGTCCTGAACTCACTGGTGTAGCCCAGGCTGGCCTTGGACTCAGGACAATCTGCCTGCCTCAGCTTCCTGAATGCTGGGATTATAGGCATGTGCCACCACGCCCAGCTTTATGTGGTGCTGAGTAATCGAACTCAGGGGCTTGTGCTTGCAGGGCAAGCACGTCAACCACTTTGTCATTCCTCCAGTTTACCTAAGTCCTCTCATCTGGTGGGAAGCTGGCCTGCCATTCAAGAAAAGGGAGTCTTCCCTGCCCTCCAGAGCCGAGCAGCTCAGTGTTTCCAACTAGGAGAATCATTAGACGCCATTTTGACCACCTGTGTCCTGTGCCTTGCACCCAGGCAGTGTTAACCAGAGGAGCACATGCAGCCTGCTGCTTGTGCTCAAAGAATTTATTGGCCTTCAGGAAGGTAGGTACCGAGCTGCTCTACTCTCCCTAGAGAACCCAGATCTGTTAATGATGTAGAGTACGGTAGTGCCTATGGACTGCTCTTCTTAAGGATCCACCCCGCCCCGTCATTCCCCCCCCCCCCCCCCCCCCCCCCCCCCCCCCCCCCCCCCCCCCCCCCGCCCACACATATCCCAGCTGCCCTATCTATGAGAGAAGGGCCTGGTCACTGAATGGGCCTTGGCTTTCCTCTGCTTCCTCCTGGCCCCCTCCTCTCTTATCCTGTGGAAATTCATTTACCCTGGAGCCCTGTCAAAGGCTTTAGAAAGTCTGGGACAAAACCATCAAGCTCTTTCTAAGTAGAAGACATGTTGTTTCTAATCGGCCTTTCATTTACAATCAGGTGATCTCTTTTGCAGATGATTTTAATTTGCCTTCAAGGCTCCCTCCCTTCACTATTTGGTAAGGGTGTGAGTAATTTTAACAGAGCAATCACTCATGGACTCCTACCATGTGCTCAGCTCTCATTTACCTTAATTAAGTCCTTGTGTAGCAGGTAACCAAGCTGAGGCTTACCCCCTAAGGCACCTGCCTGGGTGGCACAGCTAGGAAGTGGCCCCTTAGAGTTTAGAACTTGGGCAGCTGCCCATGAACCAACACTTGAGCATCACTCTAGTATTTGTTCTCTTAATGTCTTACAAAAATGAAAAGAAAGTCCCTGTGTAACTAAGCATGCGCGTGAGCCCAAGATGAGGGCCCTGTTCTTGTGATCATGTGTCCAGGATCCATCCCCGGCACACTAGCTCCTGTTTTCTCATTTGAGAAGTGCACTCAGTGTGAGTAAATGAGTCATCAGAAAGCTTTAACATATACACAGGTGGAAACCATGCTAAGCAAAAAGGTTTATGTAGGTCCTGTATACTATGTATCTTCTCTTTGCTGGCTGTATCCTGGAATCTAGGAAGTTAGATCTCTTTATATCTCGTATTGTTTCCTAATTCACATACTTGAAAAGGGTTAAATCCAGACTTGCTGAAGCTTATTAGTTAATCCAGGATTATTATGACTGTAGAAAAAGGATGCTGTATACCCTTGACCTCCTGGCTAGGAGAGAAATGGTGGTTCTCCTGACCTGTCTGGAGCCGGATGGAATGAAGTTTCTACTCCAGGAAAGTGTCCTAGATGGAGAGACCAGAGGGGAAAGGGACACATCCTGCTGCTCCCATGGATCCTTAGGAAACTAGTGGTTGAAGAATCAAAGGGAAGAGCCCAAACACTCTAGCAGAATTCTGTTTTCCACCTAAGATTAGCCCCCTGTGAGCTCCCTGAGGGCTAAACTGTGGTATAGATTTCCCGAGGAGGGGCCCTTAGAGTCCTCCACCTCACACCAGGAAACATGACCAGTAACCTAGACTCACGGGGTACTCTGCTCGGAGGTGGGGAACCAAGGCCCAAGGAGGAAAATCTTGCATCCATCTTATTCCTGTGCCCTACTTGCGGAACTAATGAGCACCCTAAAGTGTAGACGTTTAAGGCAGCAGCAAAAGCTCTGAAGTGGGAATTGCTGTTGCTGGCGGTGTGCTCCGGCCCTGACCCTGCCAGGAGGTTTCCAGAAGAATGGTGAGGGCTGAGCCTGGGAATCCTAGTACATAATAGGGAGAGGTTGGCTCTGGGGCCGTGTGCCCTGGAAGAGGCCAGGGGCAGATTAGACTGTGACGTCACCCTCGGATAGGAGAGTCTGAACCTGTCTCCTTCAAGGGGTTAGGTGTCTCTTCAGGGGCGATGGAACGTGGGCAAGTAGAGTGGGACAGGCTCGGTGCCCCCACAACACTGCACCTTCTTGTTCTCTGGTACTCAGGAGAAAGCCATCTTCCCTCTGCAGGCTGGCCATGCAATGACTAGGAGCCGCCTGCTCTGCTGACCTTGACTGCCGCCTGTGAAGGTGGCTGCCATTCTCCTGTCTGCTCGATGTGTTACTGCATGGATGCCTGCAGGCGCTTAAAAAGTCTGCTTTTCTAATCAGCGGAGGAACTAGCTTTGTCTGCCAGAAGCTGAAGCAGGGCAGCTGATGGGGGAAAAAAAAAAAAGAAAAAGAAAAAGAAAAAGAAAAAAAACCAGCTCCAACTGGAGGGAGCAAAAAAGGAAACAGCAAAGCTGGAAAAGGGCTTTAAAACCTGGGGGAAGGCTGATCCTGGCAGCATCTGGCCAGCTGCCTAGGGGCCCTCCTGCCTGCCCACCAGGCCCTGTGACAAATGCCCTCCGACAGCCGGGGAACCGCAGCTGTCACCGGAAGGCTCCGAGTGAGCCGGGCTGGCAGCCAGAGGCCTGCGGCTGCAGGGGCACCTCTCTGGGCTGGTAACCTCATTATCTCCGCTGTCGGAGCAGGAGCCCCAGGGAGCACAGCCGCTCTCAGCTGCATGTTGGAGGAGCTGCCTGCTCTGGAAGCCGTGCAGGGGGGCTTCTCCTGCCAACGGAGGCCTCCTGGGGCAGCAGGCCTGGAGACTCACTTTCGCATCTCTCCAGTTCCTTCTTCCAAAGCCCGACCTGGGCCTGCCAGGGTTCTCAGGCACAGATGGTGCCTTTATGTTAGCAGTCTTTCCCACTCTGGCCCCAAAGCCAGGCTAGACACAAATAATGAGAAGAAAAGAGAAAATCATAATCTGCCCAGAGGTTGCCCAACGCTGTCCTGAGAAGCCTTCTTCCTTTGTCCACTCATGTCTTTGTCTTTAGGAAACTACTGTACCTCCTCTCTCTCAGGATGCGGACTTTTTCCCTTATAGCATATGGAGTAGGTGTGTAGGCTGCAGGCCTGAGGACGGGGACCAGCTGAGCCTTTGGCTGCCTGAATTTTTCTTTCTGTGAAGGATCCACAGCATGTCCTTACCTACCCACGACGATGTTGAACTTGCATCAAAGATTGCGTCTGACCTCGGCCACAAACATCCCCTAGCTGCCCTGGGACAGGAGGCAGCAGCGATGCCGGAGGCAGTGGGGCTGGCTGTCACCCGCTCTGCTCGGCTTTGCTCTTAATTTATGTTCGACCTTGAGCAAGGTGCTAGCATTCCTGAGTATGCGGGACACCCTCATCCGTCAAGTGGAGAGAATGCCTGCCTTTGGCCAGCCTGGCTGAGGGACAGAGCTCCACGGAGAAACGTCTTGGCAGGGGGAGGTTGTGGACTGCTGTTATTGCTGTAACCCAGATCCGGCGGTGTGTCACCGTGTGGAGACAGCTTTGGAAAGGGGCAGCTGTCGTTCTGCAGCTCTGGGCTGGCCAGGGCCGCAGCACATCTGGTAGGTGGTGTAGCTGCGGAAGGACCCTTATTATTATGAAAATTCAGCCATGTGCCAGCTTGGGTTCGGTCCAGCTGAATTTCTCTCAGCCCTGGGCTTAAGCGCCCTGAGCTGATACCTTACAGGTTTGGATTAGGAGTAAGGCAAGAAAACATCAGCATTTATAAAAGTGTTGTCCCCCACTAAGGCCCAACAGTGAGGGGAGCCCTTCCTGCCACCCCCCCCCCGCCCCCCCCTCCCGCCTGACACAGTGGGAGCTCACGCGGCACTTGGTGTCCAGTGGGTATGCGCACGGGTTCTGAGAGACAGGAGGAGGTGGGAGGTGATGCATTTACAGACCGTCTGTCTGGGAAGAGGTTCCCCCACAGCTCAGGCCCTGCGCTCTGTCCTCTCTCCTGCTTTCTGCCCAGAGAAGGAGCAGTAGAGTAGCCTGGAGACTTCTCTGCCCTCTTCTTCATCCTCCTGGGGTCTCTTTCTCCAGTCCCCAAGCAGATGCCCGGGGCCAGGTGAGCTCCCCAGCAGGTCCATCTCCTGGGCCCCACTCATGGGCCAGGTCCCCTCCGCAGAAGCTGGAGCGGGAAGGCTGCGCGTACACAGCTTTTTCTGGCAGTGCTAGTGCTTGACACTGTTAAAGCCCTACTAATCCGTGTTATTTTCTTTTAATCCCTCCTCTGCCCGCCCCGGTCTGTGTGCCACCCTGCAGGATCTTTGCTCCCAAGCCGGAGGCTGCCCTGAGCGCCAGGCATGAGAAAGCAAAACTTCAGCTGCAGCGTGCCCGTATGAAGGCCAGGACCCAGCCCCTCCGGGCCAGCCATGATATTGTGCCCGCTGTGGCTCAGGGCAGCCGGTGAGTAGAAAGAGATGGCATCTAACTCAGATGCCACACCTCCCCTCTCTCTTTTGTCTGTGTCTGTTTTCCATGTCAGGCACTTGCTGTAATCATTTAGTCGGTCAACAGCCCTGTTGAGGGCTTGCTGAGTGTCACAAATTGAATTACAAAGATGAATGAAATGTGACTCTGGGGACGTGGAGATTGTCTTCAGAGAGAAGCCAAACAGGTACTCAGTTCTGTGGACTATGGTGTTGAGAGGAAAACATGTTTTCTGACCTGGAAACCTGTACCACCACGTGCAAAGGACAGGTGAGACATACAAAAGGAAGTGGCTCCTCAGCTGGGGCTTGAAAGAGATGTAGTATTCCCTGAGCAGATGAGGGAGGCAGGAGGTGAAGCCACAGCAGAAGCGCCAGGCTCGGGATTGCAGCCAGGCTGGAGTAGGAGGTGTTTGGGGACACTGGTGTGAGGTGGGAAAGCTCGGCAGAGAGACGCCATGCAAGTTCCCAGGCCTTCCGAGCAACCTGGGAGGTCTCCTGTGGTAGCTCTGAGCCACTCAGGACTGGAAGCACGGGGTTGCATGTTGGCGTTTGCATCTCAGAGCCATCGCTCTAGATGGCGGGCCTGTAGATCTGGGAGCCTGGGCTGAGAGGAGGCTGTTGCTATAAGCCTGGTAGGAGGTACCGGGTGTGGAAACTACAGAGGGATCCCTAGGAGCGGGAATAAACCAGCATACTGAGGCAGCAGGGAGATGGCAAGACCTGGAGCCAGACAACCCTGGTTGGAATTCTGGGTCTGACATTTATCATCTGTGCCTCGGTCTCCTACTACAGATGGAGGTTGCTGCAGTGCCTGCCTCACAGGGTTGTGAGGGTCATGTTAGCCAGTATCCACAGGTGTTTAGCCTGGTATCTGGCACATGTGAGTGTTACAGGACTGTTAGCTCTAACCACTAGTCATTTTATTACTGGGATGTGGGAGGCAGGAGAAGAGGCGTCCAGAACAGAGCCCAGGGTTCTGACTTATATCCGAGTGTTGGGGCATGGGGCTAGCCAAGGGCGACACTCAGGTGCAGGGTCAGGAGTGGGAGGGGAGGTGCTTTAGAGCATCCACTGGAGACAGCCATCAGGCAGTAGGATACAGGATCTTTTAGAGGAGAAACCGTGATGGCATGATGCTGGAGCCCTGAGGATAAGTTCATTGGACATGAAGAGGTGAGAAGAGAACAGATCAGGGGATTTAGACCAGCATGTCACCTAAATGACTGAGCCCGGGTGGTGCACCCTGTTCCCATCCTTGTCCCCATTGTGCATGTGGCGCACCTTAATGAGCCACACACACATGGAGCTCTCCAGCACACAGAAGCAGTCCCTGCTGCTCTCCTGGGCCTGGGATCAGACTGCCTGGCCACGCCAGATCTCATCAGGCCTGAGCAGAACCACCTCTGCAGCTGTCAAGGCCTGTGACTTCTCTGGCACCCTGAGGATGCTGTGTCCTCCCCACATAGCACTGGAGCAAGCAAGGAAAACTAGACTCTGTGCTGTTGGTTGAAGAATACTCTCCATGGAACCCCTGCCATGATTCCATCACAAGCAGAAGCCTCTGCGTTCAGGGCCATCGTGATGCTTACGAGAGGGGCTCAGGGAACCCTAAATTCTAGTAAGAAGTACCTGTAGGCACTTATCACTTACCACTCTTATTTTCACATTTTGTACCATGTTTCTCCCCCTGGCCAGAGAGCACTCAGTAGGAACGGTATGACTCCTTTGAGAAATCATAACTATTCTTCCCCACATGCACGCGAGGAAATACCCTGAACTTCCAATATACTCTGCTGTCCCGCTTTCTGTAGGCATTGCACAGCCACAGAATAGACAAGACTGTCTGCAAAACAACCTTCATTGCAGAAATATCCTCCTGGGCACTGCTTCTTCTCCAAAACATTCTAGCCCCCACACCAACCACAATCTCTCTTGTAAGGAAAGTCCCCTTTTCCTGGCTATAAAGATGCAAGGTGACCCACTTTAGCAGCTGCTGTGTCCAGAAAAGAATTACTATGCCTTGGCAGCACTGGTGAATCCTCGGAGGGAATAGCTGAAAAATCCACACCAGATGGCTTGCTGCAGCTGCTTCTAAAGGTTACGCTCCATCAGATCACCCCGGAGGGCCGGGCAGAGTTAACACAGAGATGTCACATGGGCCCCAGGCCTCAGCTTGACACAGGAGGCCCTGGCACCGGCCTGGATGCATCATTTGCTCCAAAGAACAGTTTGGCAAGAGATAGTGGAGGCAGAACAATGTCTAGAAGGCGCGCGCATGTGTGCGTGTGCGTGCGTGCGTGTGTGTGTGTGTGTGTGTGTGTGTGTGTGTGTGTGTGTGTTTGTGTGTGTTTGGTGCCAGGGATTGAACCCAGGGCCTTGGCCGTAAAGTATAGCCCCAGATCCTTTTTTACTTTTTATTTTGAGACAGGGTCTTGCTAAGCTGCCCAGGTTGGATTTGAAACTGTGATACTCCTCCCTCAGCTTCCCAGAGTGCTAGTATTACAGGCATGTGCTACCACACCTGCTATAGAAGGCTTTCTTTATCCTAGGTCTGACTGAAGGGAGCGAGGGCAAGCTGGCATACCCAGACCTTTCCAGGAGATGAAGAGATAGAGGCAGATGCATTTGCTGGAGGCTAATTGGTGTAGGTATTTGTCAGCTCCTGGAAGGAGAAGCTCTTGCCTTCTGGGGACGGGCGCACTTAGACTAATGCCCTTCATCCCAAGAGGACGTGTTAGTAGGCTGCACCTTGGGAGGGGGAGACTGGAAGTAGTACTGGGTAGGGGATAGCTATGAAGACACTGTGAACAAGAGTTCGCATGTATCACATTGATTGTGTGGTTCGAACACCTCTGTCATAGAAGGTGAGAAGGGTGGCCCCAAAGGGTCGCTCCTCCCAGAGGCCACATAACTGAGGGCTACGGCAGAAACTCAAGCCTCGACCAGAATCTTCCACTTGATGGATAGTTGCTGAGGCGTCGGCAAGGCCTCCTCTAAAGGAGCCTGACAGCCGTGGGATTTGCTGGCTGTGTGACCGCCTCATGCACTCTGCACTTGGCTGAAGTCTTCTCCCTCTTTTTTCCACATTGTTGCTAACACTGCTGATGCTTTTGGGGCTGCATAATAAGGTTGATGACGTCTTATATGATTAAACTCTCATTTCTCCTTTTAGAACAAAAACATTACTTCTCCCTTAAGGGTAAAATCTGGGATAGTTTGATTCACCATCTTGCATGTAAAAGTTTAGACCACCAGCATGGCTGATGGGACCTGGACTCTCTTTTAGATTAGAGCTTTGAAAGCTGGAATGTCTTTTTCCTTGCCAGAATTTATAGCCTGCATCCCTCGAGTGGAGGAGGCATACTGGGGCCTGTGGGCAGGCTTGTTCTGAGTTGTACAGAATGTCCCAGGGGCTTCCTTGTGCTGAGTGGACTTGGCTGGCAAGGGTGCCCTGCCTATGCATTGAGGGTAGGGCTTCTACTTAGTAGAGTGTGTCTTGTTGCTAGGGGGCTGTTGTCTCTCAGAGATACCTTCGGGCCCTAACACCTGCTGGGTCTGTGGTGGTAACTGTGCAGGGCAAGTGTCCACAGAGGCCTTCACTGCCTTGGGCATTGGTCAGGGTTCTCTGGAGAAATACAACCAATAGTATGTCCACTTAGAGAAAGAGGTTTATCTTAAGGCATTGGCTCACACACTATGGGGGCTTGATAAATTAACTGCGGAGTAAGCTGCAGGCTAGAGACCCAAAAAGCAGACAAGCAAGTCCAAAGACAGTCTTCCGGGCAGAATCTCCTCTTGTTCCAGGGCAGTCCATCTATCTATTCAACTAATAAGCAGAGGCCTGCCCACATTATGCAGAATGATCTGTTTTATTCATCTGTCTTAAATGTTAGTATTTTCAACAACAACAAAACCCACCTCTACAGTAATTGAGTCCTGTGGGCTAGTCGAGGTTGTACATACAGTTAACCATAACACACAGTAACTATATCATATCAGTAGGTCAGTTTTAATAAGTAGGCATCAAATGCAGGCAGGCTAAGGAAGATTGTGGGAAATGATGGCAGAAGGGCTACATGAAGAGGACGGGGCAGGCAGCCTGGAGGCTCTCTGCGTGGGTGGATGAAGTAGGGAGGAGTGGAGGGAGCGTGTGTTTTCACCCCAGAACCATCACCCTGTCCGTGCCCTTCTGGGTGTTGTGAAGAAAGCCGTGCTTCAGGAGAACCCAGCAGCAGACTGGAGGGTTGGTGTGTGTGTGTGTGTGGGGGGGGGGGTGCCGGGGTTGGGGGCTGGCAGGTGAGAAGCCATTGCAGTGTGAGTGATAAAGAAGCACTACAAAAGAACAGCAATGTGACCTCCAGACACTTACCAGCAGATTGGTGGGGAAGCAGCTGGAAGGCAAAGGGAGAGAAAAGCATGGGCCTTATTTAAGAGAGAGCCCGTAGGCCCGGGCTGATGTACACAGTGGCCAGAAACTCAGGCTTCCAGGGGGTCCTGGTATTAAGATTTGTGTATGGGTGGAGGGTTTGTGAGCTAAGCAGTACGTGACCACCAGCCATCGTGTCTCCCAGAGCCAGAGCTGGCAATAGATGCAGAGACTCTGACCAGCATAGCAAAGCCATCACAATAGGAAGCAGAATGAGACAGGTAGGCTGGGGTGTTGGGACAGCCTAAGTTCAGAGTCCAAGGAGGAGCATCAGCATCTCTTTGTCCAAGCAAAGTGATTAGAAGTACTGGATGGAAACTGGATCAGGGGTGCTTGGACTGCCAGGCATGGTGGTGCATGGCTGTAACCCAGGTAGGAGGCAGGCGTATTATAGATTCAAGGCCAACCTGAGCAGTTTAGCAAGACTCTATCTCAAAATAAAACAAGGTGGGGACATAGCTTAGTACTCCTGGGTTCAATTTCCAGTATCAGACACACACATACACAACTTACAGGTCCTTAAAATACCCTCTTTCCGTGAGTTCTTTAGAGCACGTGTAGAGCACAGGTAGTCCCCAAGGGTGTTGAGTCCAGGACTGTGTTTGGATGCTCAAATCCTGTATCTTCAAATCCCTTATATAAGTATCCCTTATATAAGTAGTATTTACATGTAACGTAGGCACATTCTTCTATACATATTAAATCATGTCTAGTTCACTCTTGATACTTAATGCAGTGCAAACGCCATGTAATAGTTGCTATATTGTTTTGTTTAGGGCAGTGATGCTCAGCCTTTTTGGCACCAGGAATCCAGTTTTTGGAAAACAATATGTCAACAGACTGGGGTAGGGATGATTTTGAGATGACTCAAGGACATGCATTTATTGTGTACTTTATTTCAACTATTATTACGTTGTAATATATAATGAAATAATTATACAATTCACTATAAAGTAGAATCAGTGGGAGCCCTGACAGGAGGCAGAGCTCAGGCAGTGGTGCCAGCAATGGGAACAGCCCACAGCTTGCTTCCTGCTGCATGGCCTGTTCCTAACAGGCACGGACAAGGACTCTTCAGTGCCCGGAGGTTGGAAACCCCTGGTGTAGTGGATAATAGCAAGAATTAAGTCTCTACATGCTCAATACAGATGCAGGGTTTTTTTCCAGACATTTTCACTACATGGTTGGTTGAATCCACAGACACAAAACCCAAGAATAGAGAAGGCTTGACTGTACATATTTCCACATTTTTCACTACTAGAAACCTACCATGGTCAGATCACTTCCTGTTCCTACACACACACACTTCAATTACAGCATCTTTGTTATCTTCCCTCTGTATCTTCCCAACTTCAGTAATGTTTCATCTTAACTCCTCAGTCAGGCAACAGAAGAAAGGCGAAAGTAAAGAAAGTCGTGTTGATTTTGTTTAGGACTATTTTCTGGGATTAGGATGGGTGTGTAAAATACTTGGCTCCCCAGGATCTGATTTTGGTGGCCTTGTGGGTTTTACCTACATGGAGCTCCATGGGCATGCCCAGGGAAGGGCCTCATCTTCCTCCCCATCTTCCTACCTTTGACCTGTCTCCTGTCTCTTCATTAGAGATGGCCAGAGGAGTCCAGCCCTTGGTCCCAGGACAGTCTTTGCTTGCAAGGACAGCCTCCAGAGCAGAAGCCTGAACGACTCCTCTGATGGCGAGACCAGCAGTGGGCAGCTGCCCAAGCAGGGCATCTCCCCGTCACACGTCCGCTTTGAGGATGAGTCTGCCTGTGAGGCTGAGTTCCGCTACCTGGAGCGCCTGCAGCAGCGCCAGCGCCAGGTGCTGAGCACAGCACTGGAGGCCATGGGCCAGGGGCTTCTGTGCTCGAAGCCAGACCTTTCTGACTATGTGAACTCAGAAGTGGGAATAGGTGCATTCCACAGGCCCAGGGGTGGCCTGGATTGCACGGATGTCCCTGACCCGCCACCTACCTGGGGCAGTGAGAAGTGCCAAGCCTGTGGGAACTGTCCTGACGGCCAGCACCTTGCTGAGGGGAAGGCACCTCCAAACCCCAGTGTTCTCCAGGAGTTTCAGGCTGCCTGTGGGAAAGAGGGGGTGCTACTGGAGTCCTATGATTCTCAGGGCCTGAGCTCCCCATTCTGGCACCTCCCTTCTGAGCCAGGGGTCCATGTGGAGTGGATCCGGGAAACTCATATTGGGGAGACCTTCGCACTCACCACAGGCCCTGAAGAGAGGTGCTGTGCTCTGGACAGCATAGATGCCTCGGACAGCTGCCAGCCAGATAGTGAGGAGGCCAAGACCACTCATCCCAGCAGGGTGGGAGAGCAGACCAAAGGCAACTGCCCCCAGCAAGGGGACTCGAGGCCTCAGAGGGGCCACAGATGGTCCCAAAAAGCTGAAATAGAGCCGCCCTGGGGCCCCCAAGCCTCCCATCACCCACCGAGGGTTGATGACATGGAGGCGGGAGAAGAATTAAAAGAAGGCGTAAGATTCACACCCAAGGGGATTCAGTTTCTGAGAGAAGATGCTGTCCCTAAGCCTTCTGCCGGGGAACCTGAGAGGGCTTCCTTGGAGTCACAGAAGCAGCCTGGACGAGGGATGGGAAGTCACCAGACTTCTCCTGTGGACGCCCAGACTTCTTGCAGTATGGCCTCGGCCACCACGTCCTCCATGAAGCTCGCACCTTCAGGGCCTGGCGGACCAGCCCAAGTTGGACAAAGTCATGAGTCTCTGCAAATTGCCTGTACTTCCTCGCTGACGCAAAACCATGCAGAGTCCTCTAACCCTCACCCCGCCCAGTCTCCGAGCATTTCCCTCTCCCCTGAAGGCTGGGTGCCAGCTCCTCCCTCTTCAAAGAGAATCACCTCCCCTGTGCCTCACAGGAGGGCATTCCTGGCTGGACTTCGCAGACCGAGGAACCAGGGAGAACCTGTGGACATTTCCTTGCCTCTGTCCTCTCCCAGGCCTGGGGCTCTCAGGACCTGTGGGCTCAGTCTACCACAGACCCGTCCCGGCAGCCCCCAACTCAAGCACCCACTGTTGGTCCTGTCTGTCAACAAATGCAACAGCTGCATTCCTCAGGGACCACAAGGAGCAGCTGTCCACAAGGGCAGGGTGGAGGGGAGCCCCTGCAGCCAGGAGCCAGAGCTACCCCGGGAGAGCGGAGGAGATGGTAAGGATTGCCACGGTCTCCTGCTCGGGCCAGGTCTGTGACACTCTAGGCATTCTGCCTTCACTTACCTTTCATCTTAATGGCCAGATGACGTAGCCACACATTACTCCCAGCAGCCCCGCAGAGCCTCACAGCAGTGATGTATGTCCGGCAACTGGTGGAGCCTAGGTGCAGAACTTAACATCAACCTGGGGCAGATTAGCCAGTTCCCTGGGGTGTCCTCCCTGGGGGGTGTACTGAAGTGCCAAGCCTCACAGCTAATGGCAGCCTGAGTCCCTCTTTGGGAACGTGACTCCTGCCAAGCAAGAAGAGGCAGCAGTCCAGGATTTACTATTTGCTGAGAGCAGCGAATGCCTAATGATCACGTGGCTGAGGCGCTTATTTCCTGCACTCACTCATTCCTTCACTCGGCCCTGGTTATGTGCTGGGCACTGTGGGAGTGCACAGGTGAGTCACTTCAGCGTGAGTCCTGTCCTGAGATTTTCTGTGGCCAGAGATAATGCTGCAGAAAACACGGTGACCAGTAGTCAGAGCCCTGCAGGGCATGGCCGAGCCCTCCCTGACCCCTGCTCTGCTGGCCTTGCTGGAAGGTTTTCCAGGCAAGGTACTGAAGAGGGGAGGGTATCACTTCTTTATCCTGGGTATCATCAGAGCCTGGCTCTGATCCCCGATGTCATCAAAGGTGACTGGATGAGCTACTCACTTTGGAAAGAGAGATCAGGTCTACCCTGTGGCTCTGATTGCCCTGGGGATGGGATCCCGGGTTTGGAGCAGAGTGGAGGAGAGGGCAGAGAGATGATAGACCATGATGACCTTAGTGAGAATGTGGATGTCAAGCCCCTTACCTGATTGTGCTGTCACTGTCCCTCTTCCTCCCTCGCTCACACACACCTGGTGGAAACAGGCCTAGCCAGAGGTGCCTCCCACCCTAATCAGCTGTGGCTCCCGTCTTGTGGGCTTAGGCTGGTGGCTGGAATGCTCCCTACTTGTTCCCTGTAGGCTTCTATTCTGAGACCTGGTGACCTTCCTGGGCAGCCTGGGCCTGCAACACAAGGCCTGGAGCAGAGCAAGGTAAAGCTCCCTGCACGAGCTGTGAGGCTGGGGCGAGCTGCTTACTGCCTCAATGCTTCATTTCCAGGAAGGGAGCCCGTCTCACAGGAACCTGCAATGTGGGAAAATGGAACTCACGGCTGAATGTGCACAGAGACTCCCAAAGGGTGTTACTGTCAAAACTTGAGAAATCAGGATTGCATTTCTGTCCCGAGAATACTGAATTTACCCCTGCTCCCAACTATGTCCCTTGATACAGGAGGGGCTTAGCACAGGCAGTTCGTCACCCAACAAACATCACCGTCTATGTGTACCAGGTGCTGTGCTGGGTGATGGGGTTGCAGCAATCCACACACCCCTCTTTGCCTTCAGCGGCAATCCAGAGGACTCTCAGTATGGAGCCTGGAGTCATTATCATCGGAGAGCTCCACCCACCATTCCCTGGTCTTTCTGCTACCTCCCCTGTTCTCCTGAGGCTCTGCCTCTCTCTTTCTCCTTGCTTTCCTGCCTGTAGGCCTGGGGATGTTCCGTTCCTTCCCTGGCACCCGTGGGGATGACCAGTCTTAACACGGGAGGGATGCTGTGGCTCTTTCGGGAGGACTCTGGCACTCTCTTGGCTATGCAGACACTGCCACTATCAACTCCACAGGCATCACCGTGTCCTTGGCCTTGGAGGAACCAGAGTCCAGCCAGGAACCAGAAAGAAGCCCACAGAGGACCGAGTTCAGTTCTGGAGGGCACATGCCACCCAAGTGAGTGACAGGAACAAGAGTACTGGTCCAGGAGGGGTGTTGGGTGTAGAGGGTTCCTGGAGTAGAAGGACATTGACCTTGCTGCTGCCAAATCCTGAGGGCTTCCAAACCCTGTCCATGCCTGGCACCCCTAACACTCCTTTTCCTTTTCAGTCTGATATACCTGCTTATTCATTTACTGAACACCTTGCTGTGGTTCTGGGCACTGGGGCACAGCTGGCAGGGACCCTGGGAGTCTTGCCCATCCAGGAGGAGTTGCTCCTGATGCTGGGTTTGGGAACAACTGGATGCTGAAGAAGCCAAGCCCAGCACTCACATTTCCTTTTCTCCTTCAGCTGTGGAGTTCTGAGTCCTAGCCCTGGGGACATCTATAGGCTGACCTTGGTGAGCCCAGCACCTTCTCTTCCCTGCCACCTACTGTGCCTGGTACCTACAGGCAGCCCAAGGTCCCTCGCACCAGCCAGAGCCAGCTCCCCATTTCCAGGCCTGTGTTCTCCAGAATTATGGGTCTGTTTGGGCATTGCCTCCTGAACATCTCAGCTGGGTGTCTGGTAGGTCCCTCAACAAAAAACTCAAAACTCAGAAACTCCTGTGTCCCCTCCCTGACAAACACACTGCCATCCACACAGTGCCCAAATCCCATATCTGCTCCCTCACCCCAACTCTAATCCACTGGCAGGTCCTCACCAGTTCCTAAATTCCCCTTCCCGTCATTTTTCCTGGTCTAAACTGTGTTACTTCTTTACCGAACAACTCCATTAGCCTCTGCCTACTCTTGTTCCCTAAGGTCCTTCTCCACATGATAGTCAAGGGTGTCCTCTTAAGTCTTCAATTAAGTGGAATCATTCTGCGACATAAAACCCTACAGTGGTTCTCCTGTCTCCTGGAGAAGAATTGGAGCCCCTCACGTGGTCAGCCCCTCAGCATAGTCTGCCTCAGCCTGCCTGTCTTGCTTCGTCTTGTGCCTCTTTCCCCAAGGCTTGCTGCCTGTACCCAAGGCCTATGGCCTGGCCCTTGTTTCCTGAACCCGCCAAGCCTCCTGCGCTGGCTGCAATGCCAGCTGCTTTCTGTACCTATGGTTGTCACCTCCGGCCTTCCTCTCTAAGGTTAAATACCATCCTCCCAGGGAGACCTTCTCTGGTGCTCTTTAAAGCAAACACCTTGTCTTCCCTGCTTCATGCCATATCAGTCATTGATACTTTCTTCCCATTTACTGGTCTCCTGTTGACAAGCTCCCAGGAGCTCAGACTTTGCTTGTCTTGTACACCACATACCCAGGGCCTGGAAAAGGCTGGCACAGGAGCCTCCTAAGGAACATGGAATGAAATGGGGCTCAGTGGCACAGGCCTGGCAGGCTAGAGTAGGAGGCTTGTGAGTTTGAGCCCAGCCTAGGCAGCTTAGACCCTGTTTTCAAAATAAATGATAAAAGTAAATGATAAAAATGGTCTGGGAATGCAGCTTAGTGTGAAGACCCTGGGCTCAGTCCCCAGTACTGCAGGCAGATAGATAGATAGGTAGATAGATAGATAGTGAATGGGTGGGTGGCTGGGTGGGCAGGCCCATCACTGCGTGTCACAGATGCCCATGATAGCTGTGTGATGGCAGGACTTTGCCTGAGCTGTTCTCCCTAGAAGCTCCCCAAGCAAAGCACCTGGCAGAGTCCTCTCTGCCCCCTTTCTGCAGTCTGCTTCCTGGGTGTCAGGTTCTCCCACAAAGCATTTAGTGCTGTCACACCTGGGGCCTGTAACCTAGGGTGGAGCCTCCTCTTGCCTCCCAGCCATCTCTACCCCAACTCAGGTGCACCCTTGCATTTCAGAGCATCCCCAGGGGCCAGTACAGGGCCCAGACCACCCTCACCTGCCCCTTGTGACGGGAGTAAGAAGAACAGTAGCATCGTCTCCACCCTGGGGCTGAAAAAGCTCTTCTCGTCCCTGGGACGGACTCCTCCGCCGAAGTTGGGCAAATCCCGCAGCTGCAGTGTGGAGCAGCTGCAGCCTGCTGCACCTGGCCCAGCTTCACACACCAGCACCTCCAAAGTGAGGAGAACCCCGTCGTTACAGTCCCTGCATCTGGTGAGTCTTCAGAGCCCCCGCCAAGGGGTGGTGAGGCCAGTGGCGATGAAGTGACGTGGGCATGAGGGTGAAAGGAGAAAAGAAGTGTTGAGGATGCCTCCCAGAGAGCCCCAGTAGGAAGAGGAAGCCTCTGGCACCCCTACAGCTAGCTGTTCCAGGAGTCTTAGGCTCCCCCGGACACAGGGTGGGTGGGAAGCACCCCCAAGTTCTGTTCTTCCACCAGAGTGCTCAGCTCTGGCTCATCCTAGACTTCTCTGTCCCTGCTCCCTCTATCAAGTCCCGGAGAGTTCATGGCTGGGTCATTCTGAAACCTTTCCCGTGGCCACAGTGACTCTTAGTCCAGCCACAAATCCCTTCTCGCCGATTGCCTCGGTGCCTCGACTAGCTGCCTGGCTGTGGTCTTCCTCTGGGTGACTGCCACTGTGGTCTTTCTGATAAGCCAGTCGGGCTCACCGCTTCCGTGCTGAGTGTCTGTGCTTGGTCACCTACCCCATCCCGGGTAAAGCTGAGACTTGGCTTCTGAGAGCTGTGTGGCTCGTCTCTCATGGCTGTCCTTTCACACCCCTGGCCTTGGCTGTGCCATCAGATCACACTCTGACTGAACCTTGAGGAGCTGTTTCTTCCCGTGACCCCTCAGGAAGCCTGGCTCCGTGTTGCCGCCTCACTCTGGGCCTTTTTTCTCCATGGAACTCGTCACAGTATTTTAATCAGCTTTTGTCTCTCTCCCCTTAGCAGAGTATAAACTCTGGGGGAACACCACATGACCTTTATTTTTTTATACTTCTTATTACAGTAGCGTATAGGGTGTATGCCCAGTACACACCAAGGGGTGACTAAATTCCTCCCTGTGTGCCCCATCTTAGTGAAGCAGCTGGAGCACACGAACTTCGCCAGCCCTCTGGAAACACGCTCTGTTCCCGTACTTTTCAGGTGTCACGTTTCTTCTCTCCTGTGCCTCTCCCTTGGGGCAAGGGAGGTGGGCGACTGCGGTTTTTTCATTGGAGTCTTTCATTTCTCAAACTGAAGGGAAGAGAAGCAGATAGAGTGGAATTCAGTGGACTTCTTTCACTGAGGACACAGTGCTCAAAACTACCCAACAGCTGATGAGTAGAGGCAGAGGAACGAGGCGAGAGGGCACGCTGAGGAGAAAAGCAGCCACAGGGACTCAGGGTGCCGGAAGCTCACTTATGTCATGGGTGTAGATTGTCCAGAGTGGGTCTGAACCAGGGTTCTTGGATTTAATTTACTGCCATCCAAGCTTCTATTTCTGTAAATTCCTCAAGGAAAGGATGACATTGTTAGTGTAACAGGGGAGGTGACCCCAGGGTAAGCTGACTGAGCAAAGAAAGCAAGCAGCCTGGCAAGGGGAGGGGAGGAGGACATGCAGGGGACACTATGCAGAAGAAAGACATTTCCAAGAGAAGAGAAAAGGCGAGAGGCGAGTCTTCCTCATGCAGAGGTACACTTACAACATGCCTCAGAGTGGAATACTTCCGGTAGCACGTTGTGCCGCACTGTGTGCTTGGTAAAGTGTGGTGGGTGGGTGCTTCAGTGGTTTGGTCTTCATTTTGTCTCTGGGTGGCAGCCACGCCAGTGGCTCCCCATGCTCAGGCCGTAGCTCTCCTCGAGGGATCTCTAAGCCTGTAGTCTGGAAGCCTCCCCTTCTCTCTCCTCTCCTCCCGATCCCTGGGAAACTCCCGAGTTAAATATGGCTTCTCCTAGGAAGCCTCCTCAAGTCAGACACGCGACCATGCCCTCTTTTAAGCTTCTGGATCACATGCCTGCCTTCTTGAGAGCATTGCTTAGCCTACTGGTTATACTGTAACAGAAGGCTACAGACCAGGTGGCTTATTAACAGTGGGAATGTTTTTGTAAGAGCTTTGGACGCTGGGAGCCCAGGCTTAAGGTGCTGGCAGTATCTGGTGAGGCTGGCTTCCTCACAGACCGCTGTACTCTGCCACAGCAGAACAGGCGAGGGGCTCTCTGGGGCCTCTCATGCCTCATAATGTTCTGCGTTCCTGTTCCAGCCACAACCCAGAGGCCCCACTTCCTTGGTGATTACATTTTAACTTATGAATCTGGAAGGGACTCAGACATTAAGACCATAGCAGCATGGATTCCAAACCAGATGAATCATAGATACAGTAATTGTTTTAAAATGTCCTCAACTATGCCAGTGGCACAGGCCAATCATCCCAGCAGTCTGGGAAACTGAGGCGGGAGGGTCATAAATTCAAGCCCACCCTGGGCAACTTAGAAGACGATACCTCAAAATAAAAATTTAAAAATGGGTTGAGAGTGAAGGGAGCCAGGAGGCCGAGACAGGAGGATTGGTGTGAGTCCAAGGCCAGCCTGGGCTCCACAGTGAGTTCAAGACCATCCTGGGCTACAGAAAGAGACCCTGTCTCAAAAAAATGAAAATAAAAATAATAATAAAAGATGTAGCTCATTGCAAAGCCCTAGGTTCAATCCCCAGTACTCAATAAATAAGTATATCTCCTTCTCCTTGTCTCTGTCTCTACCACACCCACCCACCTTCAAACTTACCTCCTCGTTGGGTCATTTTCTGGAGTATAGACCTGTCTTACCCATCTTGTTAACAATATTCACTAGCTTTATAGCAGGATATGAAGGTACGTTAGGGCTGGCTGGTGGCTTGGGCCTGTCCCCCACCCTGTGGCTCACTGACCAGAGTGTCTGTGTGTTCCGGGGCACACCGTGCCTTCTCACATCTCTCCACGTCTTCACAACTGCCCTATCTGGAGCATTCACGTCTTTCAAGTTCTTGTTTCCAAGTTGCAATCAAGCATCAGTTCCTCCGGTGACCCCAGCCCTCCTAAACAGAACCCTGTCTGCTCCCCACATACCACCCAGGCGGGCTTTTAACCTGGCGCTTGCTGTGTGTCCCGGAGCTTTCAGCTCATCTGTGTGTAGCCTTGTCCCCATCATTCTGTGAACTTATGGGACTTCTGACTTGTTCAGCTTTTAAGCACAATATTTTAAAGTAAATACAAAGATAAAAATTTTTGACTAGAAGTGAAAATGAAGGGATGGTAAAGAATCATAGAGTAGGCTGGAGTAATGGCATGGTTGTAAAAGTGCTTGCCTTGCAAGTGCAAGACCCTGAGTTCGATTCCCCAGCACCACATAAGCCGGGCATGGTGGTGCAAGCCTCTAATCCCAGTACTCAGGAGGCTGAGGCAGGAGGATTGCTGTGAGTCTAAGGCCAGCCTGGGCTCCGTAATGAGTTTAGGACCAGCCTGGGCTACAGAACAAGAACCTGTCTCAAAAAAAAAAAAAAAGAAAAGAAAAAAGAAAGAAAGAAAGAAAAAGACAGACCACAAAGTATTTAAATTTTTAAATCTAAAATTGCATTATTTTTTATATTTGTTTTTGAGACAGGGTCTCGCTCTGTAGTTCAGGCTGGTCCTGAACTCACTGTGGAGCCCAGGCTGGCCTTGGACTCATGGCAATCCCTGTGCCTCAGCCTCCCAGGTGCTGGGATTATAGGAGTGTGCCACCACACCCAGTTTATGTGGTGCTGGGGAATCGAACTCAGGGCATTGGTGCTTATACTTGAAGTGCTTTAACCTCTGAGCCATTCTTCCAGCCCTCTGTTAGTTTCTAATTCATTTGCTTTCACTCCTCCTGAGAACACTAGTTTCCTAATTGAGGTAATTGGCACTATAACACTAAGTTGTTATTTTGGATAAAGTTAAAATAATTCAAATGACCTGTGGTGGCCCATCTCCTGGAGTGGGCTCTGCAACATTACTCTCTCAGCGGGCCCTCAGGTTCACGGTTGAGGCTGCATCCTGTACCAGCACCTTGCCAGGTGACTTTTCTCACCTGCAATATTGCATCTGTACCACCAGGTGTCACCCTCTCGCCAACATCGGAAAGCAGCCTCCTTTCAAAACCTCCATTCTCTCCTGAGTGGCAGGGGGGACCGGTCTAGCCTGTACGTGGTAGAGGGCCCCGGGGACCCGAGTGTGTCTGGCAGGTAAGTGTGGGCACAAGAGGTCTGCAGGATAAACTCAGGAGTGGCAGTGGAGTGGCAGTTAGCTGCTATTGAGGTGATGAGCAGGGTCCCTTCAAGAGGCAGCGAGGAACCAGGGCCCAGTGGTGCATGCCCATAATCTCAGCACTGCAGGACTCGGGTGGAGCGAGTCAGGATCACAAGCTCAAACCCCATCTTGGCAAGTTAGTGAGACTCCGTCTCAAGAAGTAAAAAGAACTGAGGAAGTGAAGGCCTAGACTGGGGCTTCTATCAGTCCTCAGTCCTCCGTACTGAAAGAAGAGAAAGAGGAACGAGGAAGTGAGGTAGATTACCTGCAGCTCGTCCTCCACAAATCTGGAGCGTGGGGAGACTGGTGGCACCGGGGTCTCGGAGCAGCGCCGCAGCACCCGGCCCTGCGCAGATGAGGCTGAGGAGGCCGGCAGCGGTGAGCCCCTCTCTCTCAGCTATCTGGAGAGACCTTGCAATCAGAATTTCCTTAGCCTGGCTGAAATGTGATTGACAACCCAAAGGCAGGGACCCCCACCCCAAGAGGCTATTGACCTTTGACCTCTGCTAAGGTCTTCCAGGCCTGCTGCTCTTTTTCAGTGTTCTGCAAGGGGATTCTAGGAGGTCTGTTAACTTCTGGAAACTTTTTATGGAATTATAGCTTCTGTAAGATTGCCCGAGTGAGGTCTCCACCTAGAAGTTTAGAAGACGCTGCTGTTGGTGGTTGGCACTTTCTGGCTCTGCAGCAGGCTCTGAGGAGCCTCGGACAGGTTGCGGGAATCAGCCCATCTCCTCCCTCTTGTAGCTGGCCAAAGTCAGGGACCCAGCCTTTAGGGCCAGACACTGAAGTCTGAGAGAGCTCAGTTATCTTAAAGCGGGGAAGGCTGGTGCCCAACACTGTCCCCTCACAGTGTCTCTGATCCCCACACAGGCCAGCCACGGCTCCTCCCCGGCGTGCCCTCAGTGTCGAGGACGTGGGTGCACCCAGGCTGGCCCGCATCGTGGGCCGCGTGGTGGAGGCGTTCCCGGATGGTACAAGCCAGCTCCAGCTGCAGCGCTCCTCCGAGGGCACCTTTGGCTTCCGTGTGGGCCCTGGGAATGGGCGCCGGGACTCAGGTATGCCCCCTCCTCTTCTTAAGTGAGCCCTAGCAGGGTTCCTGGATGGTGGTCAGGCTTCTTCTGGGCCGTGGCTGAGCACTGGAGCTTTATGAACTCAGCTACAAACCAGATTTTCCCCTGGGGAGCTCCCCTAGGTTTCCAGGGCCCTGGAATCTGCACCAGCAGTAGCAACCTCAGCAACTGCAGCTGAGAGGTGCCAGCTGCTTCAGGGGCAGAGTTGGCAGGTTTGATTCCACTTGTCCCCCTGCTGTTTGATGACATCTTGAGATCAGAATCTCGAAGGCCATCTTTTCTGAGAGGAGCCAGAGGGAAACTGTCTGCGCTTGCTGGTTCTCAGCTCTCCCTTTGATGTGGTTGATGTGTTCCAACAGTTCCCCTCCTCCGGCTGCCGGTGTGTCTGGGCATGTGGAGTGTGCCCGACTGTCTGCGTGTCCTGTCTGTGTCCCTCCCCTGGCTCCACGCCTCTGGCTGGATTGCCTGCTGGGTCTTGATCCAGCACCAGCAGGGGCAAAAGGGGCTCTTGACCTCCTTCTGTGTTCTGGCCCTTTCTGGCCCCTTCCATCTGTGAGTCTTTCAGGGTAACCTGACCTGCCAGGGTCTCTACCCAAAGTCTGTGGTCCAGAATGCATCTTAGGGCAAGGGACCCTGAAGGAGCTCCCCCATGGAAGATGAACAGGGAAGGAAGACAGGCATGCTTATGCAGGAGGAGAGAGGAAGGGAGACATGGCACAGGTCACATGTTGGGCTCTGCCAGGGAGGAGTGAGTCCTGTGCTTTGATCTCCTGGTCATAGTTTTTTTCCCAGAAAAAAAAAGGAATCTGCTTGCTACCATGTTTACAGAAGGTAGCATGAGTTCTCAAGTCTCCTGTCAAGCCCATTGTCTCAGCACGTATATACACAGCACCTGCCAGGTAGTATAGGACCGGTGGGTTTGGGGTTAACTGCAGCATGCAGAACAGACAAATTCCTGACCCCATAAGCACACGTTCCAACAAGGGAGTGAGGTTGTATCTACAAAAATTTATCATATGTAGTGTATATTTAGATAGTGAAAAGAAAAATAGTAAGAAACAAACGAAGCTTGCATGGCAGATGCTAGCATAGGCAGGCTTTTTAAAGGTGACAGTTGGGCGGAAGGAACAGTAGGCACAAAGGCCTTAAGAGAGGGATGGGCCCGGCCACTGGAGGAGCTATAAGGCTAGGAGACAGCCGTACCATGTGATGGAGCTTTGGCTTCCATGCCGAGTGAGGCGGGAGCACTGGAGGCCTCAGAGGAATGATTCTGATTCACCTTGCCCAGGGTGGTGGGCTGCTGCGTGGGGAACAGACCCCAGTGGGACAAAGCCACTTCCATAATCTAGAGACAGGTGATGGTGCCTTGGGCTGGGCGGCCATGGTCATGGTGAGAAGGGGACTTCTACTTGATGTGCAGATAGTGCTGCCTGAATTTGCTGTAGAGCTGGACATGAGTATGAGAGGACAGTTCCCCTTGCTCGGTCTGCAGAAGGTAAAATGTCAGTCCTCACAGGGAGATGACATTTGTGAACACAGACTGAGCCTGACGCCCTTGTGGGTGTCAGCTGCTCCCTTTTCCTGTAGCTTCCTTCCATACCACATCTCCCAGACCCACCGCTGCAAGCCAGAGGACACAGCCTGTGTACCCCGGCGCCTCTGCTGGCTCGGGACCTTCAGCAGGTGACTTACCTCCCTGAGCCTCAGTTCCCTAATCTGTGGGAAGGGGACAGTAACACCCACTTGGAAGAGTCAGAACCATGTGACAAGGTTCAGGGGAGAGTGCTAGTGCTTTTATTCCCTCACGGGGACAGAATTCCACACAGGGACTAGCATGAGCTGATCTGTCTGTCAATATAGGGTCAAGCACAAGAGGACATTGTACTGTCCCCCACATACCTTCCCCAAAGTCTCTTCGGCCCCCTGTTAGGCAGTGGGGTCCGTCCCCACCCCTCACACAGCTCTGGTGGGCAGAGTCTCTAGTGACCAAGGGCTCCTTGAGCTTCACGCTGGCCCTGCTGCCCTGCTCAGAGGGCACCCCTTCTGCCACAGCTGGCTGCGGGATGGTCCGCACGCAGAGCACTGCAGGTGCCGGTGTGCCTTGCCACAGGCCCTCCTCCAACAACCAGGTGTCTCATCTCCTGGGCCTCTGAGGGGCTGTGAGCTGGGGCTGGTCTGGCTCCTTTAACAAATGTCAGGATGCCTCTATTAACTTGCTGGCGATCACATCCTGTTTTCATACAAGCTCATGGGAACAGCAGGCTTGCCTTCTGCTCCTAATTGCCACCACACAGAGATCACACATCCTTACCCAGGCCATCGCCGACAGACAGTAAATGCCTACAGGAGCAGACTGCCTGTCATACCTACGTTACGACTCTCAGTTGCAAAACACACATCTTCCTCACGTGGTCAGAGCGATGTCAGCGTCTGCATGGGCTCAGCTGCATTCTTGTGGGTTTTCTCATTATTCCCCACCTGCCTCTCCTGCTGCGCATCAGACACTTCTCCAGGTTCACCCAGGCCCCCTGCCTCCCTCTCCCCATCCCTCCTGCACATACGCAGGACAGGCAAGCTGCTGCAGCCCCTAAGAGAAGAGGGCAAAGCCTGCGCAGCCATGATGGCAGACATGCGGTCAGAGAGACGGCTCAGCTTGGTCCGGATGTGATGGAAATGGGTTGTGTACGTCACACCAGGTAGAAGAGGAGCGTACAGAGACTGGCTTTGCTGAACAGCTACAGACCATCTGGTGCCTGGGGGAGGAAGAGCAGACACCGCGTACTTGCAGACCTCCGGTCCCCTGGGGCCTGGGGCCAGAGCCGGCCCACCCACTCACTAGTCCAAGATGCTGTAGGTCGTTTTAAGACAGAAACTAAAGAACTAGGCCAGATTCTTTTTGGGTCTCTGCTAAGCACCTGATTCTAGGAAAAGGAAGTGTGGACAGTGCTGTGTAGGCAGCTGCTTCCTGTTTCTCATAGAGAGCCAGCAGAGTCCCTGCTGAGAGGCAGTGAGCAGCTGATACCTTAGGGATCCTGCCAGGGTCGTCCGCTGTATGGAGGTCCTTTCCCAAAGGGATCCCCTGCCATTCTCCACAAGGCCCCTCACTCAGTGTGAAGCAAGGGCAGTGGGCTGCAGCACTCCCTGAAGAGGCTGAGCTGTATGGACTCTCTCAGGTGGTACGTAGCAGCTGGTAGGGAGTTTGAGAAGTGCCCGGTCCTCAGCTGGATGCCTGTGCTGTGTAGCCAGCAGAGGCCCAGGGAAGCTAGCCTGGGCTGCCTGGAACCCAGTGGGCCTGCCTCACTAATGTGGACTCTCCCAAGGGGTGGCCAGGGACAGCAATAGAGAAGCAGGCTTCCTTGGGCTCACTGGGCACCTTCTAGACCAAGAAATGATCATATTGGCCAAGCAGGACATCTTTGGGATGATGGGAGAAGCAGGGCAAAGCTTGAATATTTTTCCTGGGCTTTTGCTCAAATGTCTCCCAATCCCAAGCAAGGCACTATTTGTAAGACTGAGGTGGGCAGCCCTGGACAGTGCCCGCAGGCAGATGATTTGGCCTTAGTCACTTTCTCCCTACTTGATGATTCTATCCCATCCCCCAGCCTTTGTGTTGTGCCTGGGCCACCTGAGGCAACATTTAGATCTGCTCACGAGTTCTACTTAGCATGGTGCCAGGAATCTAGCAGGTTTTTTTTTTTCCCTGTTTTTAGAAAGTGACATTTTTTTCTGCAGTGAAATCTTACCTGACAACAAGGTAAGATCTGCTCAGTCACAGTGGGATCAGATGAACAGCATCACCTTGAAGCATTATTTGCAGTAGGGGCATTTCTGCTTTAAAGGACAAGACAGCTAGGCCTGGTGGCACAGCCCTCTGGGAGGCTGAGACAGGAGGATTTAAAAGTTTGAGCCCAATCTAAACCTCTTAGCAACTTAATGAGACCCTGTCTCAAAATAAATGGAGCTTGGGAAGTAGCCAAGTGCACCTGAGTGTGAAGGCCCTAGGTTCAATCCCTGGTACAAACATTTAAAAAGGATGAGACAGAAATGTGGTCACGTTGTATAGAAGGCATATTCTGTGTACAAAGCCAGTTGTGGTTGTAAGGTGGAATGCAGGGTTGTGGGTGTGACGTGTAGCCATGCCCTTTGTGAACTAACTCTCCACCACACAGATAGGACTTGCCGAGCTGCGAGCTCTGACTTGGTCTCCCTTGCCGCGCTCCCCTGTTCTCCTTTGCAGGGCTCTACGTGCAAGAGATGGCCGACCTGGATACCGCCAAGCTGTACTCAGGGCTGCTTGGAGTTGGGGACGAGATCCTCGAGGTGAACGGGGCCAAGGTTGCTGGATTGGGCTTGGCTCACATCAGGGAGCTCCTGGACCACTCAGAGGTGTTGTCTGTTCGTGTCTTGAGGCAGAGGCCTGTCCCCCGGTGACCCAAAGGTGCTGCTGCACCAACTTGTCTCCATCTTAGAAGCCCTAAGCTGCCCAGGGAGTGTAGGGGGGTGGCTAGCGGTGTGCTGCCCAGAGCAGCTTTATGGCCTGAAAACACAGATCTTGGTGGCATCTAGGAGGCCCGCAGGCAATGGCAGAGCCTTTGTGACTGAATACCCTAGGGACAGGCAAGGAGCGCGCTTTGGTTAAGGCCATTAATTTATGCAGAACTGGGGAAAGGAAATCCTGCTGTCCTATGCTCCTTGGTGGTGGCAACTTCGACTTGTCCCTTGTTGACTGGAGGCAGGGTGTTCAGTGGGTCCCCTGGTGGGCCCTGAATGACTGGCCACGTCTCCAGCTCCCACTTCCAAAAAGCTCCCCAACTCCAGCTCTCCAGAGTAAGCGCAGCCCACAGGCTGGTGCCCTTCCCTTTCAGACATTCTCCTTGCACCCATTGGCCCCAGGAAGGGACGCAGGGTCCTAGATTCACAGCCTGACGACCAGTGAGCACGTACTCCAAACCAAACATCAGAATGTGTGGTCTTAGGACTTATGCCCCTTCTGGATGTGGGAACATCTGGGAGATGTTATCTGGTAGCCAGAATACTAAGAATTTATAGGAAAAATTTTTATGACAAATACAGTTGAAGGGAAAACAATGAAACCGAAGCCAGTTTCAGGGCATTGCAGCTGCGGTAGGCAGGACCTGAACAGCAGGATAGCGGAAAGGACCAGTTCTGCCCGTGCAGCCTGCTCTCGCGTCAGCCCCGCAGGGGCTGCAGTTGCCATAGCTGGCCTGTGAGGGCCTGGGTCTTTGTTCTGCTGTCCAGCTCGAAGATGCTGCAGCTGGTGTCTGGCTGTTCCCCAGCTGCAAGCTTCCTGACCAGACCTCCCCAGTGGCAGCTGTGGGTGGCAGGGAGGCTCCAAGGAGCAGGGTCTGTGCATCCTGCCTGGGCCTTTCCTGCTTTGAGCCTGGATGCTGCCCAGAGCATTAGGACAGCAAGGATGTGGTTGTGTGTCAGTATTAAATTATTAAAATACAAAACTAAAGCTTCTTTCATTCTGAGTAGGGAAATTCTGGGCTCACTTGACCTTCACTAGTCCTTGAGGTCTGGGGTGGGGGTAGCTGGAGGGTAAGTGCCGGTGGTAGGTATGCCAGAATGGAAAGCGGGTCAGGGTCAGGGTCAGGGTCAGAGCCAGGCAGATGCAGAAGCCTCCGGAGACCGTCACAGACTGGACAAGGAGAGAATGGAGCTAAGGGGACCTTGGTTAGGTGCAACTAGGGACAGGGTGTAGGTAGCCACGAGCTGTCTTGGGCCTGGCCACCGTGCTGGCTATAGTTAAAAACAAAACATAGGCTTCAGCAGAATCTGGCTGAGTGTCACAGGTAGCCTTCAGCAAGACAGAGGTTGGTGAAGGAGACACGTGGCTGAGAACAAGCAATGGCATCTGGGGTGAATGTTTGCTTGGCCCAGGGCCTTAGGAGGAGGAGCCAGGAAACACCCTGGTCGTGTCCTAGGACTAGGTCAACAGGGAAGATCCTTAAATCCCAAGCATGCAGGATGGGGAGGTTGGGACACCGAGGGTGTTGGGGAGCAGGCAGGAAGGAGCTGAGGCAGAGGGCAGAAGTAGGCAGAGGGCATGCAAGGCATGCAGAGGACCAAGCATGTGGGGCTTCTGGCTGAGAAGGCAGCACTAGAAAACCTCAGAAAAAGAGGGCTCCACAAGCGTAGAAGTGGCCCCACGGCAGGAAGTGACAACTCTGAGGAATCCCTGGCACCTGCACCCCAATTCCACTGGAAATTTCACTTTGAAAAAGGGTTTCAGGGCTGGGGGTGCAGCTCAGTAGTAGAAAGTCCACCTGGCATGCGTGAGGCTCTGGGCTCCATCACAACGGAAAAATACAAATAAGAAAGGAGTGGGTTTCCAGGGCAAAAGATGTGTTGTTGTTGTTGTTGGGTTGTTTTTGTTTTTGTTTTTTTTTTACAGATGGCAAAGTTTGCTTGCTTTCCTGCTGGGAAGAAATGAAGGTGGGGGCTGGAGCTGGGAGAGGCCTCGGGAGTAGTAACGTCTAGCTGTAGCCTACCACATGCTAGGTGAGGCCCCTGATGTGTCTACTTGGTCTGAAACAGTCATGCCAGGGATGTGTGCCTGTCACTCCATTTCACAGAGAAAGGAACCAAGTTCAGGCACAACGTCAGGGGATACAGCACGGTCCCCTCTTCCCCTGCCCCCTGCAAGCCTAGATGAAAGAGTTAAGGGACCCTCGGGTAGCAGAGGCTCCCAGCCTGACTGGGTTCCTGGGGTCACCCTCTTTCACTTTAACTTACTCATGGGGTGGTGATGCTGGGAGTCCTGCCTTTTGTACCTGCTGAGGGGAGGAGTTCCTCCAGGGTCCTCCTTGGCCTCCGCCCACCTGTTTTACCTGGGCAGCTGCTGATCCAGAAGGCCTGGCCTCACACACAAACCATCAGAAACTTCTTAGAACTTGGTTTATTAGGAGATGCCAGGCCAGGTGCCAGGCAGGAGTGCCCAGCACACACACAGTCCAAGAGGAGGCACAGACATCACACCACCTGGGCTGTGCAGCAGAGGACCGAGTAGGTGTCGCCTGGCGTGGAGGCTGAGGGAGAAGATGGGGGTCAAAGGCGGAAGGCTGCATCCGTGTCAGGATTCCCGAGGTGGAGAGACATAGAGCAAGGGCCCGGATGCCTGGGCACAGGAAGCACAAATGCAGTGATGTGGGTTTAGCCAGCATGACCTGTGGCCCTGCGGCTCACAGAAGACATCTGACCCTGGAACCACACGAACAGAAAGAGGCTCTGATTTTGGCCTCATACCTCACACATTTCAGTCTCGGAATTTTTTCTTTTTTCTTTTTTTGAAGAGGGAAACAGATGGAGGCAGTTTCAGAAGTGGAGCCATATTGCCCCCCAAAGCCAGTCTGACTTCTTTTCACAGGCACCTGTCCTTGGTTGTGGAGAGGCCGGTGCAAGGCTGAAGGTGAGGCCCCAAGGTTCCTGAGGTGCTGCTGGTAGAGCTGCAGGCTGTGCAGCCTGTGCTGAGGACTCCGGTCCAGTGTCCCTGCACTGCCCAGCAGCGCCTACATACGATGAATGCCATGGCCTCTGTGCCGAGACCACTTCCCTGAGGCAGAGTCTGGGAGCCTGAGGTCAGACGGGGGGGCCGGGTTCTCAAGGTTGGGGTTTGGGGAGAGAAGGGTCGCATGCCTTCCTCGCCCCCAGCACAGCTACTCTGACGGTGCTGGGGAGGAATGCACGGCTGGGAATGAGAGGTCCCAGGCGAGCCCAGCATGCCCCAGGCCTTGCTGCAGGGCCTGGCGGCTGCTTGCCAAACCAGCCTGGCAGAACAGGCTGCAGCTGGCCCATGGCATGGCAGCCTTCACCCTGAGCATGTGTGTGGCATGGCAGGGGTAAAAACAAGTGCTGGCTGCGCGCAGTGTCTCCAAACTTTAGATGAGACGGGGAGCCTCAGGTACAGCTGGAATTTCGGAAACCCAAGCTAAACTGGGCACTCAGGAAAGTGTGGCCTCGGTGCTTCCCTGCTCTGCTCATCTACGCAGCCTATGTTCCAGAGGCCCACTGGAGTCCGTGAGGACAGCAATCCTGAGTCTTTGCAGCAGCTCTGCGTGGGGACACTAGAGCTTACCTCCGGTATGAGTCTGGTTTGCAAAGTTAAATCACTGACCCAAGGCCTCCAGAGGCAGAACTAAAACTCAGTGACCTGAGTCTTGCAGTCTGTGTCCTCTCACCCTTGGGGACTCTGTGCCTTTCTCACCTGGAGGCTCCCTCACCCCTCGACACACCTGCTCCCAAGCCTGTACACTCGATGGATGGCCCAGGATATATGGGCTTTTCTTCCGTTTTCCTTCCAGGAATTTGGGTACAAGGCGAATCACTTTCCTGGGCAATGTTTCCAAACCAGGCACAGACCACTCCTGGATCATAAAACCGAAGTACTGGGTAGAAAAGAATGTCTCGTACAAGGCAAGGGTAGGTTCTCCTCCAAGGCCCCGCCACCCCGTTTGAGCGGTGGGGGCTGGTGAAGCCATGGCCTGGTCCATGGGGAAGCAGTCTTATCAGAGATCTGTGGTGCACGAGTTGGTGCAGTGAAAGGTCTGTGGGCTTCTTGGTCCTCCAAACTGGCTCCGGGAAGGGAAATTCTCCCTCCTGGATATTTCTGGCAGGCGTTCTGGTTGTTGGTTCCTGTCCCACCACTTTCCTTCCCCACCCCACGCAACCATTTACCCACTGTTCCCTCAAGCTTGTCTGTGCTTGTCTTAGCTGAATGCCCTCGTCCATCACCCACCTTCCGGCAGCCTTCACAAAGACCAGGGTGCCTGCACTGGGGGCGTCCTGGGACACCTGCATCGGTCCCACAGAATCTTGTCCCAAGGGTTTGTTGTTTGACTTCACCTGAAACTGCCTGTTTATCAAACTTACCTGGCCAACAGCTGGACTTCCCTAGTCCATCTGCTCACACCCCACCCCCAAGCTAGTTCTGTGCTGTCAGCAAATCTCCTTTCCTCTCTCCCTTCTCACCGTCCTCGGTGAAGTTTCCTTCCTACAGAGCCAGCACACCTGCTTAGAAATGGCAACAGCCTTCTTTGGCAAGAAGCTCAGCCCAGCTCTCAGGTTATGGGTTTGGCCAGGTCAGAGCACTGGACCCCGGGAAGGGGATGGCTGGGATTGGCTCAGACACTCTGCCCATGCAGCCAGGGCTTAACAGCTGCCCCGTCAGTGCTGGAGGGGATTCAGGCCTCTTCTGCGGATGCCTGGCTACACGTGGGGCCTGCCTTTGTCTGGTCCTTCTGTGGTCTGGGCTCAGGCTCCTGCTCACAGCATGGAGCTGCCCTGAGGGCTCTGGCCAGGCGCCAGGCACTGGAAAGGCTTGCTCTGCCCTTCAGGTACCCGCATCTTCAGCATGGAGCCAGCTACAGTGATAAAGAGGGCCCATCATGGGATGGGGCCCCCACTCCACCTGGGCACCTCAAAGGCTGCCAGGAGAGCCAGCCCCAGGCCCTCTGGCCCCCAGAAGTATCAGCCTCCATCCAGCTCTGGGGCTGAACTAGGAATGGAAATGCTGGCTGTCACAGGAGCTCAAAGCAGCATTCTGATGCCAGTTTGGCTCATCAGGACGCTTCACACCCAATTTTCCGACTTTTCTGGGTTTATGTATGCAACAAGGGGCTTGAACTGCTTTTTCATTTTTATGTTTTGGCTAATTTCTAGCTAAATGGAAGCTTCAAAAATCTTATCGGTGAGGCAGACCTGACTGGGAACCTGCGTCAGTAGATTTGACCATAGTGAACTTAGTGTCATGGCCATGTCTCAGGCAACTGATACCCATGTTTCATCTGAGGCCCCAGAAAAGTCAATGCTTTATTCCCCACTAACTGATACCACTGGTTTTGTGAGGCAGGGTCTCGCAATGCAGTGGTTGTAGAGGACTCTTCAACCCTCCACAGCTTTGCAATGCAGTTTCTCAGTGTAGAGGGCGGCTTAGTGGCTGCTTGTCACCACCACCATCAGAATGGCACCTCCTTTTTCTTCTTAGCGGAGGCCTCATGACCCAGTCAAACCTGGCTTCGAATTCTGGCTCTCTCATGTACTAGTTTCATGGAAACTTTGCTTAGTTGCTTCTTACCTCAGTTTTCAGGCATAAAATGGATCTCAATGGTATTTTCCTCATGGGTTGTGAGAATTAAGACTTGTTGAGTCACTTCTTGACCTCATGGCTAAGATCAAGTGCAGCGTCTGTCCTTATCAGTCTAACATCTGATATGTCCTCTATCCAAGGATAACATATTGCATGGATTTCTGGAGCGGGGAGATAGGATAGGTGCTCGCTCTGCCCACACCATGCGCTGAGCTGGTGGTATGCAGTACTTCAGGAAGGGTACACCAGCTTAGAAGCACTAATCAGTTGTGCATGTCAGAATTCAGTTTTTTAGCTGGGCCAGGGTGGGTACAGGTCTGTAATCCCAGCACGTTGGTAGGCTGAAGCAGGAGAATCACAAATCTGAACCCAGCTTGGGCAACCTGGCACGACCCTGTCTCAAACAACAGAAAGGAGCTGGAGATACAGCTTAGAGAGAAGGTCCTGCGTGTCCTGTGTCGGTGTGTAGTATGCCTTTTTTCTCTGTTGCCCCTTACTCTGGTACCACCAGAAACTCTGCTCTAGGTACAGTTTTGAAAACAGCATGGTCAGTTTACAGTTTAAAGATTCATGCAGTCCTAGCACTCTGGGAGGCTTGAGGCAGGAGGATCACAAGTTTGAGTGCACCTGGGGAAGTTGACAAGACTGTCTCAAAGTAAAAAATAAGAGAGCTAGGGATGTAGCTCAGTGTGAAGGTCCTGGATTCAATCCCCAGTACTGGGGAGGCGTGTGTGTGTGTGTGTGTGTGTGGGGGGGGGGTGTATCTTGTGGCCTGCTTGGCCAGAGAAAGCACAGTTCACAATTCCAATATTTGGCAGCCATAGCTCTCTCTACTCAGGCAGCTTTGTATACTGATGGTTATCAGTGGCTCCTGTGTAAGAACCTGTGCTTCCGGTATGAAAACTAAAAATAAAGCACAAAGAACAATGACAAAACATTCAGTACAAAGCTCATGGTCTCTCCACTTTAATACTGAACAGTATCCTTTCATAATTATAACAATTTCAAGAGCAGAAGAAACATTACTGATAGACTTCAGAGTGTAAAAATACTGCTTTTAAGGGTGGCTGGTTGAGTTTTAGTTTTGTTTCACACAAGTATTTTTAAAAAGTTTTCAAGTTTGTAGTGTTATCCAGTTTTAGGATTACAACCATACATTTTACCTTGCAGGGATTTTTTTTCCCCCTGTAGCCTAAAGTCCCAGATGCTTTACCAGTGGCCCTCTAACACAAGTACGTGAAATCCCCTGAAAGGCTTGTCTTGTGAAAAGTGCTGGCCTCATCCCTGACTATGGAAGGACCTGAAAACGTGCATTTCTAGCCAATTCCCAGGTGATGCTGTGGCCACTGTTGAACCTACACCACCCCTGGAGAGCCACCAAAAAGGAAAGAAATTTACCTGTGGCAAAGGATGGTTAACTTTGTGCCCAGGGCTCTGGCAACTTCTTAACATGTGAGAAAGGGACCCCCATTTAGCCATCAAACATTGGTAATTCAACTTCTGACATTGTATCTTCAGTATGTGCTTCTTAATTATTTAAAATTAAATTCTGCAAGGTAATTTATCCTTGGAAAAATATTGAATAGTTTACTCCTGTTGAATTTTGCCATGTGCTGCTGAATTATCTTGATGTACAAATACATGTACAAGTAGTCTTGCATTTCTGAATTACTTCTGATTATAAATAAGCCAGGGAAAACATATTTCCCTTTATGAAAATGGAATCCGCCATCATTTATAGCTTGGTTCCTTTGGCCTGCTCCTACATGGCATGCAGGCCCCCCCCTCACCCAAGGCATCCTCTCAGGTAGGAAGTAATCCTAAGTAGCTTTAAGCAGTTCCAAATACTTATTAGCAAGACTGTCCTCTCCTCACCCCACAGACGACAGGACACAGGCATCTAGGTGTTTTGCTGGGGATGAAGCCATGTGTTTCTCCCAAGACAGCCTTTAGCAGAGGGTCACATGTTCAGGAGCCTTTCAGCTGAATCTACTTTCTGCTGAGCTGGAAAGAACAGCCCTAAACTTGGTCTGACCCCAAGCTGACAAAAAGCTTGGCTGGAGCAGGGTGTGAGGCTGCCATCAAGGCCCAGGAACAAGACCCAAAAGCCTTGATCAGCAAACAAGGAGGCTAGGTGGTCTTATTTCTAACATCCTCTGAATAACGAAATGGGCACTGAGTTTGATAACTCACTACCTTAAAAAAAAAAAAGATAGGTAAAATAACACTGTCTCACAAAAGTCTAGCTGGCAAACCAGATATGAGAAAAGCTCACGTGAAACCCAAGCGTAGAACAGTCACTGGGCATCCTCAGTGTCTAAGCACAGTGAACGTTTGCACAGCCATGGGGAGGACATTTCTGGACAAAGGTCACATCAGAAAGAAAATAGCACCAAGATACTGATTAAAGCAGAAGAAAACCAAGTTCTTTTCTTTCCTTCTCACCCTACTCCCCAAATCAGTAGAATTCAATGTACAAAGGCTCCCGGGATATATCCTGGTTGTGGCAATCTGGACCACAGCACCAAATGGATGTTCTCAGAGCTTCAGTGTTTGTTCAAAAGGCAAATAATAATAATAAAAAAACCAACAAGCCTGTGAAATATGTGAGGAGTTAAGCACAGGTTAGCATCAGTCTACCTAAGTTCTTTCATGGGGTCAGTCCACAAATCATGAGTTATGTGGGCTCCACGTGGTCAAGACCAGAAAATAGGTCACGTGCTTCCCACACACGCCAAGGTGAACTCTAACTCCCACCTCCTACAGGAGGAGCAAGTTCAATCATCCCACTAAGACAGAAGACCCACTGATGCTATTGTCAAGATGGCACTCTAGATAAGTTGACTTTCTCAGTTTCCTTCCTGCCCTAGGTCACCCAACACCAGGATCCCACCATGGCACTCACAGTGCTCGTCAGGGCTGAAGGTTTGTTCCACTTCATTCAGAACTCTTGCTTATCCCAACGAACCCCACCAAGCACCAGGCGGCAGCGTATCGATGTTCACATAGAACAGACCAGTGTGGCAAGTCTAAGAGCATGGTAAGGAAAGCCTATGTTTCCTCTTTTTTTGAGAGACGGTCTCACTCTAGTCCAGGCTGGTCCAGAACTCACTGTGTAGCCCAGACTGGCCTTGGATGCAGGACAATTCTCCTGCCTCAGCCTCCTGAGTGCTGGGATTACTGGTTGCACCCCCTCATCCAGTTTTATGTGGTGCTAGAGAATCGAACTTAGGGTCTTGTGCTTGCAAGGCAAGCACTTTAACACTGTGCCATTCCTCCAGGCCCTAAGCATATTTCTTGAAGATTGAGAGTTAAGTATAAACAAGTGGATGTCAAAGGAAGGCCACTTCCTTTTACCAGGCCACCCAGTTGACTAAGCATCCCCTCGTCAGAAGCGAAAGCCAGCATAAGATGAGGTTGCTCCACCTCCAGAGGCCAAGCAAAGCTTCTCTTTGGGGTCCTGAATTTGGGAACTGACTGTGGTCAGGATACACACTGACATGGGGGTCAACAAATCTAGGAACTTTTTTATTTCATTTTCTTTCCACTCTTGTAGGGCAAAATGCATTTTTAAAAAATTATTCTTACAAGGGTGAAAAAATGCCAATGAGAGGGAGTGCATTCCATATTTTAGAACTTGTTTCCGGACAGTCCATTTTTGTTTTGTTTACAAATTCACCTTGTGATACAAGGTGAGGCCAAACAGTACGAAGTCCACAGAACTGAAACGCAGCTCATATTTATCAACTTCTTAATCTTCAAAGGTTATAGTTCTTTAAAATGGTATAAGAGATTAGATGTTCCTACGTCTGACTTTATAGCCAGGGAAATTACCAAAAGAAAAATCTTGGCTTCATCACCTTTACTCACAGAAGGTAAAACCCTCAGCAGAGACAGATTTCTGTTGGAGTTAGACTAGATTTCTTTTCACAGCCCTTAATCTCACGAGGTGAGAAGGAGTGGAAGTTGCCAAGTTGTTGGCTACCAGACCCATCAGTCTGTTTAACTCTGGCTAAAAGCACAGAATAATGGGCAAGTTACCAAGTTTCCCTCCATTGGCTCTGGTGTGAATTCTGAAAGTGTAGAAGAGCCTCATGTAATGCACACACATGCTGCAATTACATTTACCACATAGTCCGGAGCATACACAGCACTGTGATTTTTCATAGTCTACACAAAGAAAAGATCAAAAATTAGGACTAAAGACTACCGGTATTCCGGTTTTCCAGGTGAATTCATACTGGCAAATGCTCTGAAGGGTTCATTCCCTACCTCACCCTTCAGCTCAGCTCACCTGAATGTTCTTCCAGTAAACACAAACTGAGCTCTTTTCTCTGTTATCCATCACGTTCTTCTAGTTTTTTTGTTTTGTTTTTGTTTAATGATGAATGTAAGGCTCTGCGCACAAGGCTGAAGGGAAAAGACCCAAAGTCTCCTGGAGGCAAGTGCGCAGTCTGGAGCTCTCCTGTTCTCTTCTTTCTCTCCCTATGCCGGGACATGGGGCAAAGGGACCACTTACGTTCCCTGGATTACTGAGGAAGAAATATTTGTCCCTAAAAACAAATATGGGCTCCTTGGCTTACTCTCTTTGGCTGCCAGTCTGGAGCCTGAGAAAAGGACTTTCAAATGAACACTCATTTTGCAGGGACAACTCAGGCAAGACAAAGCAGGACCAGGGCAAGACTAAATGAGCTGGAAGCAGGAACGCAATGGCCCAAGGGGAAAACACCTGTATTTTCAGTTGATTTTTTTTTCTTTCTAAATAGGCTGAGAACAGCCCTGTTTAGCAAATACCTTAAATCAATTTCGGTCAGAATGATGATTCAAAATGTATCAACCAAAATTGAACCTGGGTTCACAAAACTTGGTCTCTGAATTAATGGGCATATCTTCCTCATTAACAACCAGATGTGTTCTAAACTGGCCTGAATGATAACACAGTCTAGTAACAGGACATGCACGTGGCTTATAAATAGGGTAATCTTCTAATTCTTTGAGATGCTAGCTGCTTCTTGTGATCTGAAGTCTGTGTAATTAGTACTTACAAAAGATCCACATTTATTTTTAACAAAAGACTTCTATAGTTCAATGCAAATTTAAAGACCATCCCTGGTCTACGTTTATAGAAGACTATATGAGTAAGTCATAACATTTTAATTTTTTTCTTAAAACATAAATAACCCAGTACCCTACATTTGAAGCCCTTTGTTTTACTTGTTTTCTAATGTGAAAAGAAATAACTTATTTAACACATCAAACACTAGGGTTGAGTGCAAACATGGATGTCTACTAAAACTTCAGTTTCATAGACCTGCTTTCAACAGGCAGATTTTTCTTACCAACCATGATCTAAGCAAGATAAAATATCCTTTTTAAAAAAAATGTTTACAAATATTTATTAAAAAGTGCAATTCAGAAGTTAGCTGGGCAAGCGCATCATTGCAGATCGCAAAAGGGGGGCACCCCCTAAAAACCAAAACCCAAAAATAAAACCATAAGAAATAGAAACAAAACAAATGGTTAAAAAAAAAAAAAGAATGCTGAAGAATGCACAAAGAGAAGAAAGAAAAAAGCCAAAGTTCGAACTCTATTTAGATGCTGCTGTTCTTTCCAACTGGAGTGCGAAGGATGAGGGTGGGAAGACTGGCGGCCTGCACTGCTGAGTTCTGGCTCTGGGTCCAACTGCTACTTAATTATCAGGCTACGCACCAGGGAGGTTATAAAAGTATCCTATATACATGTGCACATTTGTGGCCCTTCAAAATTCATCAGAAGCCTGAAGCTTAGTGTCTCAGCAGTTTATGCTATGCGAACTCAATGAAAGCATCTAACATTACATTTGGAGTGGCTCAGTTATTCAAATGGATGATAAAGTCACGCTGTCATCTTGAGGAGAAAGACTCAAGTTCTAGTATCAAGTTGCAATTTCCAACAGGATAGGTCTGGTCCAGAGTTCTAATCTAGACTTTTTGCACTGTGAGAATTTTTGTGTAAATACTGATAGTACTAAGAGCACTGATCATTTTACACCCGCCCCCACTACTGCCCCATGTAGAATACCACAGGAATAAAAGAAGGCCAGTGAGAGTAACCTAGGGTCCTAATCCATTTTAGCAACTGCTGTGCTTCCAACAATACACTTAGGGCCTCCCTAAAAATGCAAGCTGCACTTCTGGTCAGGAGAAACCCTGGGACAGAAACATGAAATCAGTGGCCCTGGTCCAGACCTCTGGAGACATCATCAACCCTTCCCTCAACTCTGCCAACCCAAGTCCTGCCGCCTTTCAACTGCTCCAGCCCATTAAAGCCACAAGTAAGCCACAAGATGTTAAGACTCCCAAGCTCCAGAGCATTTTACTAGATTCTCTTAGTTATTTCTACCACAAAGAAAACCCACCCTGGAAAAGCAATTTTATCTCAGCATTTATCCCTGAAAAATGAAACACTATTTCTGTCACATACTGCTTCTGTGCCTCGTCCTCATCAATAACCAGCTCTCAGGGACTACAGCAATGGGAAATGAAGCATATCCAGCTGCCGCATTCTTGACAGGCTTCTTTTGAGGGAATGGTGCCTCCCGTCTGCGCAAGGGAGGGAGAGTGAGCAGAAGAAAAGAGCTTTCCAGACGGATGGAATGAGCAACAGCAACACTAGCGGTCTGCTAGTTCTTCCAGATGACACAGTCCCTCAGAGAACAAGGTCCAGCAAGGCAAAGCAGTGGCTAGCTGTCCTCGGTCCAAGACATGTGAAGAGGCTTCTGCCAGGTGTGTGGTCATCTCCTTCCTCTCCTCACTGGTCCCTCCAGCGCTGAGTGGAGGAGGTGTCTCAATTGTGGAGTCACACAGAGGGAAGTCCACACAGTGGCAGGTTCCCCGAGAGGAATGTGAGTCAGTGAAGTGTGCTTGCTTCTCCTGCCCTCAGAAGGAACCACAGCCAAGCGCCATCATCACAGCACTAGGAAGAGGATCAGAACAACCAACAGGACTGCAAACAGGATGGCTATGGCACACCACTGGCGCCGATCTGAAAGGCAGGACGTGAAAATCAGTCTTCTCAGGGACTTCACATTCCCCAAAACAGACTCATGGAATTTAAGGCAGAATCTTTAAGATAGCAAAAGGAAGGAGCATGCAAATGACAGTGGCAGAGAAAAGTGGAACCTGTCTGATGCCTGGTACTGAAAACACCACTCTGCCCTGACCTCTTTATGTGTATTTGTAACACTGCCAGCCCACCCACTGAGCCTCACATTAAGTATGTGCTTTGAGCCCCAGGCTTTAATTCAAATCCACGGATCGTAGCTTTCTGCTGGTAGTTGGTACATCTCTGAAAAAGCTGCTGTTTTTTTAATCTCCCACCGAAGTCAAGTAATTTAATTCAACAATGACTTCTCATGAATGCTTTCAATGAGCACAAGAAGATGGAAAGGGGACGGATGAAAGCTACTGCTGGTCATTTCAGAAAAATGAAGAGTTCAAAATCTTAGAACTGGCCAAGAGAACTTCCTCCACCAAATTAAAGCAAGTACCTATCTCCTCCTTTTTCTCTGCACCTGTGTGCTTGTATGCATGCGTGCGTGCGTGTATGTGTATGTGTGTGGCACTGGGTATTGACTGAACCCATGGGGATTGTACTTATGAGCTATACTCCTAGCCTCATTTTTCATTTTAAAAAGGGTCTTATTACTAAGTTGTTCAGGTGAATCTTGACCTTACTGTCCTTTTGCCTCAGCATTCCAAGTAGAGTAGATGGGTAAAAGGAATGCAACACCACACCCAGTCTGAGTACCTTCTTAACAGAATCACCTCTTCTAACCTCAGATATACTAGAAACTCATGTAGTAACTGAGCTTAGGATAAAAACCTCAAGTCTAGTTATTTCTCTTCTTAAGTAGGAGTGCTCCAAAGGGTAAGGAAAGGCACACTGGACCTACCGCAGATGATATTTTAACCTGGTTAACTATCATTTCAATGGTCAAGAAAGCTTGCATATCTAATATTCTTTCATTTTTAAAAATATACTGAACTTCCAATTTCCAGTCCAGGACAGAAATGGCTTAATTTTATTATTGTGTCCTAACAAGTAAAAGACTGAGCATACTAAAAATCAACAACTCTTCTTAGATCCCTTAGGGAAGTGAAATAATAGGGTAAACTGTTGCCCCTAATAATGGAGAGGCCACAGATGAATAGAGAGGATTATGATTCTGCAAAGCAGAAACCAACCAGAGCCAGAGCCAGTGTAGGGAAACCCAAAGTGTAATTTATAAACACTGGGATGCTCAGTGCAGATTATGTATGTGATACAAAAACTCTGGAGATAATTTTAGATAGGATGTGGCTCGTAAGTAGATATAAACTCCACTCTAAAGTAGATCTCTCCCTCCCCACAACTTTGAGTATTACCTCAAGAAGCTCAATTAGATTCGCAGTGAGTGTGGGAGGAAAAATACATTTGTTTCTGGAAGTCAGAGGGGAAAAAAAAAATCTGAAACTATGAATTCTGTTCTAGTTCTAGTGCTAGTCCTAGGAAAACTTTCTTACCAGCACCTAACCTGCTGAGGTTTACCAGAACCTAAGTATCTTAGGAAATAACCAACTCCAGCACACTCTCAAATACCCTGTCCCACCTTAATGATCTTGAGTAAGGTGATGATTTTAAATGCTTTTGTGACAACACAAAGGCACTACCCATGAAAGAAATAACACAGGGACCTCACTCCAATTAAACACTTCTGCTCTGTAAGAGACACGGCCAAAAGAGTAAGACACACCACAGACTGGGATTAAGTATTTGCAAAAGACACACCTGATACAGGATTATTACCCACATGTACAAAGGATTTTCAAAATTCCATAGTAAGAAAATAATCTGGTTAAAAAACTGGCAAAAAATCTCAACAAACACTTTACCAAAGGCAATAATCAGATGGTAAAACAGCATTTAGGGCACTGCAACAACGAGAAACTACCACACTCCAGGAGGATGGCCAAAACCCCCAGTGTTGACAACATCATATGTGAGCAATGAGAATACAGCAGGACAGAAACTCCTGGTGCAAATGCAAATGAGTCCAACCAGTTGGGGAGACTAAACATGCTCTTACTGGAACCAGTAAGCAATCATTCTCCTTGCTATTTAAGTGAACTGCAAACTCATGTGCACACAAAGAACTGCACACAGATGTTTATAGCAACTTTATAACTGCCAAAACTTGGAAGTAATCAAGACAACATTTAGTAGGTTAATGGATAAATAGAGGCATCCACTAGCACTCACAAGTTTTGCTTTCCACCTTTTCAGTTACATGAAGTTAACTGAGATCTGAAAATATTAGAGAATTCTGGAAATTGAACTGCACATTCTTCTGAGGAGCACCATCTTGTGTGGGGACGTGAATCATCCCTTTGTACAGCACATCCACACTGCACTGGATTCTCCGTAAGTCACGTAATAACTATTTTCGTCATCAAATCAATTCAAGTCATTCTTTAGGAGTAGCCGAGTGCTACACCACAATAATCCACAATTCCAGGTATCCACTGAGGGTCCACAGATAAGGACGTCCTACTATAATCAGTGATCCATACAGTCAGTGAAGTATTATTCTGTGCTGATAGATAAATGAGTTGTCAAACCATGAAAAGGTGGAGGGAAACGTAAATGAGTATTACTAGGAGAAGCCAACCTGAGAAGGCTCAATACTGTGTGATTCCAACTCTATGCAGGTTGGAAAAGGTGAAACTACAGGACAGTAAATAGATCTGTGATTGACATGAGCAGCAAGAGATGAGAGGGATAAAAAGAATTTTTAAAAATCACAGTAAGATACTACCTCAGCAAATAAGAATGGCAATTACCAAAAAGAAAACAATAAAAAATGTTGGTGAGAATAAAAAGGAACTCATACACTATTAGGAACGTAAACCAGTACAGCCTCTGTGCAAAACACTACAGAGGTTTCTCAAAATTAAAAACAGAACTACAATACAACCCAGTAACTACACCCTGGTCACATAAACTGGGCGTGGTGGTGCATGCCTGTAATCCCAGCACCTGGGTGCCTGAGGCAGAAGGATGGATGGGAGTTCAAAGCCACCCTGGACTTAGCACTGGACTATAACCTGGACTCTAAAGTGAGACCCGGGCTGGAGGAATGGCTCAGTGGTTAGAGTGGAAATGAAACCAACACATTGCTGCACTTCCCGGCTTACTAAAGTACTACTGACAACAGCCAGGATATGGGGTCAACATAAATGCCCATCAATGGGTGAGTAAAAAAGAAACTATGGTACGAATGCACATGAAAATACACACTATTCATCCATTATTGTTGTTTGGATCTGCAATATCTCCCAAAAGTCTCATATGTTTGGGTATTATGGACTGTCTACAGAACCATGTGCTTTTGGGAGATGTGAGCCTGATCTGGAAGAGTGGTCTATGGGTGTGTAGTGGAGGAGAGCTGTGTGGCAGATTGGATTACAGGTGTGTGGGAGGGGCAGAACACTGAAGCTGGACCTAAAAGGGGCAGATCACTGGGATGGAACCTGGAAGAACATATATGTGCTGCGTCCTACATTCCTTTGGGGAACTTGATGAGACTTAGCTTCTTGTTGGCAATGTTGTGAGGAGCTGCCTCCACCTCTGCCTCTGTCATGTACTTCCACAGTGTGACCCTCTGACACTGTGAGCTGAAATGCAACTTTTCCTCCCCTAATTTCTGGATGTCGGGTATTGAGTCACAGTGATGAAAAAGGAGCTAAGACATCCAGGAAAGCATTCAATCCCATCAACTTTGACAACACAGATGGACAAAGATAAACACTGCATTATCTCACCCATTTGGTGAAATCTTAAAAAGGTGATCTCATACAAGCTGAACAGAACAGTAGTTAGAAGAGACAGAGGAGAAAAGGAGGGAGAAGGTCTGGTCAATGGGGACGACATTACAGTTTGACAAGAAAGATAAGTTCTGGTGTCCCATGGCACAGTAGGGTCAATATAATTAATACTAATGCATTACATAGCTCAAAACAGAAAAGACGAATTTGAATGTACTCACCATAAAGAAATGATAAAACTTTAAGGTGATGGATATGCTAATTACCCCAACTTGATCACTATTCAATGCACATGAGTCAAAATATCACACTGTACCTCATAAATATGTGCTAATACTGTGTGTCAATCAAAAGAAAATCTTTAGGGCACTGAGACTATTCTGTATGACAACATGACAGTGAATACAAATCATCACATTTTTGTCAGAACACACAGATAGAACACAAGGAATGTGAATTATGGACTTTGGGGTTAATAATATGTTAACACAGATACACTGATTGTTAACAAATGTACCACTATGTATGGTGTCAGATAGGGGATGAGGTCAGTAAAGAGGAGTTGAGTATAATAACACCTTAATTTTCCAGCTAAAGCTGCTCTAAAAAATAAAGTTTCCTAGGCTAGGGGTGTAGCGTTGCAGTTAAAGCACTTGCTTACCGAGTGCAAGGCCCTGAGTTCCATTCCCCGGTACCACATAAACATTCCCCTGGTCACATAAACTGGTTGTGGTGGTGCATGCCTGTAATCCCAGCGCTTGGGTGGCTGAGGAAGAAGGATGGATGGGAGTTCAAAGCCACCCTGGACTTAGCACTGGACTATAGCCTGGACTCTAAAGTGAGACCCGGGCTGGAGGAATGGCTCAGTGGTTAAAGCACTTGCCTAGCAAGCACCAAGTCAAGTGCTGAATACCTGAGTTCAATTCCCCAGCATCACATAAACCGGGTAATCCCAGCTCTTGGGAGACTGAGGCAGGAAGATTTCTCTGAGTCCAAGACCAGGCTGGGCTCCATAGTGAGTTCAAGAACAGCCTGGGCTACAGACAAAGACCCTGTCTCAAAAAAATAAAAAAATAAAAAATAAAGGTGAGACCCTATCTCACAAAAATTAATAAAGCTTATTGTTTTTTAGAAAAGAATGTTTTCAATAATCTAAATTATTTAGTTCATACTCTTCTAGGGCAAAAAAGGAGAGAAGTAAATGTTTTCATCCAAGCCTGTCCTCCTTCCTGTGTTTTCCCAGACCAGGTACTTAACTATTCTTTCAATACTGACCCTGACTTCCACTTTTAGGCTTTTATTAGCCTCTACTCCAAACCCTCCCTACTCTTGGGTTACTCTTTCTTCTGCACCTACATTAAGTAAGGATTTTCATATAGTGGAATATACACCACACACAGCCCCGCATGGTCATTTAACGCCATTTGCCTTTGAAGTGGCAAGCTGTTTCTTTGAGGCATGAACTAGGTAATCACAGGGAGTTGATATCCTTGCCAACTTCTGCCCAGCAAATCTTGCAAGGCTTCACGTACAGAAGAAATAGGCACTAAACAGCATGGCTTTTGTGACTTCAAGTGAAAAAATTTCAACCAGTTTTTCCTTCCTTTTGTGCTAAGGATAGAGTCAAGCACCTCTCACACACTGAGTACTTAATCTCCACTCGGCTACATCCACCTCTACCCATTAACTGGCTTTGCAAACTAAGGACCTGGCCTCAGAGTCAAGGAACAAAGAAAACCCTAATGGTAGTTTCTGTCTGTCTGTCTCTCTCTTAAAGAGAAAAAAATTAGAAGAAAAGAAAAGGGAAATCTCAGAACCACTCAAAAGAGTGTATTTTACTGTGTCATTTACAGATATGTAGAGTCTTGGCTGACTTCTCCCATGAAGCAGCTAGCCAAAGGGAGGGGAGGGAAGGACTCTGCCTGTCAAGAACTGTGGATGCGTGTTCATTACTGCTTAAGCAAACATAGCTCCTTTATGTACAGGTTTGACTGTGAAGCAATGTAACTTAACCAAAAATTAAGAAAGAGAGAATAAGGACAATTATGGATTACCTGGTCAACAAACTGAAGCAGATACTACCAACAAGAGAAGGCTTTGAAAGCAGCATTTCTTATGGTAGCAAGCAAAGATTAAAATGAAAGGCCTGTCAGACTAACTGCTGCTTCCTGGCTCTTCCTCTTGTATAAATATAACCAAAGTTCTTAATTTGCTTCCCAAACTTTTCTTCTGGGAAAACATACAATAAAGCACAAGCCAGCCTCAGTGCCACTTATACACATGGAGCGCTCTTCACAATGCAAGTACTTTTCTAAATTATTCATACCAGAAAGCTGGGAAACAAAGACACAATGCATCTTTGTTCACTTGCTCTTCCCCAACAAAACTGGCACTGAAGTAGCTACTTGACTTTGCAACCAACATATACACCAGTAAGAGGTCTGGTGTTTAAGATGCTTACATAATACTTCATTAAAACATTTTTTAAAGTACAGAGGTGGGGGTGGAGAAGGAGAAAACAGAAGGAACCAGACGGAAGACTCTGCAAAGCTTTGTCTAAGCTTAAGCATAAAAGATGCACAACACTGGTGCTTCTTCCCATGTGTGCACAGCTTTAGGCAAGTAAGAGCCTGCTAGAAGCTAAGGAGTTCGCAAGTGGAGAGAGACAAGGAAACAATTCCAGATAGGCACTTCTCTTTGCTTTGAATTTACAGGTCCTCTGTCCCCTAAGTTAATCCGTTGCCTTATATTTTAAAACATTTATTAAGCACTAACACATGACAGACAGTAATAAAAATTTTTAATTATTTCATTTACTTCTCAATACAACCCTGAAAGGTAGGTATCTCTTTTTTTGTAAATTTTAATACATTTACTAAATAGTAACACATAGTAGACACTATTAAACATGTTCCTATTATCACTTTATTTACTTTTCACAAAGGCAGAAATCTTTTTATTTTTTTTGTACCCCCAGTGCTGGGAATCATGGTGAGGGCCTTGAGTGTACGTGCTAGGTAGATGTTCTACCACTGAGCAACACCCCTGCCCTCAACCTATTTTTATAGATAAGAAACTGAGCCCAGAGAACTGTTATGTAACTTGGCTATGAGTAAAACTGCTGAAAAGTAGACACACAAGTATTCAAATCTTACAGGGCATATGTACCTGACAGTAGAGAGCTAACAAGAGGAATGAAGTGTTATGGAACAGGGAAACCCAACAACACTCAAAGCCATTCTCAGTTTTTCTTTTTACCAAGTCACTTCTATCAGATAAACAGATACTGGATTTTCTTTGATTTAAAATATAGCATTTCCCACATAATAAGAGGTAGTTTTGTACTGATCAAAAAATACTAAGCATCACTGGATCACATCTTCCTATATCATAACTAACTTGAAAACAGTCATTTTTTCACCCCAATCTGGTATAAATTTGCTAGAACATTTCACTGAACTTAAATATAACAATTTAAATTGAATGTAAAAAAAATCATCTGTTTTGTGGTTGTAGGCATTTTCCTATCAATGCAGAACACCTTTAACTAAGTTCCATTTTTTGACCATTTAATAAAAGGGGAGGAGGAAGATCCTGTAACTGTAAAAATGGAAGTTGCTTCACTGGGAGAAAAACCATGAACACTGACAGGGAAGACAAGGCCCTTCCCAAGTTGGAACTATGATATACAAAGGCTAAGGACTGTACTTACCAAACTTCCATTCTCTGACTCTGAAGTATCTCAAACAATTGTGCCACTGGAACAGGTCTGCCTGGTCACACCTCTCTGTGAAGGAACCCCACAACTTCCAGAACTAAGTATGATTTCTCAGGATTTAACCATACATACCACTAGTCATGTGAGACACTTTTGCAAGTTTTTTCATCACATTGTCCAGCCGAGACTGAGTGCTCTCCATCTCGTGAGAGAAATCATCCAACATGCTACAGGGAAACAGATGCAGAGGCAGGTAGTTAAGCACAAAATCTGAGTGATGTACTGGCCATAAAATTCAATCAGCCTTCAGTTTAGCAAAGAACATTGGGATTCAGGACTCCAATCTATTACTCAAAAGCTTTGGAACAAGGTATGTTTTTTATTTTGAAATTTGGGGTTACAAATATCAAAAGTTCTTAAATTTAAAAGTTGCATATGCTATATATTAATCAACAATCACCAGCAAGGTCGAGGCAGTTTCCTTAATCAAACACATTTATATTTCTGCAGAGAAAACCATGAAGAATCACAGTTGTGATCAGTTCAGGGAGATTTTTTCTGTAACAGGAGCTCACTGCAAATTTTAAAAACAAAAGATTTTTAGAGCTGCCTTGTTTGTCTGGTACTAAGTACTGAACACTGAGCCCTTTGCACAACCTCAGCCTTTGTCTTTTTTTTCTTCTTCTTCTTCTTTTTGTTTGAGACAGGGTTTCACTAGGTTCACTAAGTTGCTCAGCCTATACTCAACATCTTCTTAACTCAGCCTACCATGCCCGGCTGAGAGCCTTTTTAGATTTCACAATGGCAGGTGCGGCAGCGTGGACCTGACATTAGCACAGTGGCAGGGCCATGCAGCAGAAAGCAAGCTCTGTACAGTCAGACAGGTAGGTCTCTGACACTGGCTGTCTTGCTGCAACATATGGACAAAGCATCCCACAACTGTTGAGCACTGTTTTCTCATCTGCAAAATGGAGTGATCCTACCAATACAAATCCCTTCATGCAGAGCTTGCAAGAATCATGTAATATATGAAAGTACTCTACGTCAGTATGAGTTAAGGAATGTACTCTAGGAAAATATATTCTGCTTTAAAGCATTCTGTACTTTATTATAAATTAGAAAGCCTTAGGACTAATATCCCTGGCAGAGTCTGTGTGTGCATGCATGTGTGCATGTCTGTGTGTGTGCCTCCTCATGTGCTCACAAGAGGAACCAGTGTTTCTTTGAGGAAGATCAGTCCCAGGAGGCTTTTGCTATTTGCTCTCCAATGTGCAGCTAGGAAAGGAAATACCAAAATACTGTACTCTTATTCCAGCAATGTTTATTTCATAAATTAATACACTGTCCAGACTTCTCAACTTTTGATTAGTACATTACTCTTTTGAGGTTAAGATTAACACACCAATTAGTCCTACGGATCTTACTGCAAAGGCCCATTAATTCTGACAGAGTCACTGGCAGCTAAAAACTACTGGTCTTAGTGTGTGACAACAAAGGACACATGGCATACCCACAGAATCTGGGGCAATCAACTCCTCATTAAGTCAACCATTAAATAAACTCCACATTGACAACTAAAGAAGTAAGTCTTTGTTCCTTACCTGAGTTTTCAAATTAAAACATTTTTAGCTCATCTTAGATCCTGGCAGCATTCTGGCCCTGCAGCTGGCAGGCCTCTCCAGGCAGGGCTGAGCACTGACAGACAAGAGCTACCTTTGTCTGCTGGGTATGACTTTTCTTAGAGAAGACAAAACAGACACGCCATTCAACCGCCAGCCGAGGACCCTAGTGACTCCAGCCTGTCTTAATTCAGTGATATCCAACAGAACTACAATGTGAGCCACCAGTGCCATTTTACACTTTCTAGCAGCCATGGTTAAAAAAAAAAAGGTGAAACTAATTTTAGTAATCTATTATATTTAGTCCAATATATCATTTCAATATGTAATACAAAAATTAATAAGCTACTTTATACTGCTTGTACTTCAGCGTGTAACATGCGTTCTACTTTCAGGAGATAGCTCAGAATTAGACTGGCCACAATTCACACACTCATTAGCTGCTTGTCTGATGACAGCAGATAGTAACACAGGTCTAGATCTGAGATCACAGAGTGAGGTCCAAGATCCATGTTTTTTCTTTTTAATTTAATTTACTTTTTATTTTTACCACACACACACACACACACACACACACACACACAACCAGATAAAAGAGACAAATAGTCCTATCAGGTTTCTGATGAAAAATCAGAGTTGTCCTCAGTTCCCCAGGACAGGTGACTCCATCTCCTCACAACCTTCTCTTGGTACTTCTCAATGTGGGGAAATAACCCTGACTTTGTCTTTTAACTTTACATACTGACTTGGCACTACTAAAGCTCAGAATTTAGCCCTTTTCCTTGTGACTCCCACCTCCACAACCTTCCTGTAATGTAAGCTGTGTGAGTTTGATTAGATTGATATTCAGCATTTACACTTACAGTATGACTACTAATTAAATGCTATTCATAGTTGAGGGATTATGGTATGAAACATACTGTGTTTTTTTGTTGTTGTTGTTGTTCGTTTTTTGGAGACAAGGTCTCAATTTATAGTCCATCCTGGTCCTGAGCTTACTATATAGCCCAAGGCTGGCCTTGAACTCACAATCCTCCTGCCTCAGCCTCCCAAGGGCTGGGATTACAGGTGTGTGCCGCCATGTTCAGCTTATGTGGTGCTGGAGAATCAAACTCAGTGCCTTGTGCTTGCTACACAAGCGCTGTAACCACTGTGCTTTTCTTCCAGCCCAGACATACTACTCTTGTGGTCGGCATTCTCTGGCTTGCTTAGCCTTTAAATGGTTATCCACCTTCTTTTTCAGAATCTAACATGTTAACAACTATTATTTCTTATTTCATGTTGTATGTCCCCACAGGTTTTATGTCTTTAAAAACAACCCTTTGCTTTTGCTTTAGTGGACTATAGAAGGAGTGGAGATAAGGAGTGTATGCAATTAAGTTCAAGCCATTAGGTCCCTGCCATTTCAACATGGAAGTTTAGGGTCAGGAGCTATTTCAGAGAGAAATTAAACCTGTTTGTCTAGATTCCAGCAGCTCCAGCTTCTCACCCGGTAAGAATAAGACAATGAGACAGGCCACCCGGATACCAGGTCTCCCTGCCTGACTCCACCTTGTTACACTGTCTAAATCACAGCCATGCAGTCTTTCAGACACGTGATCATGCTGTTACACCTAACATCACCTCCTCTGGTCTTCACCACACTTGGAAAAAAAACTTCTACCTCCCTCTTACATGTAGACATGGCCTTTCCTGTTGCTCCCTTTGACTGGCTCTGAACTGACTTCTGACCCTCTCCTCTTACTCCCATGTTAGAGACACAAACCATCTCTGTTCATTCACTTTTGCACGCAGATCTTCACAGGTGCTCCTTCGTCCTCCTGTTACACAACCCTTCCCAGCTTCCCACATACACACAGACTCTCACCTCACCTGGCTACTTGTAGACATCCTGCAAGCTCCAGTCAAATCCCTCTTTCTCAGGTGTATGGGCTAAGTCAGGTCTCTCTTATTTTACTATCACCACTCAGCAACGTGCCTTCATTTATACAGCGACCATTTTATCCAGTAAGTGGCAAACTCTGAAGGGCAGAGACAGTGCCTCCTGTTTGCTCCTGTAGTACCAGTGTCTCTCTGAGAGCCCAGTGCTGAACAGTACCAAGTAAGAGTCTACATGAATGAGCATATAATAATGAACAGAAGACTGATACAGTTTTTGAAGTATTCTGACTTTTCCAGAAAATAATTTGCAGTATTACTTATAAAATAATTTACAAAAAGGTAAAGGCGTTATGGCGGCATTTAAAAGTGTTATTTTTGCTATTGTAGTTTAAAATGCAAATAAGATTATTCTTAAGGAACTTAAAAAGTTGTATTTTCATTTTTTAGAGGCAATTTTGTTAATTCAATTTTTAAAGTTTTTTCATAAAGTAACAAGATAAAAGGAAAGTCTTATTCAATGCAGCAGAAGCCAGGGGATGACACTGTAAAGACAGCTCTAACCACCAACATCATTGCCTGTTCATCTTCTCAGAACAAAAGTCTCCACAACTTAACACTCCCATTTCACATTATCTTTCGTAACTAGGCTTCAAGGGTCTGTATTTGAGAAATCTGTACCTATTTTTGAAAGTGTTTTAAGAAACAGCTTCACCTATATCCTGTCATGATTTCATCCAATAGATCTGCTTCTTGGGGGAGAGGGGTTGTTTGCACAACAGAATTAAAATACAGCTACAAATGAAACAGCTTTTGTTTTGCCAGCCACGTAACTTCCAGGCCTTTTAGGGGCTTCACTGGATGACTTTTCCCCTCAATTTCACTGCAACGGGAGGGAGTCCCTACTTACACGGCCTGCTCCTCCAGCTCCCCTCCGATACGCTGGGACATGTTCTTCAGCACCCCAATGCTGCCAGAGACCAGCTCCAACTGCTCATCCTGCTGTTCCACGATCAACTGGTGCCAGAGAAACGGGAAATAAGCAATTAAAATCCATCTTACCTGGTTCCAAGCCCAGCATTCTAGCAGCTGCTAGTTTCTTTGCCAGCCTGGGACAATTCACATTCAGAAGCAAAGCCCAGAAATCAAAGGACCAGACCGTTGCCTCTGAGAACACACTGCTCAAAAGGCTGGACTGTCAGGCTACTGATACGTCCTGGGGATCCAACTTGTGAACAGTCAGCAGGGCTTGAAACCACCAAAGGAGATTTACTCAGGCTGGCAGAAGTCCAGCAAGGAAAGAGACAATGGGCAAAGCACACAGGCAGGTGACCACTGCATCATGAGGCTATCTGGAGAAAGGAGCCCACTGTCAAAGTCAAGGTCACAATCCACAATCCACTGCCACAGCTTAAATGCAGGAAAGCCTGGCAAATCTCTCGATAGGGGAAAACTGTGCATACCGAGTCTTTTTCTTCCACCTCAAGGACAATGTAGAGAAGGCCCTGTGGCAATGAGCTACCTCAATGACAATTACAGAAACAGTCTGCCAAGATACCGATACCAGGATATTTACTTTCAATTGTGTTCTATCCCCCTTTCTGTAAAAAATTTATTCATTAACAACAATCTGAATATACAACTAGTTGTGCAGATATGCTACACAGAACACACAACTTTCACATACACAGAAAGCATACAAAAGAATCAGCAATTCCATGTGGCAGATGTTTCTCAAGCCCCTGAGTACATTATCATTAGCTTCCTTTTACTAGTATGGCCACACATCAGAAGGCACAATACAGACATAATCAGCTTCAGTTTCCTTTCACCTCTCAACCTCCATCAAGGCAATCGTTTTTACATGGAATGGAACAATATGTAATGGAAAAATAGACTTGATCTGAAATGAACAAAAAACCTACTGGAGAAGTAAGAGGTCGATAGTTTTTGTCTTCTTTTAAGCAAATCCTTGGCCTCCCTGCCAGTTCTGATGTCTGCTCCGTGGCTTTTCTTGGAACCTACTCAGGTATGGGCATCATGAACACTGTGCTCTAAATGTTTTTTTTTTTTAATTGGTTAGGTTTGATTTGCTTTTCTATTTGCAATGCTGGTGATCAAATCCAGGACTCTGCACATGCCAAGCAAGTGCTCTACCACTGAGGTATATATACTTCCAGTCCTTTTTCCAAAATTTTGAGGCAACATCTCAGTAAGTTGCCCAGGCTGGGCGCAATCCTTCTGTCACAGCCTCCTGAACAGCGGAAGTATAGGCATGTACCATCACGCTCAGCCATACTCTAAAAGGCTTTAGAATCCCTCATGTATGCAGCCATTACCCATCCCACCAAGGACAAGCTCTGGTCTGGCCTGCTTGCTATCAAGGAACAAATCCGGCGGCTGGCAGAGAAGACAAGGTCGCCCCCCTCCACTCCTGCTGCGGCCAGCTGCGGCCAGCTGTTCTTGGAGTACCTGCTGCTGTGCCTGCTGCTCCTCGATGAAATGGGAATTGGCTAGCTGCAGCTCTCGATCAAGGCGCCCATACTGATCTGCTGTTCCGGTGCTCCAGTTTTGGCTGCCACTGTCACCTAGCAGTGCCTATGTGAGCAAGGACAACCAGAGTCAGGAGAAACCAGTAGGTACTATCTTTACCCAAAACAAGTGAGACATCAGAGCAATATAGAGTCCTCCCATTTCTCATAACCTGGACAACCCAGGCCATGCTTCCATGTGGTGGAGTAGGCTGGTGCCCTTGTGGTACAATATAAAAAATGCCGGGAAGGGCCCTTTCTGCCCCAAGCCCTCCCAATGGCCTTCATGAATGGGCTTTGTCCCTTAAAATGCAATGAAGTGCTAAATCCACTGAAGCCAACCTATAAACTGCTTCCCGAAGTTAACAGTAGGCCGTCAGTCACTTAGAACAGTTCTCAGGACTCTTGAAAGCTCACCAGCAACCAACAGGTTCTAATTAAACTGATTTCATGAAACTAGCCTGTGTTATTACAGAAAGACCCAAAGAGGTTTTAGACTTTTTGGGGTGACTTCCCCAGAATGACAAGATGTGCACCCAGAAAGCACCAAGTGAACCTGAGTAACATCCAGCACCCTTCAGCAAAAGTGAAAGCTACAGGCTTCCTAGAGAATTCCTGGGGACATGCTTCAAGGCAGGTATGATTACAAAGAGCACCTGGCCCTGAAAGCCTGGGCAAGAGCTGGTCCTATTAGTCACCACCAAGGCTACCAGATGCTAAAGTCACGTTTTCCAAGCATGAATTCAAACTGCGTGGCCAAATATGGCTGAGTTTGGAAACAGCTTCCTTATATAAGAGGCCAGGCAGGAACATGAGAGCTCAGTGGTGGTGGTTGGTTTGGTATAGGCTCCCTCCGTTCTTACAGGTCAAATAGTTGCTCACAGTAGTCCTGCACCAAGACCCACAAGATGTCGAAATTAAGATTCTTGTTCCTTGTAGAGATGCCAAATCTTCATTCCAGGTACTTTTTACCTTGGGCACCAAAAAAAGCCTTAAAAATTATCTGATGCTGTCTGAAAATCCCTCTAATGGCCCCATATTCCTCTTCCATTCCAACAAAGACCTCCTCATGACTCTGAGAGGTGAAATCCGTCTCACAGCCAGACTTCAGGGCCTTGAAGATACAGAATGCCAAGTTCTGAGGTGGTTATCAACAGAACTCCTTAAAATGCTCAGTTATCAGAAGGTCTTCTTGGAAGATCTGTGAGGGGCCTAAGGCACCAGTCAAGAGGCTGCCTCTGGGATAAAGAAAATCCAAAGTCTTTTGTGGTATCTCTCCCCTGATCTGGTCTTAGTACTGTCAAAGCTGAAAAGATCTTTTCATTCTGATTCAAAATTCTAATAACCTCCATGGAAGACAGTGGGGCCTCAAGACAATTTTTCAGGGTCAGAACAAGGGTATAAAGTACCATTAAGCTATGGACAGAGAATTGGGGCTCTATGTGCAACTACAGCCATAGTTAATGTTATTTTTTAATACATCATCCATAATCTACACTTAGGTAGGACATACACTTGCTAAGAGTCATTTCGATTTTATTGTGAAACAGCTTAGTGTTCATCAGTCTGACCCAAGAATGTGATCTAATGGAAAACAAGATTGAGAAGGGACAAAGCACTGGAAGATGAGCCTTGAGAGATGCCAGGGGTCAGGGAGGAGCACAGCACAGGATACCTGGCATTAAGGCCAACTTGCCTACTTAAGCACTTGAAAAACCCTAGCCCTGCTAGTCTTTGAAAATTTGAGGCTCTGTAACATTTTACTTGTGGCCTGAAATAAGATTCCAAGTCATACTTGGAAAGAAATGTACATATCACATCACTCAAGTTACCTCACCCATACTACCTAGAGAGTAAAACTTTCCTGTTAGGTAAGACAGGACTGGTGCTATCCACCTCACTGTCACAGCTACTCCAGGTAGTATCTAAACTTCCAGTATCATCAAAAACTCCAAAACTACCCAGCTGTGACCATGTGCTGGCACAGCCAACCAAATTTCCAAAACTGAACCAAAATAAACCTTTTGTCATTATTATCTATAATTATCTCAGGTATTTATTACAGTAAGGGAATATAGGCTAATATATTACTTTAACCAAACCTGCCAGTGTCACTCCAGGGCCAGATGGTCTTATTTCTGATTTACAGATAGTCTGCATTTCAAAATTCCAAGTATCTGTGTACATCTTTTAGGGTTAACTTAAATTCTGATGTTTTCCCACCTGTCTGTTTTTCCTTTCAGCTAGTGCCTGCACAGATGAAGTTGACATCTGATCCTTCATGTCCTAAAGAGACAAAAAATATGAAAAATATCCTTAAAATGATGGTTAATATTTCAATCATTAGCAAAATACAAATAACTTACTATTTTCCTTTTTAAATAACAACAACAAAAAACCCCACAGCATTTATTTCTGCTCTCCTAAATGAGGAGAAAAAAAAGAGAAAGACTTCCCTTAAGAACAGATAACCTGGCACTAAAGTTAAACAGGAAAAAGAATAAGGAAACACTGAGGAGCCCTAAGTTCAGGCAGTCAGCCAGCAAATGTCATCCCTGTGGTAGCAAACACAAAGGCCTGTACACAGGCCTAGCAACCTTTTTAAAAACACATGTAAAACACCCCCACTCATTTCTGTATAAAGTATATTTATCATTAAAAATGAAGAATATTTTTGTATTCATTTATTTCCAAGCTACATTCATGTGACAAACAGACTGTCTAACATCAGAGCTAGTTTCCAGGTGATATCAGAAATAATCTTGTATTTAAAAAAATGAATGAACCTGTAACTTAATCTAAAACAAAACACTTTATTAAATGAGCCATTTTTCTTATTACATTTAACCATAACCCAACACACTATAAAATGATTTAAAAATAAGGATATGGTGACCGAAATATAATCCTTATTTCTTAAACAAAAGGAAAGGCTGTCAAGGTACTTTAGAACTTTTGGTTGGCAAGTACGCTATTTTTACTGATGCAGACGTTAAAGTATTTGATCCTTAGAAATCTTCAAGACCCGTGACAAGGGAACGGCAGAAGACAGACAGTGCCACAACTTTCACAGTTCCCTCTACGTGACGTCTCAATAACAGACACCCTGCTTCAGCTTTCAAAGCAAGCATTCATTCAGCAAACAGTGACATCCAACAGGCACCAGGCACACAGCAGTGAAGGATACGGCCAGGCCTGCCCGCGCAGAGCACGCAGGCCATCTACCTGACTCAGGTTCGTGCTGTGCTGGTAAAAAAGCAGTTCAACAGGCTCAGTGCCAACCACTAATTCTGGTGAATTTTAAAGACTAAAACTTGAGAACCTCAGGTCTATACAAATTCTGGAAGTATGATGGTTATGCCAGTATTTCCAAGATTTCAGGATTCTCTTCCCATTTATCAGAGTATAAGGTAACATTCTTGTAGTCAATAAAATGACCATCTCTATTTAAAATAGATTAATAACTGTAGAGAGTAATATCTACAATGTTCACTAAAACATGTATGTTTTTGAAAGGTAACAATGTAACATATTTTCTAAAAATGAGCATATTATTTGCATAATATAAGTATTAATAGTCATCTGGAAAAGTGACATCTCAGCCTTCCAACACTCTATGTGGAATGTGACTGGCCTATAAAAAGTTAGGATGGCGAGGGTGGAAATAATGAGTGTGAACAGCACAAAAAGGTTGCTGGGGGCGGGGTACATAATGAATGCCCTGTAATGCTGCTTAAATGGGTATGTCCAGTTAGTTAATTCATCAAGTTATAAACTTTGGATATGAGAACTTTTCTGTATTATTTCAATAAAAATATTCTTAAAAACACTACTACTGCCAAACGATGAATGGCTGGCAAACTTGATCAATTCTTTGAAAATAAAATTTGTTATTTTCCATCAAGAGATTAAAAAATATTCACTGCCCTGACCCCTTAATTCTATTAATAGCATTTTAAGGAAATGTACAACATAGCAGATATAAGCATCATGTCCAAATAAGGAAACAGCAACTTACAGTAATCCTATATACGGTAGGAATGTGTACTAAAACACTACCCTTAGGAAGGCAGTTCTGAAAACAGATAAATGATCCCACACACAAATACGCACTAGTCCCCTAATAAAGTACAACTAAGGGAAATTATCCCCAATTATATTAAGAAAGATGAAAAAGACAGATAATATTTAGTGTTGGTTACTAAGAACTAAAGAATCTGACACTCTGCTAGCAGAAAAAAATCTTGGGACTGAGAGCATAACTTGGCAGTAGCACACTTGCCTAGATGCACAAGGCCCTGAAGTTCAATTCCAAGCACTGCAAAGAAAATAAAAAAGCATTTCTGTAGATATTTTGAAAGTACAAGCAATGCTTAACAAGTACATATATTCTCATTGAATTCTTGACTACTTAAATATCTAGGCTATGCTCACAGAGGCAGTCATTGGCATATGGTTGACATTTGCTACAAAGTAATAATAATCAAGTATCTACTGTCAGGTCAGTACTTAAATCATAACAGAGCCACATTAGAAAAAAATTTAAGAGCATGATCTGTCATGTCAAAAACCTGGGTTTAAGACTTATTAACAGGCCAGGCATGGTGGCACAGGACTGTAATCTCAGCACTTGGGGGGGCTATGGCAAAAGGATCACAAATGCATCCCCAGGCGGGAAGACTTAGTAACTTAGTGAGACCTGTCTTAAAATAAAAAAGGGCTGGAGATGTAGCTTAATACATTGGTACCCAATACTCTGGTACTGAGTACAAAATCTCCAGTGCTGTAATAAATAAACAAATGTAAAAAATAAGACTTAGATAATACTTAATAATTCTCCTAAGCTGGGAAAACTACTCAATTACTCTCTATATTTCTTCCATATACTTGGGATAATAATATTGTATAGGATGGATTATAAGAGGTTAGTATGCAAAGCATGATTAAAAACAGCCTACAATACAGTGAACACTGAATCAATATAGTATCATGTAAAAGTATACAGCCATTAAAAAGGATCATCTTAATCTGTCCCTATCTAAAGCAGAAGCCAACAGCCAACCACTGAGTTCCTGAAATGCGGTCAGGACAACTAAAAACATAAATTAACTAAAACTTTAACTCAGTTACTGAAAACTTCTAAGAATGTTTGAAAAAAAAACTGGGTTTTTCGATCTACTTATCCCCTGTAAGGGTATAAATTCTAAATACAGACTGCTTCCAATGAAAATTCACTTTTCAGGTAAGATGGGGCTACACGTAAAACACATGCCAGTTTTAGAAGTCTTGGTAAAAATAAAAAGTAAAAAAAAAAAAAAACATCAACTTCTCATTAATTCTTAGGTTGAGTACATGATCAGCTATACTCTTCTGGATATCTTCCCAAAGAGTTCAAGTCATCACACCATAGTGATACGTGCATAACCACGTTTACAGCAGCACAATTTATAATAGCTAAGTCTTGGAAGAAGCCAATATGCCTGAACACAGATGAATGCATAAAGAAGTGGTATATATTCACAATGGAGTACTACTCTGCCATGAAAAAGACAAACCTGAGTCATCTGTAGAAAATAGATGTACCTGGAGACCATTATGTTCAGTGAAATGAATCAGACCCAGAAAGTTAAATTATCATATAGTTGACCCAATATGAGAAAACCAAACCATAAAAAAATGTAAGAGATATGGAAGAAAGAAAGAAGATGGACTTTTTGGAGATGGAAAGGGAAACGGGGGCAGTATGAGAGGGTAGGAAGATAAGGATGTGATATCTAAATCTTAAAAATATGCAAAAAAAACGCCAAAGAATTCTCAAAATTTGTAACATACACAAAAAAGATAATCTTGGATTTATCAGGTCAGGTAATATCTATTAAGTTCATTCATTCCTTTTTGCCTTTTATTGTGGCTATGAGAAATAAGAATGCTTATGACTAAATAATTAACTCAAGATACGTAAAACCACAGCCAGTATGTACTGACAGGAAAATGGCTATGACTAAGAAAGCAGTGTGCTTGTGCATTATTTTGAGTTTCGGTTTTTCTACTTTGTCCTCTTATAAAAATTTTCTGCTTTGGTATGTATTACTTTAATGAAATATACATTCTAAAATTCTAGTTTTAAAATTTTCTGTTTAATAAAAACTGTCTCCATGTGAGCACCGATACGTGAAGGCCCTATAACAGCTGCATGGCGCACACCCCATACACGGCCACTGCTCCAGGGACAGAGGCTGCCACCTGTACGACGGCACTTTATCTCCACAGGCTGGAGTCACTAGATACCATACAACAGATCACCTTCATATTGGAATGTAATGTTTTAAGCTGTGTTACTAAACAGTTTTAAATATTTTGTAACAATCTATCATGCCAAAAACATAATTACTCATCTTCCTAACACATGAAGTTTAGAACCAGCAGTCAAGAAGCAGTTAGTCCCAATAAAATATGGTTCATCTGCCAAAAGAACAACAAATGTCCTGGTTATTTATGAACCTGTTTCCATGTCACACTATCTGCCAAGCTGAAGGAAGGAGACAGCACATGCCCCAGAGCTTCCTGCTCATGGGACTCACACCCCAAAGTCAACTGCACACATGCTGAATATCTCACCCTTTTTGATTAAGCAAAGCCATTTCTATCTTGATATGCAGCTGACTACAATTTGTAGACTGGGAAAGGTTGGGTTTTAGGGATTTTTTTTCTGTGTTCGGAGTAACAGATCCAATATCCTTTGAAAATTAAAGTCAATGTTATTGAGGATCATTTCGTTCATAAAATGAGATCAAGACAGGCTGAATGACTTGTCACTGTATTTATTAAGGTCACAGCTGAGACAAAAACTGGGGTTTCCTGAGCCCTTTTTCATTCTTCCTCTGCCATACACTGTCATTACACTGCAAAATCTTTTACTACTAAACTTACGTCACTTCTAAAATATATTTCCAAAACAGTAATTTCTTATGTGAAATCTTTGACATATCGGTGACTCTGAAAATGTAAAAATGCTTTAACTCAAAAAAAATATTTACACAAAAGCTAGAATAATTATTGTGCTGGGGATTTAAACATATGCTAGGTAAGTACTCTACCAATGGAGTTAATACCAGCCGGAACATTTTGCTTCATTCAATGAAAACTACTTAATAAAAACTGCATAATCTTAAAGGATGCTTAGAAAAACTTACGCAAAACAATTTATACAAATATTGCTTAGATGAATGCAGTCAGACTGTACTTAATACGTGTTTTTTAAAATATCTAATCAAGCTAGCATCATTATTACTTCTTTCTCTTCTATAGGACTGTCAATTAGAATATATTAAAATCAAATCAGCAAAATCTTAGTTATACTAGCAGCTTCCTAAAGAAGGGTAATAAATTAAAATCAGAATGATTAAAAAACTAAGTCAGCTAGAGCACATGGTTGAATATGGTATATATCTCAACCTAGGAAGGCAACAATATTCTAAAGCACTAACTTGATTTAGACTACTTCTAAGATTGTACTTTGAAAAGCTTTTGAAATATCAGAAAATGAGCTATGTATTTTATTTTCAAATATACTGACCAACCTCACTTTCAATATTTGACCCATGAATACCAATTTTCAAAATTCCTAAGTACCACCCCACCTTGTAGATGAAATATACAAAAAGCCAAGAATATCTGCTTTACTGTAAAATGCTATTAAACAGTAAGATCTATAGTACTGCTGTTTATCCACTACAAACAGGCAGGCAGGCAGGCAGAAAGTAATATTACATCTGTTTAAAAAAATTGAGGGGGAAATTATCATGCCAAAAAAAAAAGATCACCTAACAACAGGGCTTCCTTACCACCTAACAAGAATAGCATTTCAAAGTGGCTAGAAATCCTAAGTGTATACTCCAAATCCTCATTGTCTACATGGGGCACTTAAAGACCTGCAAGGTTTCTGCCCCATTAGAATATGGACTTATTTACAAACAATTTAGGTGTAAATATACAGAAAGGCAACTACTGAATAAAACAACAAGAATATGGAAAGTTCAGTAATAATCTACCATTTGAAATAATTTCAGGAGGAAATCACATGACAGAAAGTCTTTGGCAAACACATACCAAGGTTCTTGCCATATGTTCGCACTGGTCTGATCCCAAGTCCTTCTATTCAAGGAAGCTGCTTTCTAGTACATATGTTAAAGACAGCTGGTTCTCTTACATCTAGTTATGCTAATCAAATGGCTGAGCCATACAGTTTCAAAATATAAAATATGACACAAGACTTAAACCATATTTTCTCTTACATTCTTTAATAATGGGTATTATCCTAAGTGATTTCAGACTAAAGATTTGTCCACTTGCATAGTTTTTTATACCCTGATAAACAAACGCTTGCTCTAAATAACTTGCAAAAAGCTGTTAAGCAGTTGAACATGGCAACGTGAATGATGTGGGTTGCAAGAGTTCCAGAAGCAATTCAGACGGTGGAAGAGGCCGCCATCCAAACCCAGGAAGTCACTCTTCAACAACGCACGTGATTACCAATCAATCAAGAAACCAAATGGCTTCTATAGTAGTAATTCTTCCTTCTGTCCAGATATAGAATGTAGTAAGAAACAAAAGATCACCAGTTTGGAGAAAGGAGAGGTAGAGAGAAGCAGAATACTATTACAATAACCTTCCTAAAGCTGCAGATCACGCTCTCATTTTTGTTCCAATAATACAGACAACACTAATAAGTTTTTATTTTCAATCAGAGAAATTATATTTGTACAAAACTGGCACTTAATTCTACTTTATAAAAGTATCCTAATAATTTTGGCTATTCTTTACATAGATAATACAATAAGATCATATTTCTTACCCTCACAACTTGCCGAGTACTTGTAATGAAGGCTTTTCTTATACTCAATTCAGTTGCATCGAGGTTGAATTTTCTAGGATTTGCTTCAACTATGCGTGGGTCAAAAAGTCAAGGTAAAGCAATTTCATCATCAGATGTCTAACAAAAGTCCTGTTAAACTGAAGAACCGCTCACACACAAGCAATAAAATCTAAAAACAAAAGGGTCATGCTGACATTACACATTCTCAATCTTTCTCTGCCCATGACAGTATGAACATCCCCTCTTTGCCCCAACACAGAGTAACATTCCAGGTTGAGAAACAGTCTCCAGTGACTGGGTTCACTGAAACTCCATGGCTGACCACAGCTGGGCGGGGATCTTCCTGATGCTGTTCAACAGAAGTAGCCTTCTTTTACTTCTGGTCACTTTTCTTACTCAACTGCCATTCCAAACCATTTCCCCTTATGCCAAGATACTAACTCTCCTCCTGCATCTTTTGATAACGAAATCAAGCTTTCTTCTTGCTGCCCCTTGATACCCTTACCCTCTCATCTGGTCCAACTATCTTAGGCTAGGCTAAAATAGCTTTATACTTCTCATAGTCCACAATAATAATACTTGTGTTATTCAGTACTGGTTCCCCATCCTAAGTTCCATGAGAGCTGGTGTACTGTTTTATTAATCTAATCTCAGTAACAACAACAACAAAAAAGTTCAGTATACACTACACATAAAATTATTTGCCGACTGATAATGGCTAACAAAAGCTTTGTCCTCTTCATCTCACAATTTCTTTGCCCTAATCTCTGCATTTGTGTTTTGGATTCTGTCCCCTTACTTTAAGGAACATACTTGTGTTTTAATAATTTAAAAGGTACTGAGGCTCATTATAGTAGAAATAACCCTATACCTATCAACTGCATACAGACCTATGTTAACCAATAAATGAACCTTATAGAAGCTGGTTTCCTAAATGTTTTACCACACTTAAGAAAAACAAAACAATTGAATTGTATGCTTGAATAAAGAATGATAAATCAAACAGGATCTCCAGCTGGAAAAAAAAAAAGCCAGCTAATTCAGCTTCAGCAATTCTCTGGTTCATCAGTTAGATCATTAGACTTATTTAAAATCAACATTATTAATTTGCATAATGATCTTTTCTTACTAAATACAATTTCATGGTACAAGTTAACTCTCCAATGGACTGTGGCATTTTAACATCACTTATTAAACAGTATAAAGTGTCAACAAAAATATTTTCTTTTTACCTCTATTAGCAAAGTATAATGTTGGTCTGTATATATGTTAAAAAGATGGCTAATGCTTTTTCTTTTTTCTTTTTGGTGCCAGGAATGCAACCCAGGGTGTTGCATGTTAGGCAAGTGCTCTACCACTGAGCTACAACTCTGGTCCAACTATTAATAGTTGCAGAGAAGTTTATTTTGGGCCAAGCACCATATTAACCTCTTTGTATGCATAACATTCTCAACAATCCTAATAGCTAGGTACTATTCTAACTTTCTACTGAAGAATAATCAGAAGTACAGACAGGTTTACCAATGTAAGAAAAACACACAATAACTGTGACACTATAAGAAAAAGTAAATTTGGTCCCTGCCAGACTCCTAGCACACAGCTCCCAAAAGCTTTGGAATCTCTGGAGGGGTAAGGAAAAGTTATGGTGTGTTAATGAGACGACTGAAGATGGGGGAACCCAGAATGGGAGCTGGTCTCTGGGGAAGCGAACCTGTAATTACAGGTAGGAACTTTCAGCCCCATCCTCTGACCACCTCTAGAGAAAAAAGATAAGGTCTGAGCTGATTGCCAATAGCCAAAGGTGTACCCAGCCAGGCCTATATAATGAAGTCCTCACAAAATCCCAAATGCACAAGATTCAGGGTGTGGCCAAGTAGCCAAACACGAAGAGGGTGCTCCACGCCCCTTTTACCTGGCCCTCTGTATCTCTTCTGCCCAGCTATTCTTCTAAACACTCCATACTAACCTTTAAATTAAATGCGTAAACAAAGTAAAGTATTTCCCTCAGTTCTACTCTAACAAGTTAATTGGAACCAAAAAGAGGAGAGTCAGCGCATAGATCAGAATCTAAGACTTGCAATTTGCATCTGAACTGGGGACAGTATTGTTGAAGCCTAACACTCAACTTGTGGGATCTGATGCTATCTCCAGGCTGAAAGTTTCAAAATTGAACTGTAGGGCACCCAGTTAGTGTCTGTTAGAGTAATGCTTGATATGTTGGGAAAGATTTTCCCATGTGGTGTGAGAACAGAGAGAGAGAGAAGAGTTTTATCTTCACACAGGTGGAGACAGAGTTTGACTTCAGAGTCTAAAGTCACAGCCACTGCACTATTCTCTTTATACTGCAGTATCTGTCGTGCATGTAGAAGAACTGCAGTGCTCTACCTCAGCTCACAGGGCATTTATTTTAAATGTGTCTGGGTACAAATATGAGCAACACAAATTGATAAAAATTGTCTTGTCTGTTTCCCCAACCAATACAGACACCACAGAAAAGGATATTGATAGTTTCATCAAGGTCCTCCAGATCCCATTCTATGCTGCGGAGGTTGTTTCTCAGCTCGTTGGTGGTCCAGTCGATCTCTTCTCTTGTTGCTGAAGAGGGGTCCTGGAGAAGCTCCGTCCATCTCTGAAACAGTCCCTGGGCAGTGTTGACTGCCTTCTGAACCTCTCTGTAACCGGCAGGAATGGAAAAGAGAAATCAAACTCAATATACTCCATGCAGAAGTTAGTGTATGACTAATGTTAGAATTATATACTACCCTCAGCCGTCACAATTCCCCTAGAAGGCACTTTTTGGCCAAATAACATCAAGTTCAAATACACAGACTGAGTGCTGAGAATAAAGTAGCTATTGTTCAAGCAATTATAATGAGGTTGTTCAAGAAAGACAAATTTATTTTTTTGTCTGAACAGACTATACTTAAAAGTAATAAAGGGATGAGGGCATGTATCAGTGGTTACAGTACTTGCCTAGTGTGTACGAGGACCTTGGTTTGATTCCCTAGCACCACATTTTTAAAAAAAATTAGGACATGGTGGCATGTGCCTACAATCCAAGCACTTGGAAGGCTGATGCAGGAAAACTGCTGTGAGTTCAAGACCCATATGGGCTAAACAGTGAGTTCATGATCAGCCAGGACTACAACGTGAGACCCTGTGTCAATGAAATAAAATAAATAAAATCAAAACAAAACAGAATCAATCCTACAAATTTACTAAAGAGCTATTAATACTCCCACATGCTTCCTTTTGGTATGATACTTTATGTTCAAAAGAAAAAATCTAGTACAGCCTTTCTTTCCTTGAGATGGGAAGAGCAAAGAGAAGGTTACTGACACTGCTTTGTTTTACAGAACAAGTATTCTTAAGACATTTCAAAACCCGGAATTTCACTAGATCCCCAAACTTCACTGGCTTTAAAGGTATATGCTTTCCTAAGTTAAGCAATGCTATACAGCACATCAGGATTTTTCTTGTTTAGAGTGTGGGTTTAAGCCATTACGTGCTACAATCTAGCACGTTTTTAGATTAGATATGGTCATGAGGCTTCGAGAACATCCCCCTCTAACACTACCTGCCATCTGGATGCTACAGTCTAACAATGCTGTAGTCTAACAGCTACTATATAAAAAAGCCAGAGAATCAAGTTAGAATCACATGGTTTGACAGATATAAACATAATAACCCTACTCCTCTCAAACTAAGTATCTGCTTTGTTCCTTCTACAATTTCTTAGACAATTATTCCGAAACAAATAGCATAAAAATGTGTTCTGGCTGATCTAAATATCACCTATGGTTTTAAAAGAGAATTTACATTTATCCTATTCCCTCTGTCACTTAAACTACAAGAAGAAAAATGAGAAAACACAAATAAAAAGAAAAGCATCTTACAGTGTCTATATCGACAGCAGACTGCTGAGAGTCAAAAGGCTGAATGTTAAAGACTGAACATGTGAGCATAGCTAAAGGGACCACACAGAATAAATCAGCTCCTCAGTCAGCAGGGGACATTCACATTTAGTTTATGAGTTAAACAGTTTTCTCACTGTTCCTCTCCTATCAGCTTTTAGACTTTCAGCACTAATGAGAAACTCTACTGAAGATATAAAGAAGAATTAAGTAAATGAGATGTAAATCCACTATCTTTATTCTTTATTGAGATTTCTGGTCAATTTGATAAGGGAAAAAAGAGGTAGGTATCTTGAAATACAAAGTAATTGGTTTACTTTTAAGTGTTTAGTATCTAAAATAATGAAAGGAAGATTTTAAAAAGAAGTATATGTAATGCTATCTAACAGAACTAGAATCTTCAACAAAAGGTGGCTAGGGCATGTCATAGTCTGTACTATTCCACCAACAACGCAATAATGATATTGGAATTAAATTCTCTGGAACAGTCTTACTGTAAACCTGTTTGGTCTTGGGACTCCTGCATTCTTCAAAAGTACTAACGATCCCTCAAGAACCCTAGCTGACATGGTCTTTATCTACTACTATTTACCATACCAGAAATCAAACAAACATTTCCCCCATTTTTATTAGTATATGTATGTGATACACAATGGCTACATCACACTTGAGAATTCTGTGCACATATTTATCACAACAACTTGATATTCCCTTCCCTGCAATGGTAGTTTCTTAAAAGTTGGTTATAATATGGAACCTGAAACTACTGAAAAACTTTGTGAATTCTCACAGATTATGTTCCACTGGCCTATCTTGTGCTTTGAATGAATCTTTTTTTTCCACTCCTGGATAATTTTATGTAAGATAGCACATACTAATATTTGCAAAGTGTTAAGTTTACTGCGTAGTACAGAATTCTAAATGCCAATTTATTTCACAACCAAAATCATCATTATTATTTTTACTTTACTACCAATCTCATCAGAAAACTCAAGTATTGGGAATCTTAAATACTGACATCACAGTCATTGATAGAAACATTCCAAAATTCTTTTTTTTTTTTTTTTAGGCTCTAATTGTAGCTGGACAGGGTGGCACACACCTATAATCCCAGCACTCTGAAAGGCTGAGGCAGGAAGATTGCAAGTGTGAACCAGCCTGGGAGATGCAGGGACTGAGACTGTGTCTCAAAATAAAAAATTTAAAAAGGGCTGGGGAAGTTCCTCAATGCAAAGGTTCTGGTGTTCAATCCCTAGTACCTCAAAAGGCTCTACCTGTATCACACTTTAAAACACTGTCAGTTGTTTCCCATAAATTAACAGGTCCATCTCACTCATCTTTTGAGAAAATTAAGATTTTTTTAGGTAATTTTAAGATTTAAATAGCTATTTTAGTTCACAACTCAAGCACAAAAGTGCTTTTCCTACACACAACCATCTTCTATCACAATACAACAAAATGCTTTATGCATACTCTCATTCAAACTAAGTATTAAAGTATATACCAAGGGAGAAAGTATTTGCAAATTACATATCTAATGATATATTCAGAATATAGTACTCTCAAAACTTACAAACTCAATTTTAAAAGAAGCTAACTATTTGAAGAGTCACTTCATCAAAGACACACATATAACAAATAATTACTTGAAACTGCCCTATATCATTAGTTATAATAGCAAACTAAATGCCCGATGAGACAGCACTACATATGGAGAACAGCTTAAGAAAATCAAACCAACCAAACAAACAAACAGGGAACAATCCAACAATGCCAAGTGCTGGAGAGCAGTGAAGTAACTGGAGCCCTGGTGGGAATGCAAAATAGCAGCCACTTTGGAAAAAGAGTTTGTTTATTAAAATTACAGTTACTACAAGAGCTAACAATCTTGCTCCAGGTGACATGAAAGCTTATGCTCACAAAATAATCTGCAAGGTGTTATCGCAGTTGTATTTGTAATTGCCCACGCTTGAACACTGCTCAAACGTTCCTCAGTTAAGAACAGACAAATTGTGGTACAGCTGTACAAGTAGAATACCACTCAGCAACAAAAAGGAACAAATCAATACACGCAACAACACAGAGAAATCCCAAATACATTATGGTAAGTAAGAGAAGCTAAACTCAGACAGCTACAACATTATTGAAACGGCAGAACTACAGGGATAGGAAACGGGTAAGTGAGTGCCTGGTGCTACCTGGGGGTCAATCAGAAGGAAACCAAGGCAGCGTAGGGTGATGAGTGAGCCATCTGTGTCATCTGTGGGGGCAGTGATTACATATTTACTACATTTAAAATTACACAACTATAAATATATCAAATCTTGCAGAAGATTACACTAAAGGGGGTGAAATTTAGTCTAGGTATATTTTAAGTCTAAAAAATGAAGGAACGTGTACCTGAAGGTCAACATTTTATAAAATCAGTATTTTTACTGTTTCTTGAAGGACTGTCTTAAGGGAATATAACTTTTAAAAGTTGTTTTCTATTGTGACAGCAGGGTGGTAAGTAATGTAACAGCTATGAATATAACAATCATAAGGCACCCAACTTTCATTTATGCTTAGATAGCTGGAATTTTATCCACTACAACATTTACACATCAGTGCAACTATCAATAAAGTGAAAAAAGTAAATTAACATTCAAATACTATTACGAAGCCTGGGTGTAGTGGCACGTGCCTATAATTCTAGCACCGGGGGAGGCTGAGGTAGGAAGACTGTAGGTTCCATACCAGCCTGGGCTACTTAACAAGACCCTGTTTCAAAATTAAAAAATGAAAATGAAAAAGGACTGGGGATATTAACTCGGGAAAATGGCCTGGGGTCAATCTCCAGTACCCCAAAATAAAAAGAAGGGGGAGAGGAAGAGAAAGAGAGGGGGGAGGGAAAAAAGAGACGGGCAAAGGGAGAGAAACAGGGAGGGAGAGAGAGAGAGAAGAAACTATTCTAAAAAGAATTCTGATTGATTGATCCTTTGTGAAAGACTCCTGGGGACCCTTGTGATCCCAGATCACACTTTTTTAACCCACTATTTTTATTAATATGCAAATGTAATACATAGTATTTACAATGAATTTGGGTGTTTCATATATCTATGTATCACATCAACTTCACAATCCCTTCCCATCTTCTACCCTCCCACCCACTCCCTGTACCTTCCCCCAGCTCCGGCTATCACTTCATATGGTTCCAAAGAATGTCCGTGTTCTGGGTTTTTCAAGTCCGAGAAACCATATGGTGTTTAACATACTAATCTCCTGCACCTAAGTCATTTCACTCAAGTTACCACTCTACCCCAGCTTCCTATTCCTCTACTGGGTTCGCAGTAGTCAAATCTTGATATCTCCTCTCTGAATCCAACCAATCCCTTCATTAGGATATTAATCAAAGTTATTTTTTTCCATATGTTCCTACATCTTTTTTATTGTTAAACCTGGCCTTACCCACCAGTTCACACTAGAAAATAATTATAAGTATGTAGTTCAAAAGGATAGTTAATTTGGGAAAGAAGAAAAAACAATAAATAAATAAAATTCAATTGCCTTAGCTGCATACTGGAAGGTGCATATTTGTACATTCACAAGGTTATCTTTACATCAGTTTCCTTAGGATAAACTTTCATTAGTGACCTAATAAGTGAATTGCTACAACAAAACAAAGTTAAAACTATATCACATTGCTACATTAAATGAACTTAAATCTATACCACATAAATATACTTAAAGCGACAGACATGCAGGCAAATCTAGTTATTTCTTAATTTCCTAACTTTCATATCTTTTTTACTCATATTTCACTGATTACTAACCTACTTTTTTCTCAGCTCCTTCTCCTCTAGCTGTTGTCACTTTTTCTCTGAGGTCATTGGTGTTGCTGATCTCCCTTTCACTGTCCAAGTTTCCTTTAAGTATTTTCTGCAATACTGGCTCAGTGGCTGCAAATTCCTTTAAGCTGTCTCTGTCACGGAAAGTTTTAAGTTCTCCCTTTAAGTTAAAAGATAATTTTGCTGGATACAGCAGTCTTGGCTGGCATCTATGGTTTTTTAGTGCTTGGATGATATTGCTCCACGATTTCCTTGCTTTTAGAGTTTGGACTGAAAAATCTCCCATTATCCTGACGGGTTTATCTTTGTAGGTCACCTTCTGTTTTTCTCTTACCGCTTTTAGTACTTTCTCTTTGTGGTGGGTTTCTAGAATTTTAATTATGATGTGTCGTGATGAGGGTCTCTTCTGATCAAAGTTGTTTGGTGTTCTATATGCCTGCAAAAGTTCCATGTTCATTTCTCTTCTTAGATTTGGGAAATTTTCTTCCATTATTTCATTAAACATGTCCTTTAAGCCTTCTGTTTTGTCCTCAGTCTTCTCCTCGATTCCCATAATTCTGAGGTTATTTCTCCTTGAATCATCTATCAGTCGTTGTAATGATTCACTTTCTTTATTTACTTTATATTCTTCATGACCTGTATGTTACAGCTTAGTCACTTTATTTTCTAGGTCTGACATACTATTCTGAAGTTTTTAAAAGTGGCTGCTTATTATTACCTGTGTTTTTCATTTCCTGAATATCTGCATTCAATTTTTCTATATCTCTGCTGTGTTCTTCTCTAATTTCTTCTTTTGTCTTCATTATCTTCTGGTATTTTTCCTCTCTGGTCTCCTCTACTTGCTTTTCAAGGCTTGCTTTTTGCTTATCTATGTATTGGTGTAGCTCTTCTGCTGTCTGTTTAATTTCCTGCTTTAATTCCCGTTTTAATTCACTGAATTTCTGGGCCCAGAAGTTGCCATCATTTTTGCCATATTCATCTTTATTTACCCTGACTTCATCTCCTGGGGTTTCAGGTCTTTTTGTAGGAGACTTGTGACTGCGCTTCCCCACTTCTTCTTTGGTCTCCTCTAATTTCTTTTCAAGGCTTGGTTTATGCTTAGTAAGTGTTCTTGTAGTTCTTGCGCTGTCTGATTTATTTCCAGCTTTGCTCCCCGGTTTAATTCCTCCTTTAATTCCTGTTTTAATTCACTGACTATCTGGGCATAGAGGTTACCATCACTTTTGTCCTTTTCTTTGGGTTCTGCAATTTCAGCACCCTTTGCACCCTCCCCTGGGGAATCAGATCTTTTTGTTTAAGATTTGTTATGTTTCCCCATGGTACTGCTACCTTTGACTGTCTCTGGTGCGCAGGAAAAGTGAATGGGTCCTGCTGATGTCACTGCCTGCGACGGCTGTTGGGTCCCGTTTCTGATCTCGGATCCCGGGAGCGTACACTGCGTTTGTAGTACACACATCCGCAGGTTGGTGCTTCTGAGGCTGGGGCTGCCCGCAGCCAGTGATTCCTACTAGTCCAGATCCGCGCTTACCTCGGGCTGAGGTTCTGGCCTCCACCTTGTTTGTGACCTGTGGGTGCCGGCAGCTCAGGGCCGCGCAGTCGGCTGCTTCTGACCCACCCACAGCCTCTTCTCCCCTTGTTGTGTGCTCCGTCCTCTCCCAGCTCGGTCCTCTCCCACCTCCGTTCAGTCAGATGTTCAGGTCCCCACGAGCTTTCCTCCGTCTGCCTGCCGCTGCCTGCTGTTTGCCTCCGGCTGCGGCAGCTTCCTGGACTGTGGGGATTTTTCCCCCCTCCGGTTTCAATGATCCTTCAGAGTTTCTGGGCTCCCACTGGTCGCCTTTCAGTTTCTGGGGATGCTCTTCTCTTTCCTAGCTACTCCAAACACACTTTTTCTAACTATCTTCTTGACTTTTTAAGTGAGCTGACGAGGAGACATTGTGCAGTGCTGTTACTCAGCTGCCATCTTGACCAGAACCCCCAGATCACACTTTCAAAACTACAACATCATTAGACGCTGACACTCAAATTAGCGTAAGGAGTGTACACAGCATTAGAGCCACCTTGTGAGAAATCAAGAAGTCCTGAGACCTGCAAGTATATCCTAAGCAAGCAGTGAGTGAAATGGCAGGAATCTCAAACACTGCAATGCAATCCCAGGATAACATTCAACACTCCACAGGCCTGAATGGTGGCTCAGCTTACTCCACTCTAAATTTCTTGTTCTAAAAAAAAAATTCATTTTAGTTTTCATATTGTAGCACAAACATAAGAAAGACAAAATAGTCATTACTTTACATTTCCCTTTTTTTTGAGACCAGTCTCACTCTGTAGTCCAGGGTGGTCCTGAGCTTACTACTTATCTAGCCCAGGCTGGCCTTGAACTCGCATTAATCATCCTGCCTCAGCCTCCCAAGTGCTTACAGGTATGTGCCACCATGTCCAGCTCATTTGGTGATCTGGGATGAACCCAGGCTTATGTGGTGCTGGGGAATCCAACTATAGGCCTTCTCCTTGCTCAGTTAGTGCTTTAACTGCTTTCACTGTTGTGCTACGCCCCGGGCCCCTATTTTAAGTTTCTAAAGCATGTCTTTAAGGGACCCCCAAGGCAGGCACTGCCAGTACAAGCTCAAATCCTGAAACAAAAATCCAGAACCTGCAGCACATTAAGAAATCTGGAGGAATGGCACAGCGGTTAAAGCACTTGCCTTACTCCCAAGGCCTTGAGTTCTGTTCCCCAGCACCATATTAAAACTGGGCATGGTGGCACACACGACTGTAATCCCAGCACTGAGGAGGAGGCTGAGACAGGAGGACTGCCTTGAATCCAAGTGAGTACAGGACCAGTCTGAGCTACAGAGTGAGACCCTGTGTCCCTTCCCTCCAAAAAAGAAAAATCTTATTTTAATAACACCTGAAGAATTCTCTCAAAGCATAATACATCTCCCAACTTTCTTCCAATACCATTTCAGCTGAGCATTAGCCTGTTAAAGAAAACATGAGTAGGTAGTAAAAAATAACAGTCACTAACCTGTCCTACTTTTAAGCCAAATATTAATATTCCCAAAGAACCTGAGGTTTCTGCACAGTGCCACAAGCCATCTATGAATGTGCAAGGCCAACCAGATGACACAACTGTCTCTACTCAGAACCACTTTTAAGCACCTGGAACTAAAGGCCAACTAATGTAACGAAACAGAAGAACAAATCGTGTCATGTGTTCGAGATCTGTGAGGGCGGAACAGGTGAAGGGTTCATCTTCTTTCTTCACGCTACTTTCTCACAAAAGGCAAAGGAGGTGTTTCAGGGATCAGTTAACCAGTCATTTCCCACAAACTCAGTACCACTCTCTGTCCCACACAGCTACCCCGGAGTGGGCACTTCAGTCTCAGAGTGCAGCCAGCTGCACCCAATTCTTCAGACAACAGCCATCGATTTTTGTCAGTTCTGTCCAGAAAGGCTGAAATCTCAAGGTATTGCCTCCTAAACCTGTAGAGACCAGTTTCAGTAATTTCATGTTTTTAACCTCAAGTGTGTAATTAGCATAACTAAGGTTTAACATCCAGATCTATTTATGAGAGTACAGATACACTTTGATTTCTTGAGGTTCAGTCTAGTACACTTTTTAGAAAATAATCTGTTTGCTCATTAGCAGCTTTGGCAATCATACCTTGCACCATTTTACTGAAAACTAATTGATCACCTTCCTAGAAATTACAGTTTTAAATCCTGACCCAGAGAAGACTTGGTCAGGTCCTTTAAGGGCTTGAGTCAATGAAATTTACTGTTACATATGCTCTTGAAGTCAACAAGTCAGTCTTATCATTCAGCATTTTTTTTTTTTTTTTGAGACAGGGTCTCACTCTTTAGTCCAGACTGATCCTGAACTGACCAGGAAGCCCAGCTGGCCTCAAACTGAGGGCAATCCTCTGCCTTAGCCTCCTGTGTGCTGGGATTCAGGCACCATGCCCAGCTTTCATAGTGCTAACACAGGAAATTTTTTCCCATTTCATTGATATGAATAAGCACAGAATTTAAGGTTTACAATGAAGTTAAGCATTTTGTGCATCTACGCATCTTGTCAAGGTAACAAGGACTTTCCCACTCTCCTTTTGTCCCTCTCCCTACCCACCCATCCCTCCCGCCCCACCCTACCTCCCTGGTTCACTTTGTTTTTCGTTTTAAGTTCCGTAAGAGTTGTGATCTGAGTTTCTCATATCAGAGAGACCATTCAATGTTTCATCTTCTGCTTCTGACTCATTTCACTAAGCATGATGTTCTCAAGTTTCTTCCATTTGCCCATAAAAACCTCCACACTGTTGGACTTTATTGATGCATAGTATTCCATTGTGTATAAATACCACAGTTTGTGTATCCATTGGTCTGTTGACGGGTATTTTGGTGACTTCCATATTTTAGCTATTGTTAGTTGTGCTGCTATGAACATGGGTATACATATATCTCTGTTGTATGTTGTTTTGGCCTCTTTTGGAAATATTTCACCCAGGGCCTTGGGTTTGCTATGCAAGCACTCTAACCACTTAGCCAAACCCCTAGCCAAGCATTTCACGGGCAAAAGTACCCACAGTATTGCTAATACTCAGGAGGAGGCTTCTACCAGGTTGCTACCCACCAAAGAACCCATAAAAAGTCTGCTTTCTCAAGTTCACATGGATGGAACACAACAGAACAAAGGCCTTTTGCTGCAATCCCCCACAATGCCCACAAGATCACTTGTAACACAGAGCTCCTTTACCAGTAAATAACTGTCAAAGAAGAGAACAGGCACATATTTAAAGAATGTATTTTTTGGAGGGGGAGGAGGATAAAATAATCTGAACTTTAAAATCAGATTCTTTTATTTCTTATAAATAAAAGGTTGATGCTGACAGGACTAATTTTCCTTTCTTTTCTCTCTCTCTCTCTTTTTTAGTACAATAGACTGAACTCAGGTCCTTCACACTGAGTCACAGCCAGCCCCTACCCCCCACCTCTTTTATATTTTTTTGAGGCAAGGTCTTGTTATCACTAAGTTGCCCAGGCTGGCCCCCAAATTGCAATCCTTCTGTGTCGAGTGTCAGGATTACTGGTGTTTGTCAGCACTCCTTTGAGGAGTTTTCGTTGTTTTTGTTTTATTTTTCAGTACTGAGAACTGAACCCAGAGCTTTTTTAACTTAGTGACACTCCCAGCCTATTTTTATTGTTTATCTGAGGTAGGGTCTCACTAAGTTGCACAGGCTGGGCAATCGAAGACGCGAGGATTTCAGGAATCAACCACCACGCCTGGCTCTCATTTGTTTTTCAAGACAGTTTAACACTCACTTCTTGTCACTGAGAGTTGAGGTCCTTCTATACAACTTTCCAACGTATTCTATGAACTACATACAATGAAAGTTCTCACCATTCCAATGACTCTAAGGATATAGGTAATACATCCTCTTCATATCCATGAATGCCTTAATCCCAAGTACTTGTGAGGTGGAGGCAGGAAGTCTGCCATGTACCTGAGGCCAGCCTGGGCTACAAAGTGAGTTCAGGACCAGCCTATAGAGTGACACCCTGCCTCAAAAAAAATCACATTTTCTTACTTATATGTAATTAAATTTGACAACAAAAAGGTACGGGGAGGAATATCTCTTCCATTAGAGAGAACTATGGTTTGGATAAGGTTTGAGAACATTCCCCAAAAATTAGAGTCTTGTTCCTTAGTGTACCAGTGTTAAGGTGGTAGGTATATTGTTAAGAGATGAGGTCCAGTGGAAAGCGGTTAGGTCAAAAGGGTCACATGCGCAGAAGAACGAAGGTAGTTCTTAGGTAGGGCCTGCAAGACTGAGTGGTTGTAACAGAGTGACATAGTGAGCCTGACCCTTTCCTGCTCTCTGGGTGGGTGGATGGCTGGCGGGGTGGGTGTGTGTGCTTGTGTTGAGGTTTGGGGGGAGTACTGTGAGCCCAGGACCTTCACACTGTGCTCCATCCTCAGACCATTTCTGATTTTTGATTTTTACACAGAGTTCTGCTGGGCCTAAATTTGCAATCTTCCTGCCTCAGTCTCTGACGGCTACACTACCAGGCCTGGTTAGACTGCTGTTTCACACTGACATCTTCCCCTCTTACAGCCGCTCCTGCCATGCTGCCATCTTCCTGCCTCCACAACCTTCAGCTACCTCTTCTCTTTTATAAAGTACCCATCCTCAGGTATTGTTATAACTGAAAACTGATTAATACAAGGAGCTTTGTTTCTAGCATGTACCATTCTGTTGTGCCAACAGACTGCATCATATTTGAAACTTTTATAATCCTTTTATTTAATCAATTATCCTTTCTTTGACCACGCTGACAGACTGAGTTGTCACTTACTTGAGTTACTGTAGTTGTATAACAATTACTCCCAAACTTGGTATAAAATAACCATTTATTATGTATATGATGTTCAAAGTAACTGAGTCAGGAATCAGAGCAGGGATGATGACCTGCCCCTGCTCAACAATGTCCTGGGCCTTCGCTAAAAGACTAAATGGGCTGGGGCTGTCAGGGCTCAGGCTCCTCAGTAATATCACTCCATCTGTCAGTGTTCTCTGTTTATGACGTCTCCAGCATGACAGCATCAGCGTAGCTGGACTTCCTATCTATTAGCTCAGGGAACCATAAGCTTGTGTCCCGAGACAGAAAGATGGCAGGAGGAAGCTGTAATCGTTATCTTTATGACTTATGGTTCCTGGTCACATCTGCCTCATTTTGTCATTCAAGGTAGTTATAAAGTTCTGCTCAAGATCAAGGGATAAGAACATGGTTTCCCATTCAATAGAAGAATGGCAATTTCATAATTTAAGAAAGCATATGGGGCAGGATATATGTCGGCGTAGCCATCTTTGGAGAAATACAATTAATTTGTAACAACACCTGTACCTGAACAGTAACTATCTTGCAAATCTTTTTACAAAGGGGTCCACATTTCACCAATATACAAGAGGCTAGTAACGCAGATAGTTTCTGATCTCGTAATGAACCCTGCAAGATCCAGGCAGTGCAAGTCTCTGCAACATCACCCTCCCCCTCCTATTCTCCTCAAGCTAGCTCCTGCTCCCATCACAAACCCCATTTCGATGCCAACTCCTTGGGTAAGAGTTCTTTTTATTGCTTGACATTCATTCTCACATCTCTAAATTTAAGGGGAAACACACACATACCTATACATTTTACTCAAATTTATTGTCATTTCCAAATTGAGTAATACATGGTATCTTTTGTATTATTTACTTATTTGTAGTACTGCAGGATGAATCCAGGACCTTCATACGAAGTTATATTTCCACTTTTTTTTTTAAGATACAGTTTCATTAAGTAGCTCAAATGACCACGGTGGGCTCCAACATGTGATCCTCTTACCTTAGCTTTCCAGCATGGGAATTACAGGCCTGTCCCACAACATAAGCTTGTTTTTACTCTTGTAGTTTAAAAAATAAAAATAAAAAAGACCAATTGTTTCAATTTAGTTACCTAGAATTATACACATTTTTTTACTACAGTCTACAGCTGCTTCCAAAACTCCCCTTCCATAATACTACTACCACCAATGACACTGAATTTAATTTTTCTTCATTTTCAGTATATATGACATATCCATTTTCTTGAAACTTGCTTCCTTTATGCTACTCTAGTTTTCTAAAACTTTTCCCTCCTTTCCCTCCAGTGATCCCAAATATTATTTGGCATTCTTCTTACAGCTTCTAAGTGCTCATCAACTTTCACAAGTTTGAAGTACCGCTTTTAAGCTGATAACTTCCTAACTGCAACTCTCCCACTTACCCAAGACTAATTCTTGTATTTTTATTTTTAACTGCCTACAGAAATATTGTATCTGCTTAAAACCAAGTTTTCACAGAATAAAAGCAGGTAACAAACAAAAGAAAAAATCTGTTTCCTTCACCAATTTTTTTCATTTTAGCATACAGCACAACCATTTCCTAAGTTTCAAAATCTGTCTAGACAAGTCATCTTGACTCCTCCTACTTCTCACCTTACACAACTTCCACTTAAACTCAATCACTAGAATCTTAGATCTGGAAGAAACTTTCAAGATAATCTGGCCTGTACTCATTGAATAAGTAAGAGACCCGGGGCTCAGACATCTTGGATGTTTGCCTAAGTTTTTCCGACCGAGTATTAGATGCTTTCTACTACCAAAACCCATTTAATTACATTTTTGCAAAGCCTCCAGACAAATCTATTTTCTCTGTGGAATAAGAGGGTCTGAGTTTGGGCCCTTGCACAAGACAATTGAAGCAATTAACAGTAACTGCTAGTTACTGCCTCCTGACTAAAAATTTACAACAGGAACCAGATTAAATTTAAACTCTGCAGGCAGTTATTCCAACCTTTTCCCATGTAAAATCCTGTCCAAACTGTCTGACTTTAGGATCCAACCTGATTTTCAGTTAAGAAACAGTTTCAGTTGCCATGTCTTCTCATCCTCACCTATTTTTCTCATTCCTTATTCCAGTCTTCGGCTCACCTTCCTCCCCAAACTGGGAGAACCCTTAAGATTCTGTACAAGAAGACACTTCTTTTAAGGCCCAGCTTGAAGCTCTACTTGCTTTAATTAATATATCCTTGACTGAAATATTTACTGCAGGCCTTTTCTTTTTTCAACTCTTTCAAAATCTTACGTGAAATGTTTGTTTCATCTGTCTGCATAGTGTTCTCCAAACTAGCCTAAAATTTCAGGGGTCAATTAGGCAGGCAACAAACTTCTTAATAAATGCTTGTTAAGTTGTTCTCAATCAACTGATTCTCAGTTCTATTTTACTTGCTTATTCACTTAGTTTTGGTCCTGAAGATTATTTACTTACTTATTTATTTGTGGTATTGGAGATTGAGCATCAGGCCTTTATTGTGAGCTACATACCCTGTTCATTTTTCACTTTGACACAAGTCTCACTAGGCCACTACGTTGTGAAGGCTGGGCTCAAGCTTGTGATTCGCTTTAGTCTCCCGGAGCATTGGGGATAACAGGCCTGTACCACCAGGCCTGGCTTGATTCTGATTTTCTCATTTTTTTTCTTTTTCTTTTTCTTTTTAGTTTTGAAGCAGGTTCTTACTCTGTTGTCCAGGCTGCTGCTGAATTCACTATGTAGTCCAGGCTGGCCTCAAACTCAACAGCAATCCCTCTGCCTCAGCCTCCCAAGTGCTGGGATGAGAGATGCTCACCACTACACCTAACTTATTTTTATGTAGTGATGGGAAACCAAACCCTGGGCCTTAAGTATTCTAGGCAGTGCTCTACTAATTGAGCCACTGATTGTAATTTTTAAAAAACTACTAAGTAACATTTGATTTTACTAAACCAAAATTATTCTTGCAAATACAAGTTAATTACTTCACTGTGACCTTACCAAAAATCAGGATTTAGCAGTGAATAAAATATGTGGTGTCTGCCTTTGTAGAGCTCATAGTTAAAGTATCTAGATATATAGGGAAGAGAGAGTTAAGAGAATACAACGCAGCAGAGAGCATCTTGTTCATCTGCTTATTTCCGTCACTATTTTAACACCGATTCACAGGTAAGAAACTGCAAATGAATCTACTCTGGCCAGGTACACCAAACCTCCAAAGTAGCAAAATTATCAATGACTCATCCGTTCACACCTTCTACTAACAGAGGAGGTTCGCAGGGGATCCACACACACTCATGCACCATACATGTTGTATCAGTCAATAATAAACAGCACATGCAACAATGGTCCCCTAAGATAATGACTTTGTGATGTCACAGCCACCTTGGTTTATGTAAGTACCTCTCAAATGTTGCACAATGATAAATTTGCCCAACAAGGCATTGCTCAGAACATATTCCCATCATTAACTGACTCACGACTGATGTCCTGAATCAACAGATATTCCCATATCTAAATATGTTCAATATGTGGTTTTATTAGCAGCTTGTTTTATGAGAAGCTGCAAAGTCTAAAAGGCTAATTCTAAAAACCTACCACCAAGAAAGGAGAAAAAAACCACACAACCAAAACTTCAAAATGGATTCACTCATTAAATACTGAAAAAACCCCTAATGAATATAAAGGTGAAGACTCAAATATGGCATTTCCCCCCCAGCAAATTAGTATAGGTGTCTTGAAATGAGAATTCCTATACTAGCAAAGAATTAAGAAAAATGAGCCCCTTAAACACTCCATGGAACTTGTAGGGTACAGTCTAGAGTAAGTAGGAAATGCAATAATCTATGTCAATGAAGTTTTGTTGTGCATGCTCTCTGAGTCAGCAATTATGCTTCAGGAATACTGAGTGTGATCAAAGAATGTAGTGAATATTTATTTTATGTTATTGAGTAAAAAACATTGCCATCAAACTCCCTCATAATACTCCTCCCTTCAAACACATTTATTCCATTGTTCTCAGGAAATTCTGGAAGTTTTCTTTCATGACTCTTAAATTGCAATGCTGTGGCTGCTGGGATGTCCTGAATTAATTGAAAACATTTACCATTCATGGTCTTTTTTTTTTTAATGTAGTGCTGATGATGGACCCAAGGCTTTGCACTATGCTATATACTCAATCCAATTTTTTGTGCTTGTTTTTATTTTTTTATTTTGAGACAGGTCTAAGTTCCTAAGTTGCCAAGCTAGGCTTGAACTTCCAATCCTCTTGCCTAAGCTTTCTAGAGTGGCTAATTACACATTTCATGATCATTTTGAATTTGGGGAAGAGCTCGAAATCTCAAGGTGCCAAATACTACCAGATTCAATGAATATGGTGGAGAATACTCCGTAATACTTTTACAATCCTGCCTTTCCACTGGATGACACTCAAGAGGAGCATTCACCATATTTTGACCACACCTTGTAAACACATGAAAAAGGACTTCCAGAACTACTTCTGAAAGTGCTGAGAATGGTGGGACACGTGTATTTGAAGCAAGGGAAAAGTATTTTGAAGGGAATTAGTAACAATGTGTCTTTTACTGTAATGTATTTTATTTGATCAGCCTGTGTACAGGATATAAAAATAGCACCTATGACAAGTAGCTTACCACTATATTCACAGTAATGGTAAAAAAAATCAAAGTGTTAATGTCCTTATAGGAAATAAACTATATACATCAAAATATAACAGTAAATTAAAAGCTTCTCCAAAGATGGCTTAAGGATATAAGGGATTTTATATAAAAAGATAGTAAGATAACATGTAACACATAATTCTGATTTCTAAACATAATAATAAATATATATAAATTCCAACCTCTACTTAAAAGCTTACAAAATTAAAGAACTCTTACTGTGTAATCTTCCTCATTATAAAATGGTGATAATGGCTGGGCACGGTGGCGTATGCCAACAATCTCAGTACTCTGGGAGGTTAAGGCCGGAGGGTCACAAATTCAAGCCCAGCATGGACAACAATGACTTAGTGAGACACTCTCTCAAAATACAATACAAAAATAAGGCTGAGGACATAGATGAGTGTGAAGATCTTTGTTTCAATCCCCAATACCAACTAACTAAATAAATAAATAGTGCTTAATTCATAAGAATTAAAAAGCAACCGCTGTCGGGCTGGAGGAATAGCACAACAGTTAAATTGCTTGCTTAGCAAGCCCAAGGCCCTGGGTTCAATTCCCCAACATCACATAAACTAGACGTGGTGGTACAACCCTGTAATTCCAGCACTTGCACTCAAGAAGCTGAGGTAGGAGGACTACCATAAGTCTGAGGACAGACTGAGCTATACAGTGCACTCAGGATCAGCTTGAACTATAGAGACCTTGTTTCAAAAAAAAAAAAAAAAAGCTACTGGTATTTAGGATTCTGCTCAGAATAAAGCACTGCCAACGTCAAAATCTCAAAAGAAGCCTCATACATTCATGCACTAATCAATTCATGTTTAAACTGCAATAGCTTTCTAGTCCCCTTTTAAATTTTCCTCACACTGATGCATTTAACACTTCTACCAAATCGTTATTTCTAAACCCTAATTTAATGTCACTTCCCTGCTCCAAAAATCTCTAATGACCTCAAGCGATATTCTACTTTGACTGACAGAACTTGATCTTGGTTTGCCTGTACTGTAATTATGAAGTATTAAAAGTGGAGTCAGGTTGGTCAAATATGCATCCTAGGTTTGCTTATTAGTTGTGTGAGCCTGGACAAGTAAATTAACCCCTATGTACTTCCTCAGCTCTTGGTTTCTAAAATGGAGCTAATACCCACATCATCCAGCTATCTTTCCAAGATGAAAATTTTTATTAAATGCATTCCTTAACACAATGCTGGACCCAGGAAAAGCATCCTTTAAATGTCTTTGAGTCTAATTCCCCCAATAAACAACTTATCCACTGGACTGCTCTCCATGTTCCTCTCATGGCCTCTTCTACCCATGAAGCACTACTCCTTCACCACCACTACTGCCGCTGCTATCGCCACTGCCACCACCTCCACCGAACTGTATGTATTCAACATTTACACTGTATATTCAAGGTGCTAGGCTGGAAATACAGGAAAAACAAACAGTCCCAACCCTCACCGCTCACAGTCTAATAACGCAACAAAGACAGAGAAAAGAGGCGTAATAACGTGTGACTGTGCCAAGGGAAGCTCTCCCTGGAGGCAGGAGAGATGGTCACACTGAATTCTGCAAGATGAATGAATGAATGAATGAGAAGTAGATGTGTGCGGAAAGAGCACCCAGTGTCAGAGGCATTGTCAGTGAAGGGAGTCTGGCCCCTGCTGAAGCACTGGGACCAAGGGTGGGCAGGGTGACTGGAAGATAAGGGGGCATCAGGGGAGTCACACAACCTTTACACTTCATTCTATGGGCAACAGGCAATTACCAACATATGCCTGCTTGGGCCCAAAAGGCTATCTTTTGCTATCCAACTTGGAAGCCACGTACTTAAAATGTACCTAACGTGACTAAGGAACCAAAACTTAATTTCAATTAATTTAAATTTTAAAACTGATATGCAATTTCAGTTGCCAGAAAAACGTTATGAATTTGGAAAAATTAGAATAGGTGAATTCACCTTTTCACTTGTGAGTTTATGGAACTTTAAACACAGATCAATATTTCTGATGAAAATTTAACATCCAAATTGAAATATAAGTCTAAAATAACCAAGATTTTAAAGATTTAGTACAAAAAAGTAAAATAATTCAACAATCTGTTTTAATCATATGTCGAAATATTTTTAATATATTATTTAAGACATTATAACTAATTTCACCTTTTTCTTTTTTAATATAGCTGTTAGAAAATAAAGAATGACATGTGTCTTGTATTGCACTCCTACCAGACAGTGCTGACAAAATAGATCTAAAGACAGAAGAAAGAGGCCAGAATCAGGAAGACAAATTATGAGACTTTTTCATAAGCATTCAGGTAAGACTGACAATTCTGAATTATCTAACTCTATCTACCTTCAAAACCTAATTTAAGAGACACTACTATCTCCAAAAGCTTTTCTCATCACGATAATTACTGAGGTGCTACTTTTTCCTGAATATCCCAATGCTTATCATTAGATAATTCACCTCAGCAATTAACTGTCATTTATATTTAATTTGGGGTAATCTGCTTCTTACATTAAACTACAGGTTCCTGGCCAGGCTCTAGAGGTGCAGACCTGTAATCCCAGCACTCGAGAAGACTGAGGCAGGAATATCACAGGTTCTAGTCAGTGTGGGCAATTTATCAACTTAGGAAGAACCTGTCCTAAGAAACAGGGATGTGGTTCAGTGTGGAGGCCCTAGGTTCAATCCCCAGGACCACAAAAAAAGTTCCCCATATAATGTCCACAATTTAACCATTTTAAATTTTTCTACATTGTGTTATGCATTTCCAATATTTTTACTGGACAAAAGCATGTTTCCCAAATGTGCCACCACACAAACATCTGGAAATACCCATGTGACTATCCTTCCACAACCGAGAATTTCTTTTCCTTCAGACACCTCAAGAATATGAGCTAACATGACGTTAAAGTCAACCAAAATGCCAAGCCAGTATTCCAATAATGCAGTGCTATCTAATCAATAAGGAAGCACTGACAGACTATACTGAATACTATGAGGGGAAAAAAAAAGTCAGGATAGCAAAGCAATCAGGGTTTTCACAATTCCACTCAAATCCAAGCAAACAAAAAATTTCTGGTTATCTCTGATATCCACTGTTACAGAAGGATCTGCAACTTAAGCATTAACAACTTTAATTCAAGGAAAAACAAAACACATAAATTTCAATTTTAAACCATCCCTAAATCAATTCTACTAACACATTTTCCAGGTAAAGCCACATATTACTAGCAAATCTATGGCTTGACTCTTTCCCATCTAAATTATAATAAAGCAAAGTAAAAAAAAAAAAATCACGCAAATGTTAAGTCATATTACCTTATTTTACTGTATCAAGTACACTCAAAGATTTCTTCAGTACATTTAAAATTTCTGGGCGCTCTTAAACACCTGTACAATGGTTTAGCTTTTCCAACCAAAAAAGAAGATAGTAGCAACTAGTGGAAAGCAAAGGACACTTCACGGTCATCAGTAGTTATCTTCTAGGAACTCGACAGTTTTCAGATTTTAATATTTGACACTAAAAAAATAAAGCTGTCAAGGTATTAGAAGTTACAACACCAGAACTGTCCTTTCTTGTGTTTATTTAACCACTACAGAGTTCGTACAAGAAAGCGCATATCAAGTTTCGACGTCCAAACAAGCAATCGGACAACCAAAGATGGAGTCAGGACAGCTCCCAAGGAAAAACAAAAAAGTTCCTTTCTGAAAGGCAGAATAAGTGAGGGGAAACCTGCCAAACAACCAGCACGAAATCAAGGAGTTAAAAAGAAAACGCTCATTTCCTTTAGCACTGTGGGAAAATCCCAGCTGCTCACAGAAAGCGAGGCAAAGTTTAGTTTGGCCGGTTCCACTTTGTTTTGCTTCCAACATCAGCACCGAGCACGAAGGACGGCTCTCCTCCCCTCGAATTACTCAGAACCCCCCACCCCCACCAAACCTGAGCCGCCTCCCCCGGGCGCCGGGCTCCCCAGCCGCCCCATCCGCACCCGCCCCCGCCCACCTGCACGCCAACGTGCTCAGACGCCTCCGGGCACGCTGTAGCCGCGCCGGGCTGCAGACGGGCGCTCCAACTCCCGGGACAATGGAGCTCGCCCGGTCCACGCCAGCGACAAAGCTCAAGAGGGCCGTTTCCCTTTTCCTGCCCAGATGCGGCTCTGCCTCCTTCGAGGCCGGGTCCTGCGCCTGACGACAACTTCAGTCCTTGCCCACCTGCAGAGCTTCGGGACCCCTCGGCCGCCAAATGAGTCGTGCCGCAGTTCCCCGGCCCAGGGGGGCTCTCGCGGGGGTCAGGGCGGAGGCGCGGTCTCCCAGCCCAGGTGGGGCGGGAGGGGAGGTCACCAGCGCCCGGTCCCGGCCCTCCAAGCCAAGCCGCCTCCCCGACCCTCCCCAGCTCCGCCTGCTCCCATCCCCCGCCGGGAGGGGCCCGGGAGCGCAAGCCGTCAGTCCCGCCGCCTGCTGCCTCGGGGCCCTCGGCCAACGCTCACCCTTTCACCACAAAGAAGGGGTCCTCCATGGACATGGCGTCCCGGCCCCCAGCCGCCTCCGCCGCTCCGCGCACCGGGCGCCCAGGCCCCTCCGCCTCCTGCCGCTCACCCACGGCCTTCGGCCCCTGCCCCGTCTCGGCCTGACACCCAGAGCAGCGGGCTCACGCTCGGGACCGGCTCCTAGAACGGCCCGCGGCCAGCGCTCGGTCGGCACCGAGGGCCAAATCCCGACTCCGGCGCCAGCTCCCGCGGCGGCCTCCTTCGGCGGCTCCTCCCGGAGCGTCCGTCGGCCTGGCCCCGCCCCCAGGCCAGGGCGCAGCCAATCACAAATGCAACCCGCTGCCCCACTTCCGCACCCGCTCCCACGTACCCAAACTGGCTCCGCCCCGCACCCGCGGAGCCGGAGCGTCGCGTCACGCGGAGCGGGGGGCGGGACTCTGGGGGTCGCGGGGCGCTCTTTCCTCCTCCATGCCCGCCCCGATGTTTCTGAGGAGAGCTGTCAAGGTTTTCGGGAAAGCTGTTGCTGTCCCTGATTTGCATAACCCTTTTCTTTTCCTCCACTTTTGATATCTGATTTTGACAAGATGTGATTTATAAATCTATGTCATCCTCCGCTTACAGATAAATCGTTCTGTGTGTGTGCGGTCGCGCGAGCACTCTTGGGAACAGAGCCTGTGGCCTTTACACTGAACTACATCCCTAGCCCATTTTTGATACTTGATTTTAAGACCCGGTCTCACTAAGTTGCTGAATTGCCCATGCTGGGCTGGGGACTTGTGACCTTGGTTCAGCTACCCGGAGTGCTGGGATTACAGGCCTGCACCACCCAACAGGTTTAAGCCATTCTATACACACTTTATCTGATCATCGTAAAGCCATACAACTCCTTTATCTAGGTGTTCAATGTGCTAAAGGTTGTGTATGCCTCATCCCAATACCCTTGTGGGAAAGTTATTGTTATTCCCATTTTGAAGGTTAGAAAATAAATTCAGAGGAGTTTCAACATGTCCCCTAGTCAAACAGCCTGATTAAAGTAGAGTTTCTGTGTTCTTCCCACCAGATGGAGAAAATATTTTCTTTTCCAGCGCAAACGAGTGCACCGGTAATTTTTTTTTCACACTGTGTGTGGTGTTTCTCAGGAGAGAATACTTTTGAGGGATGAAGAAGGAGCCAGATGTGGTAACTTCCTCTTGGCTATGATTCAAGAACCTCCAGCATTTTGTCCAGAATGATTAGCTAATTCACATGTTAGCTATGCTCTGGCCTTCCTGGGTAGGAATTGTAGATTTAATGGCTGATTATCGCTGAGCCCTTATGGTGTGGAGGAGGGTCAAGTGTTACCTCAGTTGCTCTCATGAGGTAGTGACTTGGCTTATTCTCTGCACTTTATGAATTTAGAATCTGAGACTCTGTGAAGTTGAGTGACTTGCCCAATGTCAGCAGTCTCTTTGAAGAAGTCAGAGTCCTCAGAGACAAACTTACTTGAACTTGTATTCTATCATTCGGTTCCTCATCTTTAAAATGTAATTAATAATACTTAACTCATGGATTGTTGTGGGGGTTAAATAACAATGCAAGAAAATGTAAGGTCCCTGACCAAAGAGGTAGTGAAGTTAGGAACCAAACAGAAAACTGCTGTGATCATCTGGTCTGAGAGATGAAGACCAGACCAGGATGATAACAATTGAGACTTGGAGCAGAAGTCAATTTGATAGTTATTTTTCAAGAAAGACAAAACAAAGCACCTAGATGTGATGAAGGAGCGAAGGAGGTTGAGAGAGGAGAGTAGAGCAGTGAGAGTCAAAAACTGCAGGCTTCTCAGGGATGTTGGAGGAGCAGTGGAGGATGTGAGGAAAGGGAGAGAACGGCTTAATTTGGTTATGAACATATTGAGATGGAGAGGTAGAAGGGGGTCATTATTCATTCAAGAAACACAGGGATGTTGAGGGGCAGGTGAGCACAGTGACTCCGGGCCATGTGTGCGTGGAGCCTAGTTGTTTGAGTTTAAATCCCACGTTTCTACTTCCTGACTGCTGTGTCTTTCAATGGCCTCAGCTGTGAAGTAGACACCGTAGTAATACTTTCCTCATGGAATGTCATGAGCATTGAGCTGGTTTGTGAAAAAGGCTCAGAACAGTGCCCGACCTGTGTAGTATTTCTAACTCTGTTCTAGGCACTAAGGATATAGAAGTAAGCACAGCTTGGTCCTTGCCTCCAGGGAACTTTAGGACCAGTAGAAGAAACAGGCAGCTACACTCAATGAGAGGAAGGCAAAGGCTTCCGTAGAAATGCACAGCCATGATACCAGAGATAAGACACTAGTTCATTTGTATGTGTGTCTGGGCGGGCTAGGAGGGGCTAATCCTAAACAGTGACATGAGGATGACAGGAGAAGGGGTCAGTGATGTTGAGTATTGTGGCAATCTGTGGAGGAGCCACAGCAGATGTGGCTGAGCTAGAAAGACAGGCAGCAAGAACCAAGGCTGGAGGTGGGCAGTCACATAATTGGGTCCCTTGTTGGTGACATTATGAACTATGGACACTGTCCTCTAGATCATGAGAACTGAGGGAATTGTGAGCTCAGATTGGCTTTTGAGGCAGATGATGCAGCTGCCAGGAGGTCATGACCCAGAGGCAGGATGGGGGTTCCTTGAGCCAAGGTCATGGGAACTAGGACAGGAGGCGTGCATGTGAGTGCCACAGTAGATGTGGTGATGGTGCAGCATGCGGAGAGTAGTGAGGGAAGGAGAAGTGCTTGAGAGGTTCTAGAGTCACAAGTAGACAGTTGGGTCTAGTCACCAAGAAGAAAACTCAGAAGGATTATTTATCTATTTATTTTTTAGTTTAAGATAGGTTGTCACTGAGTTGCCCAGGCTAGGCTCAAACTTGTAATCCTCCTGCCTCAGCAAAGATTACAGTGTTTGGATTACAGTCCTGCACTAGCAGGCCTGGCTCCAAGGGAAGACTTGATTTAGGGTGAATATAAATTAATTACTTATGTGCTGATCTCCTCCCTTCCCCAACTATAAACTCTTAAAAGGACTAGATACTATTTTTTTTTTCTGAGACAGGGTCTTCTATTGTATTCCAGATGGGGTTTTGCATTGTGTTCCAGGCTGATCCTACACTATGTAGCCCAGGATGGCCTTCAACTCATAGCAATCCTCCTACCTCAGGCTCCTATGTGCTGAGATTACAGGTATATACCACCATGCTGGGCTGGGACTGTATACTGTTAATGTTATTACTATCTCAGATTCCTATTAGATGTTCCATGGATTTATTAATTAGACCCCAAGTAAGAGGTCACAATTTTACAAGTAGAAACAGGATGGAGGACAGAAGCTCAAGAAATTCCCATAATTAGGGATTTGGAAAAACACCAACAATGGCAATAGTGGAGAGCTGAGATAAGAACTGTGTGTCGGTGTGTGGGCAGTGTGCCTTTCTTTAACCTGTCAGTCTACATTTATCTTTCTCAAACTATATCAAGGCCAAGGACTCCACTGTACCAGGGAAATGGAAATGTTAGCTAAAATGTTTGGTCATTCTTCCCTCCCCCATTTAACAGGCCCAACTCCCTGCATAAACACTAGCTTAGGAAAAATACTTAACAGAAACATCTCCTCCCACACATGCATTTGGGGCCGGAGGATCAAAAGTTCAAGGCTAGCCTGGGCAATTTAAAGAGATTCTGTCTCAAACTAAAATGGGCTGGAGCCAACCTGGTGATACAGACCTGTAATCCCAGCACACCAGAAGGCTGAGGATCCCAAATTTGAGCAAGACTGTGTCTCAAAATCAAAAGTAAAAACAGGCTGGGGATGTAGTTCAATGTAAAGGTCCCTGGACTTAATCCTCCATGCCACACACACACACACACACACACACACACACACGCACACACACACACACAAAATAAATAAAAATAAAAAGAACTGGGATTGTAGCTCAGTGATATAGCTCTAGCCTAGCATGTATATAAAGGCCCTGGATTTAATTCACAGTGTTACATTTAAAATGCATGGGGTAAAACTCAAAACAGCAGCTGCCTCGAGGTAGAGATTTGATTGGGAAGGCCGGCTTTTTGAAAAGATCAAAATGGTTTGTATTTTGACAGGGTGTGGATAACAGGAAGGTATATGTACACATACTGACGAGGAGGAGAGCTGACGTGCCAACTCTGAGCTTTGTAGAAGGTCCTGAGTAAATATCCAGGAGCACCTCTGGTCCTGAGGCTCTGAGCTAGGACAGCAAGTGATGGAAGGCACCTGCTGGGGTTCTGCAAGACGTTCTGTGCAGAAATAAGATGACAATGCAGAGCATCGGGCACAGGTGGCCAGGCCACAGAGCTGGTAAGGAGGAGAATAAAAGAAGAATCATTTCATCTCCAAGGATATCAGGATAGACTGGGAGGTGGCGTCTCCCCACCCTCCCAAAAGCTATTAAAGTGTCAAAACACCCTGTTGTGGTATAGAGCTGGAGTGTTCCCCAAAAGCTTCATGTACCTGTGTACTGTTAGGAGGTGGGGCCTGGCTGGAAGGCTTGATGCTTGGGGCTCTATTTGGAGGGGTGTGTGCTGGTTCCGCCCTCCTTCGACACTTGTCTCTGTTCTGCCATGCTGTGAGGAACTCAGTTTCTGCCTCCAGCTTTAGACCCAACCCTGGCCCCAGCCTTGGCATGTGCTTCGACCGCTTTCAAGCTGCCCACCCATGAACAGTCTATGATCTTCTGAAACTGTGAGCTAAAAACAACCTATCCTCCCTAAAGTTGTAGGTGTTAGTTATTGAGTCACAGCAATGAAAAAGTAACTGAGACTCACCCCTACAAGGGGATCTCCCCAACGCTAATATAGAAATAATAACACCCAGTGAGTTTTTGTGGGGATTGACTGGGGTTATATATTTTTTGCAAAGTTTGAAATCATACAAGCCACTGTAAACCCTTTTCTTAAAATTGAGCTTCTGTTTTTTGTTTATAATTGTGATAAAATGAATGAATATAAAATTTACAATCTTAATCACTTAATCAGTTTTAAGTGTATAGTACAATAATGTTAAGTACTTTCACCTTGTTGTACAACCAATCTCTAGCATTTTTTTTCCTTTTTTTGAGACAGTTTCTCTCAGTGTAGTCTGGTCTGGTCCTGTACTCACTGTGTAGCCTAGACTGGCCTTGAACCCAAGCAATCCTCCTGCCTCTGCCTCCCAAGTGTTGAGATTACAGACCTGAACCATCACACCTGGCTTTTAGAATTCATTTGATGTTGCAAAACTGAAGCTTCTTACCCACTAAACATTTCCCCAGTACCTCACACTCCAATCGCTGGTAACCTCCATTCCACTTTCTGTCTCTATTAATTTTACTATCCTAGGTAGCTTGTAAGTAGAATCATAGATGATGTATCTTTTTATGGCTTGCCCACAGGGCCCATCTATAGTGTATTGTAGAATTTCCCTTTTAAGGCTGAATGATATTCCACAAAAAATACACCAGAATTTTGCTTGTCTGTTCACTTGTTGATCATAGGGACTGTGATGACTTTTTGTTGCTCATGTATAAGACTGTTATGAGCACAGATATAAAAATATCTTTTCAAGATTCTGCTTTTAACCATTTTAGACATATATAATGCCTAGAAATAAAATTGCTGGGTTATATGGTAATTCCATTTTAAATTTCTTTCTTTTCTTTTCTTTTCTTTTCTTTTTTTTTTTTAAGACAGGGCCTCACTGTATAGTCCAGGCTGACCTGGAACTCACAACAGTTTTCCTGACTCAGCCTCCCAAGTGCTGAGATTACAGGTATGCACCACCACCCCAAGCTTATGTGGTGCTGGGCAATCAAACCCAGGTCCTTGTGCTTGCTAGGCAAATGCTTTAACTGCTAAGCTATTCTTCCAGCCCCGTCATTTTAATTTTTTTGAAGAATTATTTTTGCATAGTGACTGTACCATCTTGCATTACTGCTAAAAGTATTCAAGAGTTTTAATTTCTCCACATTCTCATCGATGCTTATCATTTTTTGCTTATGTTTTTAATTTTTTAAAAAATAGTCAGCCTCCTAGGTATGAAGTAGGAGCTCATTATTATTGTGATCTGCATTTTCCTAATGAATCGGACAAATGAACCTCTTTCCATATGTTTATTGGCCATTTGTTTACCTTCTTTGAAGAATATCTTTCCAAGTTCTTCACTTACTTATTAATTGGGCTATTTGTTTTGTTGAATTCACTGTAAATTCTTTGTGAAACAAAATACAGATGAAAATATGATGTAGATATAAATTAGTAAGGTCTTTATTATTATTCCAAGGTTTTTTTTTTTTTCCTTTTGAGACAGGGTCTTGTTCTGTGGCCCAGGTTGGTCCTGAACTCACTATAGAGTCCAAGGTGACCTCAGACTCAAGGCAGTCCTCCTGTCTCAGCCTCCCAAGTACTCCACCAATCCCAGCTTATGTGGTGCTGGAGAATTGAACTCAGGCACTCAGGTCTCAACTTAGTGCTTGCTAGGCAAGTGCTTTACCACTGGGCCATTCCTCCTACCCCCCCCCCCCACCTTATTTTTAATTCAGCACCAAGGATCCACTCCAGGGCCTTAGCACTCAGCTACACACTTCGCCCATCTTTCAGTTTTGATTTTGAGACAGGGTCTCATTAAGTTGATAAGTTGCTAAGTTGTTCAGGCTGGGCTAAAATTTGTAATCCTCCTAACTCAGCCTCCCGGAGTTCTAGGATTATAAATCTGAGCCACAAGGCCAGATTTCATGATTCCAACTCTCAAGAAACTCTCATGTTTATTTGTATTCAGGAAACACTCATGTTAAATTCCATTGATTCAGCTGTGGTTATCCACATTTCCACCCTAACCACAGGAATAACCACACCCATATCCACACTCCAGTTATGTTTCCTCTCTTCTCCTTGGTTATTAACACTTCTATCTTCATGCTTCTCACACTGGTTTAAAATAAACAAGTAAGAACTTTGGTCAGCTTACTTATTTAACACTAAGGAGTGATTAAGAATCTATGGAGTACCCATTTGGTTGCTATCAGAAATGTTGTTTAAAAGTAGGCAGTGATGGGGGGTGACTTGAGTGAAAACAGCACAACACAAAATTATATATATGATACATTTTCAACTGTTCATTTTCATACATAAAAATGATTTTGTCTATAGAGAAATTTATACATAGAAAAAAGAATTGTATTTAAACTTCAGCAAATTTCTACAATGAAGTATTTAATGATCAAAAATGCAAAGAGTAATAAAAAAGGAAAATAAATAAGAGAAAAGCCAAGTGAGAACCTATAAAAAAAGTATATCCTTTAAGTCTAAGTCCATCCTGAACTATAAAGCAAAACCCTGTGTCAAAGAAAAAAAAGATACATCAGAAATTATCAGTGTCAGATCCCTTTTAAGAAAAAGGCAAGTCAGGAATGCATGAGTGAATGAGTGAGTATTGGGGAGTATTAGGTCAAAATATGCAGGCTAGAGAAATAGCAAAGCAGTTAGAGCACTTGCCTAGCAAGCACAGGCCCTGAGTTTGATTTTTCCAGCATCACATGAGCCAGGTGTTGTGGTGTGTGCCTGTTATTCCAGCACTTGGGAGGCTGAGGCAGGAGGAATGCTATGAGATGGAAGCCATCCTGGCCTCCACGGTGAGTTCAGAACCAGCTGGGACTATATTAGAGCAAGACCGTGTCTCAAAAAAATATATATAATCAAAATGTGCTATTAGAATGTAGGGAATTTTTTGACATGACAGTAAATTTGATCCTTTATAGGAAAGGTGTGGTCTTTCCCATCCTTCATGAATTTATCTACATATAAAAGCAAGGAAAAACAACAATCTCTTTCAGTAAACTAGTGAATAACAGTAGTAGTAGTAGTAGTAGTAGTAGTAGTAGTAGTAGTAGTAGTGTCTGCATTTAAATGCTATGTGATATGTCATCTTCAGAAGTGACTGTAGAATTTCTGTTGGGTGGTTCTAGAATATAATTTGGTTGCCCAGCAGGGATGAGGGACAGGGGCTTAGACTGAGGTTGCATAATAAAGCCCACTCTTTCTATTTTTTCCTTCCTTCCTTCTTTCTTTCTTTCCTTCCTTCCTTCCTTCTTTATTTCCTTCCTTCCCTCCTTCCTATCTCTTTCTTTCAGCAGTAGGGATTGAACCCACGGTGTTGGGCCTGTAAGGGAGACACTCTTCCTCTGAGCTACATTCCTAGTTCCTCTTTTCTTAAATTGTAGATTTATTTGAGATGGCTCAAGAGAACTGAAGATTCTGTGTATGTAGTAATATGCTCTGAAGCCTCAGCGAGTGAAAGTCTCCTGTTAGTTCTACAATGAATGGTACCGTTGAATCCTCATAGCAATCCTGTTAGGCAAATGATATTATTACCTCTATTCTAGGAGAAATCAGAGGTTTAGAGGGATTAATAGTTTGTCTACAGTCATATAGATAGGAAGTATCGGAGTCTCATTTGAAAAGTGTGTCTGCTGCTGAACCAACACTCTTTGCCATAATATTCCAATGGCCACTTGTAACAGGGTTTTTCTTGGCCAATACTGGGCAAATGGATTTACCTATACACAGAAAATGAACAGACAAGACTTCAAACACACACACACACACACACACACACACACTCACACTCACACTCACAAATCTCTAGGTAGGAAGATATACTGACCAAGAAGAAACTACTAAGTGTGATAAAATGTATTATATTGAAAGACACATTATTTGATAGACAAGGCCTTTTTGTAACTTGATGATGTGTCTTCTGGGTTTTGAAGATGAGTTGCCACCATATGCAAAGAGTTCAATTCCTCAGAATTTCCTGAAGATATATATATATATATATATATATATATATAAAATAAACTGAGCAGAACAACTAAGCAAGACTCTGTTTCAAAATGAAATATTTATAAAGTTAGGAATTAGATTGGTGAGAAGGCTTTAAGTTCAATTCCCACTAAAACGCACATACACATGCACCTGCACAAACACAAACAGATACATGTAATACACTATTTTTTAAAAAGACACAAAGAGGTTTGTAGTAAGATGGACACAAGCTGCTCTGAGAAGTGCAGCCTGAGATTCAAGGACAGAGCACTGTTCAGCAGCTTGCTTGTCTCTTCCCTCAGGTGATGCCAAAGGTACTCTCCACCTCGGCGTTCTCGGCTTAGTGGGATGGTTGTGGTCTTTAAAATTCTCGTCTTACTTCAATCTATTTTAAAACTTAAGGACTAAGAAAGCTGTGCCACAAAATGAATATTGATGTTTGAGAAATATCAATTTATGTTTATTTTTTTGAGGCTCTAGATCGGGATCAAGACCAAGATCTTGCTCTGTAATCCAGACTGGTCCTGAATTCACTGTGAAGCCCAAGCTTGCCTCAGGTACACAGTAATCCTTCTGTCTCAATCTCCCAAGTGCTATCAGGGAAATATCAGTTTGAAAAGGTATTTACAAAATAGTATTATGATATGAAACCCTTTTCAGATAAAAACGAACCAGAAAAGAAACTCTATATACACTTCATACGTATAGCAAAAGTATTGAAATAATATTTACCAACAGTACTTTTTTTGGATGAGAGATTCTTATTCATCCATTCTACTCATCTTCTCAGTCTTTGTGTGTGTGTTTTCCAGGTTTCCTGGGTTGAATTTACTAATTTGCAACTTGCTATGTATGGTTTGGACCTGGAGTGTCCCTCAAAAGCCTCTTGTATTTGGATGTAGTGGACCTGTGGAGCTGTGTGCTGTAGGTAGGTAGGGCCTGGCTGGAAAGGGCGGATGCTTGGGGTTTGACCTGGAGAGATTATGTCAATTTATTGAGATTGGGGAGTGCCCGGGGCAGAGCATCCAGGTGTATGTTATGGGCCTGTGGGTCAGGAAGTGAGGGAGGGGCATCCACCCTTGGTGTAGGGGCCTCAATTGGCAGTTTAAACTAAGAAAAGGAAAGAAGAATAAACACATTGTTTCAGCTTCTTCCTGGTAAGGCTCTGTTCTTGCCTGAGTCTCCAGGTATCAAATTTGGCTTTCTGTCTACAGTACCATGAGCAGCTCTCCAGCCTCTGCTATGTACTTCCACCCTTGCCAGCTCTCTGTGAACGGACCCTGTGAGACATTTTGAAGCTGTGACCTAAATAAATCTTTTCTCTCTTAAATTATGGATGTTGTATTCTGTCTCAGCAATGAATAAGTAACTAAGACACAACTAGAATAAAATTATTTAAAAATGAAAGACATGGCTAGATAGTGACTTTTCTTGCACCCACTTTTTATGAGTACACTATGCATTTTGAGGACAAGTAATAACAGAAATTCAAAAGAACAAACATACTTTCCTAGAACTCCAGCACTAACAAGGGACTTCTAGAGGTCTTTGGAAGGGCATCTGGGTGCCCATATTCATTAAATGAATAACAAGGAACAAAGGAAGAAAGGGAATGAGGAAAGAAATATGATCTGAAGATGCAGAGAGATGCTTGGAAGTCACCAAATATTAATTTCATTATTTGATTTCTTTTTTTCTTTAGGGTAAAGAAGGACATTAGTTTCTTATTGCTGCTATTAAAAAGATCACCACAAACTTAGTGACCAGTTCTAGAGGTAAGAGATCTAGAAATTAGTCTTGTGTGACTATCAAAGCGTTGATAAGGCCCAATCCTTCTGGAGGTTCTTGGGGAAAATTTGTTCCTCCTCCTTCCGGCTCTGGAGGCTGTTAGCATTCCTGAGCTCATCCCCCTCTTCAGCAATGGCATACTCTGACCTCTACTTCCACTGTCACAACTCTTTTACTACTTGTGAGCTTTTTGCCCCCCTCTGTTAAGGATCATTATACATTGGGCCCACCAGATAATTCAGGATAATCTCCCATCAAGATCCTAACTTTAATTATATCTGCAAAATTCCTTTTGCCGTGTAAAGTTTCATATTCACAGATTCTGAGGATTAGGATGAAGACATCTTTGGGGGAATCACTCAGCCTACCACAGAAGAAAACAAGTAATGTACAGTTCTACTACCTCTCAAATACATAATAGACAGAACCTTACCAACAAATGCTTCAACGCGCCTGTGAAGTACAAGCTAGGATTTGCTCTTACAGTTGAAGTTACCAAGCCTTAGTGCACTTAGGAAGTCTGTCAAATACTAGGGACACAAATCCAGATCTGTGACTCTGGGCTGACATCTGGCCTGCCACATGGACTTGCTTCTGTTCTTCTCTTTCGCTCACCTCTGCTTCCTTTGTCCTGTCTGGGCTTGTTCCCCAGATCCCCAGACAAGCTTACGCTGGTGTTTTCCAACTTGTCATGCGTTCCTGATGACAGTGTAGCCGCAGCTTGATCCTGGAGACTGCTGATTGAACTCTGGATGCCCCTCAAAATATTCTCTAAGGACTTCTTCTTACCCTCTTCAACAGTCTTTACTTTGGGGCCTGCTGTGCTGGGTGTGTCAGGCCGAGGCAAGACAGATCTAACCTAAAAATTACAGGTCTACCTAAATGATATATGCTATATATGACATTTGGATGACATGCTATGTAATTCACTGAGAGAAGCCAGAGTGAGGAGTTCCAAACCTGGGAAATTGCTATGACTTTCTCACTGACCTTTGGGCAAAACCTAAACTCCAGGGGAGAAGCAGAGGCAGCATCTTGAACTCCTTGAGTGACAGTTTATTATTGTGCCTTGTCCATGACGGTGTTCCATAAGTATTAAGAAGATGAGAACAAAGTGAAGACAAGCACAGGAAAAGCAGCAAGCCTTGTCTGAAGCCAACAGAGGGTTAAATATTACCACTTTCATTTTTGTCCTTCTTTATTCTGCCTAGCAACTGATGACAAACTCATTTCTCTCTCTGTTCTTATTGGGAGAGGACTCTGGGCGGCTCTGTTGCTAAATCATTTAGGAACAGCAAGAGGATCAAGTAGTACCTGCCAGTGTTTGAGAAAAAGAAGAAGGTTGGTGGGGGCTGATGGTGCCCATGTTCCCACTCATCATCGTGTTGATGGTGAAGTCCAGCCATGCCAGTGAGTATTCCACGTGCTGTTTGCTCCCAGTTCCCAAAGCCGAGGCAGCCTCATAGCAACAGTGCTGCTTTCAGAAACTTGTGAAACAGATGAAACAGCCAGAATGCAGAAACGTGTGTGTACCGCACACAGGACCTGCAGTGGCTGGGAGCCAGCTAAATAGTGTTCTGGTTTGTTGTTTGTAGGTTTTTGAAATCCATCACCCACCTTCTGAGCGGGTAGAAACCATTCTGGAAAGACCCTTTTGCTAACTTCCTCACTTTCCTTTTTTAACGTTGACTCCTTTGTTTTCTACTCATAACCTCTCTTTTACTTTTGTTTCTCTGCTTTTCTAACTCGGTGAGTCTCATGGGGTTGTAGTTAGCGTTTCAGGGCCCTGGACTGTGCAGCCGATCCCTTGTACACGTTCATTTCTGTTTTTTCCTCCTCAACGCTGAAGGCCCAAGTAAGATAAAACCAGGGCTCTGGGCTTGTTTACTAAGTGTAAGAAATATTAATGGAGTAGGAGAAGGAGGAGTTTTTCATTGTTTAGAGATCTTATGTCAATGTGAAACAGAAGCCTTCTATTTTCCCCAGGTACACAAGAAGGCTCTTGAGAAGCGGGGTTGGGGCAGGGAGCCTGAGCCCGTTTCAGCCCTCGGCAACTGCTCTGGGCTGGGTCCTCAAAGTTCCAGGGGTTAACTACACTATAAGTGAAAACCGCTGAGCACGACAGGAAGGAGCTTTTTGAAATCATCCACATATCAATTCTACAAATATTGACTGATGGCCTAAGAGGTGCCAGGCACTTTTGGAGATGTGACAGTGAATCAGACCATAGTCTCTGCTTCTGTGAAGATGTAATGCAGAAAGTCGCATCATTTAATTCAAAAAATGGGAAAGATTTGGAAAAAGAGTAGAATGGTGAAGATGGAAAGAAGGAGGAAGGAGTAAAAGAGTGATATTTCCAGAAGTTAAAAAATTCCTCTACTACCTGCATATAATCCTCAAACAACTCTCCAATAATATGGAACAGTATTCCTTAAACATACTATCCAATGAGTCAGTCTCATCAACCCTTGTGGTAGGCTAATTTTCCCACTTAAAGATTGGGCTGTGAATTTCCTCTAGGCCTAGAGAGTGTGGCTAAGTACACACAACGGGTCTCTGACGTTTGGTCCAGTGCTTTTTCATGATACTGTGGTGCTTTCTGAATGGGAACACCTGGTACTTTGATAAATGGTGAATTGAGAAATAAAATAAGTTGCAAAGAGCAAGAAAGAGCACTTTTTGCCATCTGAAGTAGTGGGGATTGAACATTGAGCACAAGGTCTTGCTCTGAGCTATATCCCAGCCCTTGTTATTGTTTATTTGAAACAGGATCTCATTAAGTTGCTAAATTGCCCAGAGGGGGCTTGAACTTGCAGTCCTCCTACTTCAGGCTCCCAAAGTGATGGAATTATAGGCCTGAGCCATGGGTCATGGCACGGAGATCTCTTTGTGCTCCTTTTGACTCCTTATAATTCTCCTGTGTCTGTGCTGTTCTGGGCTGCCTGCTACAGTCTGCCCCACTCAGCTTCCTTTGTAGGCTGTTTTCCCACTTTTCTTTTCAAGGCTGGGCGTTGAATCAAGAGTTTTCACTGAGCTGTGTCCCCTGCCCTTTTTATTTATAATTTGTTTAATTTTTTATTTGGAGACAGGGTCTTACTGAAGTGCCAAGTTGCCTAGGTTGAGCTCAAGCTCATAATCTTTCTGCCTCAGCCTCCCAGATTACAGGGATTATAGGCAAGTGCCACCATGGTGGGCTTGCATGCTGATTTCAGTGTGGGTTTACCCAGAGGGAGATACTGAAGGACTAGAAACTAGAGGATGAAAAGGAAAAGAGGTGGGGATATATCCTCCTTGCTCCTTCCTCTCTTTGTAAGGTCTCTGGCGGTAGCTTGGTCCCTCCTTTTTACAATTTCTCCTTAAAACCCTTTCTTTATGGTTCTATCTCCAATTAGGTTTCAATAACTACATTTGTTATTCTTACTTCTTGACCCTTGGGGCGACAATGGCTTCCTGTAGTTCCTGGCCTCTGGGTGCCCCTCATTCTTAATTACTCCCTTGACATTGCCCGTACCGGAGCAAGGTCTCTCTATACGAAGGCCTTTCTCTTCGTATGGCTCATCAGGAAAAAAGGTTACTGATCCCTGAACTTTGAAGGACATTGGCAAGGAAGTGATAGAGAGCAGTGAGAAGAAGTCTGTGCCTAGAGGTAGCCCTCAATGGGTACTGGTAGATGGGGACACAAGGAGGAGATACCAGAGTATCTGGGGTCTAACCTTCAGGAAAATTCAAAATAACTCCAACATCACTTCCAGTGTGGCTTTCGTGGACTCCAAACTCTGTAATTGACCTCTCTTTCCTTTAGGTTTACATAGCTTTTGTTCACAGTTCTCCAATTTTCTATTTTCAAAATTTTTCCTGGGAGGTTCTTTTTCAAGGCAGAGAGACATAGCCTCACTTTCTCATATCTCCCTGGCCCTAGTGCCCAGTGGACACATGGTACATGCTTCCTGAGTGACTTCATGTTCAAAATTCATGTTCCTAAGAAACTAAAGTTATTCGACCATGAGCCATAGAAAGCTTGGGCAATAGTAACTGTGAATTCAAAACTGTGGTATACTGTAGTTACAGAACAGATATTAAAAGAATATTTCATGCTTTTATAAGTCACCTTTTTCTTCATTTCAGCCTGTGTGAAATTATGAACCAATCATTTGGGTGGGTGTAATCAGGCTGGAGGCAAGCATGAGATTTCTCTTGCATAGCCACATGTGGCTTGTGTGTTTTGTCTTGCCATAACCAAGGTCAGTCTCTTGATAGTACTCATAATGTTGTAAATGCATTAATCCAATATATTAGTCTACTTCATGAGTGGTGGAGTCCTTTGGAGACAAGGACTAGTGTCTCTAATAATGGGTAAGTCCCCTATGCTTCCAACAAGCTATGCTAGAGGAAGGACTTGCACATTATCTGTTTAGACATGACCTTGTGTTTAAAGAATTAACATGAGAAAATATGGGCATTTTCTATAGATGTCATCAAACTTATGTGTTTCCATGGCACTGTTGCCAAGGTACATGCAACAGAAATTTCTTCAAGATAACTTTAATCTCCTAAGGTTCTCTTCTCCATAACTGACATTGAGTCTCTCTAAACCTGAGAAATTCAACTAAATTGTAGATAGTTGTTATGGTTTGGATCTGGAGTGTATCCCAAAAGCCTCATTTATTTGGATATGTGTTCTGTTGGAAGTGGGGCCTGGCTGGAAGAGGTGGACGCTGAGGGCTTGATCTTAAGGGGTGTGTACTAGCTCTGCCCATCCTCCAGGACTTGGTTCTGTTCTGCCGTGCTGTGAGGAACTCTTTCACTGGTTCCTGCCCTGCCATGTGATTCCACCATTTCCAGCCACCTACCTGTGAATAGACTGTGACCTTCTAAAACTGTGAGCTAAAATAAAATTTTCCTACTTAAAGTTGTGGGTGTCCAGAATTATCCCAGGCAATAAGAAAGCAACTAAAGTAACAGTCTTTTGACTAGTTGGAATATCTGTGTACTCTCAGTTGACCTCAATCTTCTTACCCAAGAAGACTGGCAAGAACTGGAGGGACTTTCAAGCACTTTAATTTTATGAAGTCCAAATTGAGACAGATGACAACAGACATTCTTTCTGACATCTGAATTAATATTTATTGGCGGGAAATCTTTAAAGAGCATACATATCAAATCATTGTTACAACCTCAATGAATCATTTAAAAAGACTAAAGTTCATAAAACTGGAATTCTCATGGGAAATGTGAGATGTATGATCAGTGTACCCAGAGAATAGTGAGGAGAGAAAACCCTACCAGAGTTCATTAATTCATTCTCCCAGGCCCTACAGGGCCCTACAGGGGTCTCCTTGCTGTTCCTCCAACATGTGGGGCATGCCCTCATTACCCAGGACTTGGTCTTGGCACGGTATCTGGTGCTTCTCCCATGGTTCACTCTCTTATTCTGTCCACATCTCTGTCTAATGCCATATGTGCAGAGGGCCTCTCAGTGTCCCTTTATCTAAAAGAACAACCCTCTCTGCTTTCTTTCTCTGCTTTATTTTTCTTTATGGCATCTATCCTCACCCGATCTTGTATTATGGATTTGTTTATTGCCAATGTCCTTTCTAGAAATTAGCTCAGAAAGCTGGGGTTTGATGTGCTAGTTGCTGTGTCCCGAGCAGCTGGAGCTGTGCTTACTATAAATTCAGGGAGGAATAAAAGACTTATGTGAAATGAGATATTACTGGAAACCTTCTAAAGGGTAGCTTGCTTGTTTTATATTTATTTAATTATTTACTTACTTCTGTGGTACTGGGGATTCAGCCCCGGGTCTTTGCTCTGAGCTATATCCTAAGCCCATTTTTGATTTTTGATTTTGAGATAGGGTATCACCAAGTTGCTAAGTTACCTAGCCTGGGCTTGAACTTGCGATTCTCCTGCCTCTACCACTCAAAGTACTGTGATTCCAGGCCAGAGGGGGTAGCTTTAAAAGAGTAGCAAGAGGTCCAGCTGTCACATATAGCACTTTTATTCTCCCCACAAATTCTTGTCACTAGACAAGTTGTTAGGCAGAAATCAACAGTGTCTTCTACATATAGAGCCATCCATATCACTGCATGATTTGAGAGGGGTCTAAAGATTTCCTTAACTAGGGCTGAGGGCGTAGTTCTGTGGTTAAAGCACTTGTCTAGCAAGCACAAGGGCCTGGGCTCAATACTCTAGCACCACATAAGCTGGGTATAGTGACTCATGCCTGAGTTCAAGCCTGGCCTGGACTACATAGTGAGTTCCAGACCAACCTGTACTACAGAGTGAAAACCTGTCTCAAAAAAGAAAAAAAAAAAGATTTCCTCAACTAAAAATATTGCCATTTACTCTTGCCATTCATCCCCATGATATTTGAAATTTTAAAAGATAGTTCCCAGAAATCATAGTTATTTTGACATTTTTTTGTTGAGACAGTCTCATTCTGTAGTCTAGGCTGGTCCTCATGATCTCACTATGTATCCCAGGCTGACCCCCTGCCTCAGCCCCCTGAGTGCTGGAACTACAGTCCCTCTATACCCAGCTTATGTGATGCTGGGAATGGAACATAGGGCCTGATCTTGCTAGGCTAACCACTGAGCTATTCTTCCAGCCCCAGTTATTTTGACTTTATGAAGACACTGGGCTACTTGTGCAGAACAACAGATGAAGTGAACTTTGTTGGCCTGGTTATCCAACAGGAAATTCTGGAGCCTACACAATGTCTGAGTCTGAGAAATCAGAGACAGCAAATCCTTCTTGGCACAAGGGGGAGAGAAAGAGAAGTGATAATACAGGGTAAGAACCATGAGGCAGCGTGGGCTGGAGAAGTGCCCTTCGGCTGAGGAAGGTTGGGTAGCCCAAGGTATGGGGCTTTTCATCTGAGAGATGACTATGGTTTTTGACTCCTCTGTTTATAGATCCTAAGGATGATTATGGGCCATTAATCTCTGCACCCATTTTCCATTTGAGGAATAAGAATTAGAAGACCTACTTCAAAAGGGTGTTGTGAAGAGTAAATAAAGCCTATGTTTGTCAAGGGCTTAGAGTGGTACCTAACACCTGGAACTTGCTCAATAAAATATTCAGTTTTGAGGGTTATGACCGAGATGCTGCTACCTATGGTTCATCGGAGGCCTAATGATTCTGCCACCTTCTCTTTGGGATGCTTCAGAATAGATTGAGAGCAGGGTCTTTGTCCTCTGAATTAATGGAGCCCTTTATCGGTACCCCTTTTGTGGCATTTGCCATCATTGTCACTGTATTTTAATTGTATTTGCATCTATACTATGTACTTTAGTTTCCACAAAATACCGTAAATTCCTGGATAAAATAAGTGGTAAGCCAAGTTTGGTGATGCAGACTTGTAATCTCAGCATTATGGGAGGCTAAGGTGGAAAGATTACAAGTTTGAGCCCAGCCTTAGAAACTTATATACTTAATGAGACCCTGTCTCAAGTCAAAAATAAAATAATAGACAAGCAAGGGATGTAGCTTAGTGTGAAGGTCCTGGGCTTGATTCCAAGCGTCACGTAAATAGATGGACAGACAGATAAAAGAGTCTGATGTCTGATTTTTCTCCTTCTGATATTGCCTCACAGATCCTTGTACACGAGCCTTTACACTGAGCTACATTCCCAGTACTTTTTCTCTTTTTATTTTGAGACATGATCTTACTCAGTTATAAGTTGCTGCTATGGTTTGGATCTTGAGTGTCCCCCCAAGAGTCTCATGTATTTAGAGCTGTATGTTATTTGGGAGATTGTTGGCTGAAATGGGCAGGTGTTTGGGTCTTGACCTGGAAGATTCTGTCAACTCTTTGCAACAGGGAATAGCTTTCAGGTGTGTGTTGTTGATTTGTAGGACAGGAAGTAAGGAAGGGGCACACACCTAGACAGGGTAGGCAACTGGCAGCTCGAAGTAATTAAAGGAAGAAGAAACGTTCTCATAGGTTCTTCTTGGGAAAGCTCACTGGCTTGTTCTTGTTTCACTTGGCTTTTGTCTACAATGGGTGAGCAGCTCTCCAGCCTCTGCGACGTGCCTTCCACTGTTGTGGGCTGCCCACAAATGGATTGTGTGAGATCTTCTGAAACTATGAGCTAAATAAATCTTTCCTCCTTTAAATTGTGGATATCAGGTATTTTGTCCCAGCAATAAGTAGCAAAGATGTTGCCCTGGCTGGGCTCAAAACTTGGAACCTTCCCACTTCAGGCTCCCAGAACGCTGGGCTCATGGGTTCAATTATTTTATAATCCAATCATCGCATACAGCCTTTTGTTTTGTTTATTAAAAGACCTGCTGGCAAGTTTACAGGTTAGAGACCTAATTTAGGACAATAAAGCCACGCCACCGGTACACCTGATGGGGGAGCTGTTTGGTTGTGTTCATCAGGCTCTCCAGCGATGTCTGTCAGAGCTATGGAGCAGGGCACAGTACACCTTTGGAGAAGCAGTTTGGCTGGCTTGGATAGAAGACCAAATTTTAAATCACTTGAGCTGATACTGATGATCCATTCACAAACAGGGAGAGATAAATAGAATTTTCTTATTTTGAGGGACAAGAAGAGAGAATTGGAAGATTATAACAAATTGCATGAAATTGCCATTTCTGCAGGTCAATACTGGTCTTTAAATGATTCATCCTTGAGAATTATAGTAGACTTTTTGAGCATCTTGTAAACACATGATGGTAGGATTATACAATAGCCAACATACTATGATAAAGGGGACTGGCCTTGTCCCTGTGGACTTCACACCTGTCAACCAGTATCCCATCCCAGTGAAGTAATGGTGGGAAGCCTACCTAAGGAGCAAGAATGACTTGTACCTCTGGAAGCACTGATGGATTAATTGTCCCATGGTGAATGAAGATGGAAAGGCTGTAATGTCTTAGATCAGAGCCACATGGGCTGCATGAGGGAAGTTGGAGTTCATTTTTTAGGGAATGAGCAGCCTTTGAAGTCAAGACTGGTTGGTACAGAGCAACTGCTTCAAAACTAGGAACTGGACTGAAATGAGTCAAAGAAAGGACACTATACTTACTGTACTGTCAATTCAATAGAACTTATTTCTATCTACCTCTTTTAACTCTACATAATGTAAGTTTTTATGGACTTATGCAAGAAAATGCTACATATCCCCTAAATGCTCACATGTTAAAGACTTGGTCTCCAAGGTGATGCCAGTGTGAGGTGGGGGAATCTTTAATAGTTGGGACCAAGTGTGAAATATTCAGGTCACTGACAGTATGTCCTCAAAGGGTATTGTGGGCCCTGGCCCCTTCTTTTTCTTTTTGTTCCATGTTTATGATGTAAATGCTTTGGACCTTGCTATAGGTCCAAAGCTACAGGATAATTAGTCATGAATGGAACTAGAACCTCCAAAACTGTAAGCCAAAAATAAATCCTTTCTCTTTATAATCAGCTCAGGCACTTTGCTATAGTGATGGAACGCTAACAGTAAAATTACATGAATTGTAAGAATTCTGGTTGAAGATGTGTTAGTAAGACCTAGAGTAAATTATTCTGTGGTAAAAGTAAGGTGACAAGTTACTACTATCTCTTTTCATCTGTCTACATCTACTAGCAATGGAGAAACCAGATATCATAAGAGAAACCCCAGATTTCTAGTGAATGTTCCACAGCAGTTCAAAGTGGCTTTGTAACATACACCTTTTTTCTTTCTTCTTCTCTCCATATTCTTAGCCTGGAATAAGATTTTTTATGAAGGTTTTCTCCAATGAATAACCATGGAAGTGATTCCTACCTCTTTCCTTCCCTTACACTGTCTCAGGTATGGCCATAGGCCTTGCTACCGCTCCTGGAGCAAGCAAAGACTGCGATCTTTAGATCAATGCCTTCCTTCCTCCTTTGCAGCAGCTACTTGCTCAGAAGTCACCTTTGTGACTCTCCTAAAAGTCTTTCCTATCTAAAATTATGTTAATCATTCTCTTTACAGTTTCATTTCCACTGTACTTTATTAAATTTTTTTCATTTATTTTGTATTGTCTGTCTTCTTCCCATTCTTCTATTAGAATGCAAATTACAGGAAGGTTGACATTTTTATCTCTTGTTGGGTTGTGTACTCAAGGCCCAGAAAATGGCACACCTGAGCCAATCATGTGACTGTTGAATATACATGCATGTATTGAGAAAGCATGAGAACTAGTGTTCATGACTTGCTCTTCCCTTTGCCTCTGTCTTTGAATGGTTGTGTCTCCAGAGTAGCCACGAAACCTTTCCAGATGTGGAAAAATAGAATTGTTTCAAAATCAATCACAGACTCAAGCACAGCCACATGTTGCAAATCACAGGTTGGATATAAATTCAATTTCAGCTCTGTCCCCTATTCACCAGCCTTCCCTTCAATGAAAATACCTTTTAAGCTACATACATCATATTCATTTCACCATATTTCATGATTCCAAAGCAGAGATTCACCAACAATTTAGTTCAGTATTTACCAAGTTTACCGTGTGCCCAATTTCCTATACTAGGCCTTACAGGAGAGACAACGAAGAGTTAAGCCCCAGTTCCTAAGTGCCTTAAGATGGACAAGCAGATAGAAGGTAAGCAAAGAAAATTAATGCAGAAGACAAAATATGGTGATTGCTGGCATTGTGATAGAACACTTCTGTATCAGTCTCTGGCTTGTTTTCATGAAAGCCAACACTTTGGTGAAGAGAGACACATGCTCTAATCTACTATATGTTCCTCATCCACCACATGTCTGTAATCCATAATCTACCATGTGCCTGTCCTCCACCACACACTTACAATCTACCACTTCCCCTTAATTTATCCCTCCTGACCAGACCCGATCTCCTAACAGCACATAGTTCTATAGATAATCTATCACATCCTAATCCATGAGGCTTTCCATGAGGCTTTTGGGGGACATTCCAGATCCAAAGTACAATAGTAGTTAAGGTAAGGAAGGGTACTCTGGCTTGAGGGTGGTTGGTCAATGCTTAAAGACTACCCATGTATTATGAATTCATTCGTAAAGACTGTTTTTTTTCACTATGACAAATACTTGAGATAATGATTTTTTTTTTTTTGAGACAAGGCCTTATTCTGTAGTCCAGGCTGGCCTCAAACTCACAATCCTCCTGCCTTGGTCTTCTGAGTGCTGGATTACAGGCTTACACCACCACACTTGGCTTATGTGGTGTTAGGGCCTTGCTAGGCAAGTGCTTTAACTGCTGAGATACACCCACAGCCCAAGATAATCAATTTAAAAATAAACTATTTTGACTCAACATTTTAAAGTTTTTGTCCCATGACTGATTGGCCCTTCTGCTTTGGGGGCCTGTGATAAGGCCATAAGTCATTGTGACCATTGGAGAGATTATGTCAACTTGAAGCAATTGGGAGCCATGCCTGGATTAGGGTTTAAGAATCACACTTATATTAGGCAATCAGTAACCGCCTGGATTAGGCAGTTAGGAACCAGCCTGGATTGGAGTGTGATGCCTAGATTAGGGTTTAGGAATCATGCCTTGATTTAGGGTATGAGTGGTTTGTGGGCCAGAGAATGAGGGAAGAATACCAACCCAGGTGTGGGAGGCCTTACTGGGAACTTGAACTGTATAAAAGGAGGGAAGAAGGAGGATTGCTGCAGCTTTTTCCTCTAGACAGAGATATGACTTGATGAACTTGGCTTCCTGTTTGTGGTGTCGTGAGAAGCCGCCTCCACCTCTGCCTCTGCCATGTACTTCCACTGTTGCTGGCCACCCCTGAATGGACTGTGCCCTTCTGAAATTGTGAGCTAAAATAAACCTTTCCTCCCCTAAATGTGTGGACATGGGGTATTGAGTCCCAGCAACAAAAAAACTAAGATGGTCATGGAGGGAACACATGTAGAATGAGCTGTTTACTTCATGGGTGGGAAGTAAAGAGAAAGAGAAAGAGGAGAGACCAGTGGCCAGATATCCCCTTCAAGGGTTTACTCCCAGTGACCTAAGACCTTTCATTAGGCCCCATCTTTTAAAGGTTTTACCACCTCCCATTTGGGGCACACTGGGGACCAAGGCTTTTTACACATGTGTCTTTGGTTGCACTTAGGACTCAAACAATAGAAAATAGTTTTAGAGAAGACAAATATACAGACAGACTTGCTACAAAGAAACAAGCACACTTGTTTTGTGAACTGATTTTAAGTTTGATTGCCTTCCTCAATGATATGTTTATAAATGAAGGACTGAACATCATTAAGTGGTATACAGTTTGAGGAGCAGGGACCTGCCACAAGGCTCTTCCCAGTGACATGGGCTATGTCAGAGGGAAGTTCCTGAAGGGTTGACAATCTTGAGTTAGGCAATCTGGAAACACTTTGGGGAAGTGATGTCCAGTAGAGCCCTTTGACATAGGTGAGAGAAGCCCCTGGATATGCTCCCATACTTCAGAGAGCCTCCCACATTCCCCCTGAGAAAGAGGAGTTTATCAGGCCAAGGGTAAGGTAGGTGGCTTCCTATGTCTGTACCCCTTTACTCTAGTCCACACTCCATGGACCTGGCAGCCTACAGTCCCTTGCCAGATGACTCAAAACTGTGTAGTCTACACAGGCCTGCTCTTTCAGTCCCTCCTTTGAAGGGTGGCTGCCTGCTTTGGAAGCTTTTCAAGGCATGAAGGTGGCCACAAGCCAGCCTTTTGGTAGGGAGCTTGAATGAGAGAGAAGGGTATTTATATACAAGTATAAGGCCCTGGGCAGGGCTGGATGAGCTAGCAGAGGGAAAAGAAGGAGGTGGATTTCAGATTGAAGGCCAGAGGCTAGAGAAAGGAGACAAGCTTTCTCTGTTACCATATCCAGGCCTAGCATACACAAATGTGAGATTTTAAATTTGAACTTGGCCATCAAAGTCACATGAAGGGCTATTTCTTTAAAAAATAAATCAAAAGATAAGGCACATTTAATTGTTTGACTTATTCCTTTTAACTATGTGGCTCTCTGGCATGTGGTCCCCATTTATCCTCTTGACTTGGCCTTTCTATTGTTAGGGCTGGTCCTGAGTGTCTTCAGACGTGGGTTTTGATGACTGAGAAGGACTAAGATGAAGCAGAACTGTAGAAAGACACGAGACACAAGGCTCGGAAATGGGCATTTCCGGGAGACAACAGCTCTTTAGCATGGCACAGCATGGAGGTCCTTTGCCTTCTCATCTGGGCTCTGTTTCCTTCCAGGCTTCATCTCTCTCAGCCCTCACCCCACCTTGATGCCACCTACAGTCATCCTTGACTATGTGGCTTACAAAGTACACTTGGCTCTCTCAGAGCTCCTGTTGAACACAGTGGTTTACCTCTGCTGCCCTCCCTCCCGGGTCCCCTCTAAGTCTCTTTGCCTGTTCACTTCCTGTATGTTCCTGAGATTTCCCTGAAGATATCACTGGGAAGTCTTTTCTGAGGGCCCACGCTACTGCGGACTCCATTGTGAAACCATTACGCTGCTTTGAAGCAACCTTGCCTATCTCCATAAAACCGTGGGCTGCTTGGATTAGCTGAGAGTCCCCTGGAGGCACCAAGAGCAGCACAGGTGTTTCATTTCAGTTGACTTTGAACCTTTAGTCACTTATTTATTTATTTATTGCAATACTGGGAATCAAACCAAGGGTCTTGGACCAAGCTACATCCCCAGAACTTCTTCAAATTTTTCTTTTCTGAGTTGCCCAGGTTGGGCTCAAACTTGTGATCCTCTTGCCTCAGTCTCCTAGAGTGCTGGGATTACAGGCCTATGCCACCAGGCCTGGCTGAACCCTTAGTGATGATCACAACTTCTATAGTAATATGTAGCTAGAAGAAAAAGTAGTAGTAGTAGTAGTAGTAGTAGTAGTAGTAGTAGTAGTAGTAGAAAATGGCTAATGAGCCTGGTTTGGTATAATAGAAAAAGTACTGTGCTCTTCAATTTCTTTCTTTTTTTCCCTCCAAGGCCTGATTCCTTGGGGGCCTCTCACTCTGCACAGCTCTGTGTGTGTGCCCACATCTGTGTGCAGGGGATGGATGGGAGAGCCCTTGTTTGTTTGCCCAGGGGATTGGCTGGTAAGATGTGGGGGTTGGGCTATCAGGATTTTCCAATCCTGAGCGTTCTTGAAGGCTCCTTCTGACTCCCCCCAACCTCCACTGTGCACCACAGTGCGTATCCTAAGCTGTTTCCTCCAAGACCAGAGAAACATACTCCTCTGCTTGTGAGCTGAGGCTACCTTAAACGTTCATATGAAGAATCCAAGCCTAAACAAAAAGGCTCCAAGTCTCTGGGTTAGAACTCTAAAACCCTTTCCAGGTCCCAGTTCCTGGGGCTTCTTTAATTCCACTGGAGGAAATAGCACCTGTGTTCCCGGAGTCATGGGTGCCGCTGCACATGGAACATTGGTGTGGGGATTCAATGGAACACAGTTGATGTGTTCAGCTAGCCCGTGACTCTCAATATCTTCTGTCCTTGCCTCCTATGCAGGGACTCACTCTCTGAGATACTTTCGCCTGGGCCTTTCAGATCCTGGCCATGGATTTCCTGAATTTATTTCAGTCGGCTACGTAGACTCGCATCTTATCACCACCTATGACAGTGTCACTCGGCAGAAGGAGCCACGGGCCCCGTGGATGGCGGAGAACCTGGCACCTGATCACTGGGAGAGGTATACTCAGCTGCTGAGGGGCTGGCAGCAGATGTTCAAGCTAGAGCTGGCACGCCTGCAGTGGCGCTACAATCACTCAGGTGCGACCTCCCTGGGATGAGCTGTCCTCCTCGGGCCCTCGGACAGAGGCCCTGGGCTACCTTTGGCAATCGTTACTCACTTGTACTCCCTGTAGCTTTTGGCAAAGCCTCAAAAATTGGGTTGATGGAGTTCAGTGCTTACCATTTGCCTTGTGTCTCTTCCAAATTGTCCTTTTCTTTCTCAGAAACCTTTTGTCATTTGTTCCCATATCTCCTGCCCATTGCCATCCAGCCTTCTGATGTGCGTCTTGTTGTTTCTCATTCTAAAGTTGCTCAGTCTGAGTCTTACTTCCGAGTGGCCAGGCTCAGTGGTTTGCTTGCTTGTGAATAATGACTTACCTCATCCACGTTCTGCTTCCTGCGTATCTTGTCTTCCCAGTGGCACTCATAATAGCCAGAGTTTATCAATTAATCATTCCCCAGATAGAAAAACTTCCCAAGACAAGAATCATACATGTGGTGAGTATTCTACAAGTATCTGTTGATAGGTGGGCTTACATGACAAGAACCTCCTGGAGATCCAATCATGCCATGGAAGGCTAGTAGGGTGGCATCTTTAGGGCAGAAGATGCTTCTCAGTCACCTCACCCGAGAGCCCTTTCTCTGTGTCCACCAGGGCTCCACACTTACCAGAGAATGATTGGCTGTGAGTTGCTGGAAGATGGAAGCACCACAGGATTTCTCCAATATGCATATGATGGAGAGGATTTCATCACGTTTAATAAGGACACCCTCTCCTGGATAGCTGTAGATAGTGTGGCACATATCACCAAGCGGATGTGGGAGACCAATCAGCATGAGCTACAATATCAGAAGAACTGGCTGGAAAAAGAGTGCATTTCTTGGCTAAAGAGGTTCCTGGAATATGGAAAAGATACCCTAGAAAGAACAGGTAAGAAGATGAATACTTTGTTCATAATCCAACTCATTGGTTTTATGGATAATTTCCTTGTAGGTGATGCTCACCTTGTGTTGGAATCTCTGCTTAGCCGGACTATTATAATCTGTAACTCCATATGACAACTTTATCTAGTTACTTTTCTGGCAGCATTTTGACAAAACTTTGCCATTCCACCTGTTTTGAGAGACTGGAGTATCTCCAAGGGCAGTTTCTTTTTACAGAATCCAATGAGGCAAATCCTTCCATTTCCTGTCAGCGAGACATTGGGAAACAGTTTCGGAATTCAGAAAATTCTTGCAAATTGTTTAGGAATGAAAGGTTCCAACAACCCCAGCATGTTTGAAAATCCGGAATTTATAAAGAAAATGGCAAAGGATCTTTACATGAGATTTAAAAAACAATTTTGACATGGTCTTAGGAATTGAAACAGGGCCTTCACATTGGGCTACATCCCTGGCAGCACTGCTCTGTCTTTATCTTTATTTCAAGTTAGTCTCACTAAGTCACCAAGTTGCCCAAGCTGGGCTCAATCTTGTTATCATCCTGCCTCAGCCTCTCAGAGCGCTGGGATTATTGTCCTGTAGCACCAAGCCTGGCTTTTACTGAAGGATTAATGCTACAATACCTTTCAGTAAAATGTTCTTCTTCCCTCAAAGATAGGAGTCCAGGCTGGACCTAGTGGTACAGGCCTGTGATCTCAGCACTCTGGGAACCTGAGGTGGGAGGATCACAAGCTCGACCCCAGCCTTATGAAGACTTTTCCACATATGATCTAATTATTGTAAATGGATTACGTCTGTACTGTACCGCAGGAAACTCCTCAACGCAACATGCCTTTTCCCACAGGAGTACTCTCCACTGGAGGGACTTTCCAGAACTGCAGCGCAGTGGCGGGGGGGGGGGGGGGGGGGGGGGGGGGGGGGGGGGGGGGGGGGGGGGGGGGGATGTCTGAACCACAATTTTGAGCACGTACTGTCTAAAAGCGCTAGTGTTGAAGGCAGATGATAGCTAGAGTTTGATTTCGACTCACCAACCCCAGCAGCTGAATAACTGTCCCAACATTAATAATTGGGAGGAACACAAACCTGTTCAAAGTGGCTCATATACAAAGAGAGAACCTATTTTAGGGCAAGAATTGGGTCAGTGTGGGACCTTAAGCAATCAAAACCAAGACCTGAATGGCTTTCTCCATGAGGTGGAGATTGGTTGCCAACACAAAGCTCCCGTCCTTGTGGCTTTACCGTTCTAGAAGAAGTGACTGCCCTCTCCCAGTGTTTATTACTCACGTAAATAAATAGCAGGAGGACTTTGAGAGCCTGGGCTGCGTCATGTGCTGACTCTTGGTCCAATCTTGAATAAAAAAAATTCTGTGTTAATGTCTGCCTCACAGAAATAGATACAAAATAATGCATATGAGAATAGTTTGTAAACTGTAGGGCTCTGTCCACACAAATTGAGATTTAAAGGTTAGTCCTAATTCTGTTGATTCTCTCAGGTGTGTGGAGCTCTTTGAGGAAACAAGTGGGGACCTGGGATTTGGGAGAAGAATGTAGAAATATTAACTTTAGAGTGTCTGTCCTCCAGGCTTCCGCTCTACTCACCATGGGTATCCTAACGGGACCTCAATCTTTCAGTCAGAACTCATGCTTAGAAAAGGATTTAGGATTAATTCATATCAAAGAGCAGTCTCTCTTGGTGGCAATTATATTTTATTTTTAAGGTTGGAAAGCCTTTTTCTACTACTAAATGCTATGTCTCAGGAAAAAGACAAGAACGATATTAATTGATGTAAATATTCTTCCTTATATCTGAGTAAAGAAGTGGATTTCAGAGAACAGGACACAGGTCCTCCAGATAATGTGATTGGTCTGTGTATGGGCTCTGTGACCCAGTTTCAGGTGGAAATGGTAAGGAAAGCACCATGTGAAAAATTAACAGTAGTCACAAGGAAGCAAGGTCACAACAGACAATTCCTTGTCGCTGCTGGAGTCTGCTTGTACTATGAATTTCGGTAGCCCCTTTGAGAGCACAACTCTGACATGACCTATTACATATGTTTGTATCTGATGACAGTCAACAAAATGCCATCCTGAGTACACATGACAATTCACAGCCAAAGCTTAGCTGAGATAGCTGTGTTATTTATTGGCCCCAAATAGAGAACTGTGATCAAGGGATGCTGAGCTCTAACCTCCAATCCTTTGCTGAATAATTTCTCAAGAACAATCACTTACACTGGTCGTGGCTGTGTTCCTTGACACACAAAGGTTATTCAAAGGTTAGTAGTAAACAATTCTAACACACTTTTCAAATACCCAAAGCCAGGTCTTCCTTCCCTACCCCCTCTGCCCCGGAAAAAAACAGAGTGTGATTCAACCCCAGGTTTTTCATTGCCTAGCACACTGCCCTCATAGGAAGTTGGCTGTCAATGGACCTGGGTTCTAGGTCATCTTGGCATTAGATGTTTTCTACAGAGAAACAAACAAACAAACAAACAAAAAAGGAATTAGGAAACCCATTTGCAAGTTTGAATGTTGTATGCTCAACACCCAACCCACTCCCACGTAATCCTTTCACTTCTTCCTAGAGCCTCCACTTGTCAGAATGAGTCGCAAAGAAACTTTCCCAGGGGTCACAACTCTCTTCTGCAGAGCTTATGGTTTTTATCCCCCAGAAATTTCTATGATGTGGATGAAAAATGGGGAAGAAATCTCCCAAGAAATGGACTATGGAGACATTCTTCCCAGTGGGGACGGAACCTATCAGACATGGGTGTCTATTGACCTGGATCCTCAGAGCAAGGACGTTTATTCCTGTCAAGTGGAGCACAGTGGCCTCCACATGGTTCTTCAGGCCCCCACAGGTAATGGCAGGGGTGGGAGACCATGGTAGTCTGGAGAATTGATGAAGAGGCCAGGCAGGAAGCCACGCTGCCTCCCAGGGCGCGGGTCATGGGTCACTGCAGCACCACATGAAGGTAGAAAGGGTCTCTTAAATCAGTCATTCTCATACTGGTTGGTATCTTAACAGCTTTATACTTTTACAAATTATTGAGGACCCAAAAGCTCTTTTGCTTTGTGTGTTGGACCTATTGTTGCTTACTACATGACTGATTTAAATTTTTGAAAAATGAAACACAAGAAGGGTTGGGATGATGCTCAGCACTTGCCCAGGAAGTAAGAGGCTCCAAGGTTCAGTTCCCAGCACCAACCACATAGTAGCTGAGCATGGTGGTGCACACCCTGGTGTAATCCCAGCACTCAGGAGGCTGAGGAATGAGGGTTGTCCTGAGTTCAAATCCAGTTCAAGATCAGCCTGAACTATACAGAGAGACCCCTGGCTCAAAAACAAAAAATAAACAAAAAGAAAATACAAGCGCATATTTAACTAGCTATCAGATTGATGAGAAAAGTAAGAAACATAGCATTGTGTGTTTTCTGATAATCACAGGGACATAGGTCTCAGAAAGTTAACATAGAGGGAAAAGACGCCTTGTGAATGGTCTCACTTGCTTACTTCCAGAATCAGAAGCCATACTTTTGGTGATAAAAGCAATCTCTGTATCTGTTTTTCTTGCTGTTGTCCTGTGTGGAGCTGGCGTTCTGATCTGGAGGAGAAGGCCCCAAGGTAAGTCACGTGGGAGGATTCTAGAGGACTACAGATGGTCTCTTTCGTACAGCACCTTAGATTTTTGTTTTCTGCATCTACCACTCTGAGCTCCATTTAGAGGTGGGTTGAGTCTCAGGTTGGGGTCGCAAAGGGCACGGAGCAGCTTCCCACCCACCATAGAGAGAACATGTACCATGCATAAGGCTTGCAAGGAAAGTGATCTGTAGTTAGGAGAAACTATAATCCTGATTTTCCCCATTTTTCTAAACCGTACCCTTGTTATTAATTATCGTCTGCTTCTGAGGGAATGTATCCCTTAGTTTCAAGATCACAGTCACTTTTCCTATTTTGACAATCATTTGTCTATTTCAATTATGTGACAGTGCTTTTTCTTCTGAATTTATTTCTCAAAACCTGAAATAATGTTTAAGAGGAGATAACTTTGGATACTAGTACTTGGGGTAAGGGAAAGGGAAAAGACAAACAGGAAATATAGTCTTTTAACACTGTGGGAAAAGTCACTCATTAAATATGTATTAAATACTAACTGTGTTCCAGGCACTGTACTGGTTGCTGGGAGATAACAAAGAAAATGTAGGACATGATCCTTGTTGTCATAGAGCTGACAATATAATCTTGACAGAGCCATTGCCTGGCTCTGATAAATATAGGTCAGAACTGGATCGTGGCTCAGAGGCCAGTTGGTCAGAAGCTTGGCTTTGCTCCATAACCACAAACTTGAATCCAATTCGCATGATTTTATACAAAAGCATGTTTCTAAAGCCTCATAAAACCAATCCCTTTACTAGAAAATCAACTCAGAGTTAGTGGGTGATTAATGTTTCCTTTACAAGTAAAGTACAACATTAATCACAATTTGATAAATGATAACTGCCGAAAAAAATTTTTACAGATACGCAACATCCCTCAGGAAAGATACAGACTGAGTCCTATTTCTTATGACATGGAGTTTGTGAATTTGAGTTAAAATTTCTCCTGTGCTAGAGAATCTTGACAAAGCAGGCTAAAACTGTCAATGCCTGCTTCTCAAATTTTCCCAAATATTGCTTACTTTATTTTTTGAGTTGTGAGGGTGTATAATGTGTCTAATTAAAAATCTGTTTTCCTTGCAGAGAAAAATGCGGTCATTTATCAACCCACACCAGATCAATGATTACAGTTCTCCTTCCCAGGAAGCAAGGAGAATTCGGCAGCATAGCCATTGCTGGGAAAAATTATACAACACCTGCAGTTTAACAGAGAAGTTTTTTGGGATCATGGTTTCAGAGGGTTCAGTCTGTGACTGGCTTGCTTCAAGACAAAACCATCATAGCAGAAGGACATAGAAGAGAAAAGCTGTTCAACCCATGGCACCTTGGAATCAGAGAACAAGGAAGCAGCCCAAAGAGGAAGGATATAGTCCCTAAGGTCACACTCTAATGAGCCACACAGACATACCCAGAAGAGAGCCTCAGTAATCCTCAAGGCATCTCTCAAGCCAATCAAGTTGACAATCAAGATTAACCATCACACATGGTTTCCTCTGTCCTCATGCATTCAAGTGTAGTGATCAAACACTTGACTACACCCATAACATGCCTGGGTATTATAGGATTGAGTGTTTATGGAAGAAACATAAAAAAAATCACTAAATTTTCTTTGCTCTTTGGCCCCAGAAGGACTGTCATCTTTTAGGCTGTCATGGACTCCTTTAATACATTTGGCTTTAAACATAGCTTGTCTCATGACACAAAACTTCCTTACCTTCTATTTTTCAATGTTGGTTTATGAGTAGATTAGAGGATCTCAGACCTGGAAGGAAGCTTCCCATGTGGGCCTGGAGGAATGTTCTCTGCAATGCCTTAACCTCAAAAACCTGGCCTCTACTAAGATGCTGAGTGAAGAGAACCTCCCCACAGCACACAGTGGCCTTTCTCATTCAGCTTCCTTCATGAGAATGTTTATTATGCAGGAGCTTTGAGAGCATGGGTATCATGCCTGTGACTTTACAGCTGGGGTTAGATTACTCATGAGAGTAGCCAGCAAGTTTCTACAACAGCCTGTGAATAGCCTGATCATTTTACACATATCCTGGCCCCAGAGAAACAAGAAATGGTCTGTTCTTCATGGAAATGCTGCCTAGGAGCTTAGAATCTTGGAGGCATGCCTGGTTGGATCGATGGAGATAGTTTCACCCTTTCTATTTTTGTAGGAAAAAACAGTAATTATCAGACATGTTGTCATTTTCAGCGGAACTACAAAGACCTACATTGTACTGTAATATTTGAATATAAAAATGATAATGTGCACTGAGCATGGTGGTGCATGCCTGTAATCCCAGCTCTCTGAGAGTCTGAGGCAGGAGAATCACAAATCAAACTCAAGTCAGATCTTGTCGCCACCAAAGGGGGTGCTGGGAGTGTAGCTCAGAGGTTAGAGCACTTGCTTAACATGCAAGGCCTTGAGGTTGATTCCCTAGCACCACATAAAAAAATTAGGTAGGCATGGTGGTACACACTTACAATCTAAACACTTGGGAGGCTGATGCAGGAGGATTGCTGTGAATCTGGGCTTAGCCTAGGCTACAACAGTTCAGGACCAGCCTGAACTATAGAACAAGACCCTGTCTCAAAAATAAATCAATAAAAACCAGAAAAACTTTAAAAAAAAAACGGTCTGGAGATGTAGCACAGTGCAAAGACACATGTACTCACACAAAAAGATAAGGCTTGTGTCTCAGAAGAAAGGTTGTTGGTTTTTTGTTTGTTTGTTTGTTTGTTTTTGGTGCTAGGGATTAAACCCAGGGCTTCATGCATGCCAGGCAAACCGTCTACCTCTGAGTTTATAACCCCAAATCTGGAGGTTTCAGTTCTAATTTCTGTCTTTTCTACACCGGTTTATTATAGGTGAGCCTGACTCACCTTTGTGCATCTGTTTTTCTTTCCTATATTTGCACTGGAAATAAATAAAAATCCCTTTCTTAGAATTAACATCCAATCACTTCTCCTTTCTCTCCCAGCCCCCGGAATCCTCACCTATGTCACCCCCTACCCTGCTGCGAGGAGCTACTCATCCTAGAGAGCTAGTCACACGTTCATCTGTCTCATTTCTCTGGCGACACACGTCAGTTCTGACAGTTCAGTGGCTCTAACATTGGCAACAGACTTTGCATGTGCAACTCATTCAGGCTCGACGTCTGCTCTCCCTTGACTTTCACTGCGGTTTTACTCGTCAGAGCCGCAGATCGATACCTCTCCGTGTGTGAGCCCGTGAGAGTCGCCTGCCAGGCGAACTCCTTGTTCCTCTGTCCAAACTTAATTCCGTGGATCAAGCTCCCACTCTCTCCTGTTCCTCTCTACTGCCTGTCGAGTTGCATTGCGGCCCGACTGTTGGTTTCACTTGGAGGGGTACCATGGGCAGTTACCACACCATCTTTGAAGCCGTATTGCTCTAAGAGGACAGTAGGTGCAAGTCCATTTGCGGAAGGGTTTCTTCTTACCGCTAGAATGGAATATGTTTTTTGATGGGCAGTTAAAATGATACAGATGATATATCTATGTAGATGTCTTGATTTTCCAACTTCATGGGATTCTTGTTGAAGTCTGCATGGCCAAAAACCTGTTTGTGTTCCCAGGGTGTTGCCCTACATCCAACACATGCTATACCCAAATGGGTAAAGAGGAGGCAAAAGTAAGAATTCATGCACTTGCAGCACTTCTGCTCCTCCCTGGAGGGTTTTGCAATGTGAAAAGATACACAGAAGTGTTTTATTATTTTTTTTTTACATACCTAAAGTGTAAGACTAGGGACATAGTTCAGTGGCAGAGTGCTTGCCTAGTAAACACAGGGTCCTGGGTTCAGTCCTCAGCATTGTAAATTCTAAAAATTTCGAACTTGCACTTTTCCGTAGGTGGTTTAAAATTGTGGGGTTTATTTATTTATTTTTGAGACAGGGTCTCTCTCAGTAGTCCAGGCTAGTCCTGACCTCACTGCTCAAATGCGTGGCAATCCTCCTGCCTCAGTCTCCCAAGTGCTGGGTGTAGTATTTCCTAATAACATTAAATTTGTTGTCACTTCAGTAATTTATGTTTGATGATTACATAATCAGAATTTCTGAAGTATTTGATACCGAGATCTAAATGTTAAAAACAAAGAACTATGTTAACCACAGTTATGCTTTGGCTTTATCTTTACTGAATATTTTAGATGAAGAATATTGTAGATGAGGAACGGTTCGACTGTTTTTTTTAAACTCCACTACATTTATTATCCATTATTTTTAGCACACACAGACCAACGTGTCAAACGGCAGAGGTGGCAGGCAGAGCGGGAAAGCAGCTTGAAGAGCAGCGTGGAAGTCAGGCCAGGTTTTCCTGGGCCACACTCCCTGTCAGCCTTCCCAGGCTCTCCCATGAGAGTCTGGCATCCCTGCCTCTTTCTCTCTTTGCTCCCATTGCTTTTGTATTTTGATCCTTCCTTTATTTCTGAGAAACGCCTTGATTTTTCTTCTTTCTGTTTTTGTCCCGAAAGAAGAATGTTTTTGCCCCTGTGGCTGTGCAGGACAGTCAAACGTGAGAGCTGGCTGTGTTCTAGCAGGGTCTCTGAGTGGTCACCTTATTTTCATCATTGTTTTCTCTGTCCTTACGCGTGTGCAGGTCAGGTGTCCCCACAGGGTGATCAGATGGATGCAGAAAGTGATGTGCCAGTGTGTTAATTTACTGTCAGAAACAGAACTGCCAAGTGGGTCAGGAATCTGTCTTAGCTGGGCAACTTCCAGCAGGTATGTCTATGTGGGAACTACCACAGTCAGAAGAATGGCTGGCAAGCCCAGAATTGGAGCATGGGGGACCCATTTTTACTTTTTAACTTCTTTTTTTTATGAGTTTTGCTATTTTTTCAGTACAACTTATTCACAGGAATGTTCTCTAGAGAGAAGGGATTAATCTAAAGCCACTTGCAGTGTGCAGTAGAGCTGGAAAAAAACCCAGGTCACAAGTCTCCGGCCCAGGCATTTTTACGCTTGACTGCCTTACCATTCTTAGAGGGTGATTCACCACTGCTCTTTCTGAAATACCGTCGCCATCTCCCTTCATTTGGATATTTGCCCTCTTTTAGCCTTTATCTTTCTATAACATCTCTGCGTCTCCCTTTCATTCTGGGCTCTCTATCTTACAACATCCTGCTAACTTCTGGTTTCCCCAAATCCCATAGACTGTAACTCATGTTAAAGCTTAGTAGTCTAAAACCAACAACAATCATTTTATTATCTTTTCTCATTTCTCTGGGTCAGGAACTTGGGTAGGGTAGGTAGTCAAGGTTGGCCATGGCTTATGGGTAGTCAGTCAAGGTTGGCCATGGCCTCTGGGTAGTCAAGTTTGGCTGTGGCCTCTGAGTAGTCAAGGTTGGCTGTGGCCTATCATGGAGTTAAAGCAAGTGGTGGTTATAAGTAAAGAGATTCAGGACTGGAACAGCAGTCAGTGGTTTCCAGGCATTTCTTAGCATTTAATCTCAGAGGCTTTCCATATGGCCTCTCTGTGGGTTAGTTTGGGCTTCCTCAGAACATGGCCTTAAAATTCATGTTACATTAATTTGCCATACTCCTAATTGGTTAAGGAAGTCACAAAATGCTGCTCAATATTCAGTGAGAATATTGTTAAAGTTACATTATAAGAACAGCGTAGAGATGTGAGTTTCTGTTTGCCCTAAAGGCTCTTTGATTCAGTTAGAAGGTCAAGTTCTACCTGAGGGGAGAAGGTGGTGCCTTTCAGTAGATTAAATATAAACTCAGATCTCGAAACCCAGGGTTCCTGGGTACAAGATTGCTAGAAACACACAGACTATGCAGGGCCTATTACTGAGGAAGAATCCTAAACTATAGCTCCAGGGAAACATGCCCTGAGACTTTTGCTTTGGCCTCTTTTTCCAACAAGTTCCCTTGTTGCTTCCCTAAAGCTGACACGGCTGATCAAAAAAAAAACACTGAATAAATATGAAAGCCTCCTTGCATGAGTGGCTTGCCATTCAGAAAGATACAAGCCCCCCATACATTTCATTGAATGTGTCTGTCATAAGTTCTGTTTGATTAAAATACTAAGCCTGCCCATTTATTCTGTTTCTGGTTTGTGAGCCAACCAAGAACGTAAGCAGGGCCCTGACTAATCTATAGAGGATGTTTGTGAGTGGACACAGGCTTGGCCAGAGGAAATCAGGGTAGACTTTGACCCTGCTTCCCCTTCACTGGAGGATCCTCACGCAGGGCACAACCTTATATGGCATCTCTAGTTAAACCAGTAGAAAACAGAAACTTAGTGAACACTAAAAGGAGTGAATTTATTTGGAATAGAGAAATAATGTTGAGTTAAAAAAAGGTTCATCCAGCCAAAATGGTAGGACTAATGCCCTGCGTAGATTATCCAAACAGTTGACATTATCTAAAAGGTTTTACATAATCCAGCATAGTGTTTATTTATAGCAATCTATTTTAAAATTTGTAATATTACCCCAACTATTTGCATGATGCCTTGTACGTAGTAGAAACTTAGTAAATAGTTCTTGAATGAACCAGTACGGTATTTTAATTAGCTAGTCACGGTATAGTGATGCAAAAAACCAATGTCATCTTACAGCTGAAGTCATAAAAGGGAAATATCACAAGAAGGATCACGTATCTATCAGTCTAAGTGCAGAGGGTACCCAGTCCACAAATTCATCTGAATTCTTCAAAGATTTTAGCAGCATTAGCATTCTTTAATACATTTATTATTGTCTTATGTGAGATTAGGGATCCCAAACATTGTAACAAATGCCTCCCAGACACATGTTAAAGACAGAATTCAGAGTCTTGTCAGAGGTGCCATCTTTTGATCTCTCTCTCTCTCTCTCTCTCTCCCTCTTTTTGTTTCTTTCCTTCTTTCCTCTCGTCCCCCCCACCCCCCACCTTTCCCCAGCACTAGGGATCAAACTCAGAGCCTGTGCATATTAAGGAAACACTCTACAGCTGAGTTCCATCTCTTGTCCAGTGCCAATACTGTAAGAAGAGGTGCTGGTAAATGAGTTTTCAGCCGTTGTGGGGACCTAAATATCCAGTATCTTCTCTATATTTGTTATACCTAAGGCTAATGGAGATGTTCTTTCCTGTCATTATTTGGATATTTGGTTAACGAAGGTTCTTAGAATACAAAATTCATTAATTTTTATCGATGCCCTTAAGCTAGGAAATATGGGATTATTCTGGGGAAAATTGGTCCTGGACACTTTTTCCTCTCCTCCTTCCTTCTACTCAGTGTTAGCCAACCCCAGCATGGTTTCCTCATCTGTCGCTTGGTGGGCATTAGCCCGAGAGAATGCTTGGGGCTAGAAGGTTTTGAGTCCATTGGTGCGGAGTGGCAGCTGGAATGCTCGGTTGGCCTGGAGCTCCTGGCCAGGTGGGCCAGGGTTTGAGGTAAGAATGCTAGAAGCAGCCAGACTTCTAGAGCAGAAAATCAGCTTCCAAGAACAACCTCGCCTATGGAAAATCAAGCCAAGGAACAGGAGGAACAAAACGAGAAGCCACCAAAATGGAAAAGGAAGTGAAACCAAGTGAGGAATGAGACATGTGACCTCAAGCTGAATCAATTTTTTTGCCTTTGTATTTCTTTTTTTTCAAGTATCAGAGCCACTTCTAAGTTTACTCAAACACAGTAAAAGCTTTATTTTTCTCCTGAGCAACACGACAGTTGCATAGAGAATTCCAGGAACACTGAAAAGAACATTCTCAAAAAGGTGACAATTCTGAGAAAATTTAAGGGGCTGGAATAATAAAAACTAAGACATTTAGAGTCCCATCAACTACTAAAATACAGCCCTCTACTGTGCTTTAAAATGCCTAAAAGCACGCATTCTGCATTACTCACGAAAAAGCTACAAAATGCATAATCTGTGCATTACGCACAACAGGAAGTTGCCAAATTCTACATAAGCCCCAGAGGCTGAGTACATGGGCTGCCTTCCGCCTTACTTTCAAAAAATAGAATTAGTCATTAATCCCTGAGGATCTCCGAAGAGGAAAGGCACACTGCTCAAATTCAACTTTGACCTTTGCAACTAAAATTATGATCAAATTTCAAAGATTTGTAAACCAGCCCTGCTTTATGGATTTGAAGTCTGTCTACAGTAGAACTTACTTATAGGCTCAATAATAAAATATCCAAATTCCTTCCACAAGGAATTACTACTTATATATTTAATTAAAGAGACAATGTTTACCCCAATTTTCTTAATAATAAGTTGCCAGAATTATTTATATCCAATTAAGTTCCAATGGCCTTCACCAGTTAATCAGCCTTTTGAAGAATGTATGTTCTGTGAGGACTGGACTGCAGTGTGTGGCATGTGAAAGGCACTCAGTATATACACATATTAAATGAATTTCTGTAGTATCTATGAACCAGCTTGGATAGGCAGTAGAGCCAGATGGATATTTTGAAAGCTAGTGTTGCAAAAATGACCCAGACATATAGGCTTATCAACAAACTGGGCTCACATCACAGAATATAATTTTAGAGACACAATCTAAATGATATTTCTATGAATAGTCCCTGGGTTTTATGTTAATTGAAGAAAAATACACCTCTGGCAATGAGCGTTTGTGGTAATGCAGAAAAACACAGACTGATATAACTTTTAGAGTGGAACGAGAGGACCTGTGTGCACATATGCCACGAACCAAAGGGGTGCTGAATGTGGCCTTTCTTCATGCAGCAGCTGGACTGGACTTCCAAGACTGATGGGTAGTTGGGATGGTGACAACTGGGAGCTCAGGGATATGCTGCAGGGCAGTGAGTTCTAATCCTCTCATTTCTTTTTGTCTCCCCAATGCCTGATCCTCAGAAACAACTCTCTGTCTAAACTCCTAATATTTTTCTGGCTCTGCCATATGACTCCTGGCTGCACTGTGTCACTATTATCTGTTTCTACACAGCCTATTTCTCTGATGACTCTCTTAAGGATGCAGTCTGACCTCCATCTCCTTCACATAGTACCAAGGTGTTCTTAAGTTATTTACCTTTCTGAACCTCAGTTTTATAAAAATGGGGCTAGTAGATACCTATTCTTCCAGTTCTTCAGGTAAAATCAAAAACGGTGTGTGAAAGCACATAATACAGGTGTGGCACTGGCTATATATCCCTTCTCTGTAGTCTCCAGAGATGATTTATGGTATCAGACATCATTACATCTAGCAGTTATTTATTGATTGTGTACTATGAACTAGGCCTTTTGTATACACCATTACTGTTCCTTTTTACAACCTTGTCAGCAGGTTATTATCATCCCTACTTTGCTGAAGTTCAGTTGCGTTTCTTGGTATGTTCAAACAGTGCCATGGTTTGCGTACTTTTGTTATATCCTAAAAGGTTCAAGTGTTGGGAGATCGGTCCTCAGGATGGTGCTGTTGGGAGGTAGTGTAGACCCTTGTAAGAGCTGGGGTCTAGTCAGAAGTTATTAGTTCAGTTGGAGGTATGTCCTCCAGAAGGGATTGAGGCACTTCTGGTAGGGTTCCTGGTTAGTTCTCAGGAAGAGGATGTTATAAAAATTTTAACCGGAAATAGAGGTGCATGCATGTAATCCCAGCTGCTCAGGAGGTTAAGGCTGTTTCAAAACCAACCAAATCAGAAACAAGCAAATAAAAGGCTGGGAATGTAATTCATCACAAAATGTCCAGTAGCAAAAAAGGGGCATGTTTGAAGATTTAGCTCAGTGTTGGAATGTGCCTGGTTTCCATCCCTAAAACCATAAACCAAACCAAACCAAAAGCAAAACTCCTTTGCCTGGCCTCACCAATCCTCCCTGGCTTCCTGCTTGGCAAGGAGAGTTCTCATTTCTAACATGCCCCCATCGTAAGACTAACATGACCCTGAACCTCCAGAATGAAATAACCCTCTTTTCTTTAAAAGAAGTTTGCCTCAGATATTTCATTCATAGAAAGAAATGAACAAATACACACAGTTCATAAGTGGCAAGAGCATTATTAAGACTCAAGTTTCTCCCATAGGCAGCTTGTACTCTTTCCAATATGGCACCCTATCTGCACATGCTAGGCCCTCAGCTGATGCTTAACCAAAATTACAAAGTTTCATGCACTTGAAACTACACTGTGGTGAACCTCAGGAGCAGAGGAATTCAAACATCTTTGCAATGAATCAGAGGACTAATAAAGCCTCTTGTCAATCTGTAAAAGTGTACATCTTTTTTTTTCTCAGGGTTTAAGGATATGACTTAACCACTATACAAGGCCAGGAGGCCCAAATGAATTTACTGCGTATTTCATGGAAATGTCAATGAGGCTCATGGATAAGATGCATTGCCTGTCAGTTCTTGGCAGATGGGAATCGCTGATGCACAAAGAGAAGATTAAAAGCTTCTCATCTTGCACAGAGACTCACCCAGGGTGGATTCATGGTACAGATTTGTAGAGAGGCAGAGCCCGCTAGGCACCACATAGATTCCTCCTCTCATTCAGCAGGTGAGACTATTGAGGCCTGCAAAGAGTAAAATGATTTGCCAAAAGAAACCCTAAAACCACTTACAAACTTCATGTCTTGACATAAATATTTTCAATAGTAATTAGGGAAATGTAAATTAAGACCACAGTGAGATATTGCTACACATCTATAAAAATAGCTAAAATTAAGGATGTGGAGAAATTCAATCTGTTAGGAGGTTGGTGAGACTATGAAATGATGCAGCCATATTGGAAGAGAGTTTGGTCATGTCTTTAAAAATGATTTTAAGTGGAAGACACAATACCCACCAAGAGATCAATGGATATATAAATTGTGGTGTTTATACATGAGTACACTCATCTATAAAAGCAGATAGATTTGAGGTTTTTGTAAATAGATGGAGGTGACTTGAGACCATCCCATCATGTTCAGTGAACTGAGTCAGACGCAGAAAGTTAAATATCGAATGGTTTCTCTAGTGTGAGAAACCCAGATCACAGTCATTGCATAGAACTAAACAGGGAGGGAGAAGAGAATAACGGGAACTAGTGGGGAAGGGAAGGTTGTGGGAGGATCAAAAAGAGAGAGGGGAAGGATTTGTAATTTTGCTGTGACATATGTGCACAAAACACTCGATTTCAATGTAAACATTGTGTATTGCATACATACATATCAATAAAATGTAGAAAAATGATTTAAAAAAGAATTAGCTTGGTGTGGTGGTACACGCCTGTGATCCCAGTAACTCAGGAGGCTGAAGCAAAAGAATTCCTATGAATTCAAGGCCAGCCTGAACTGTACAGCGAGACCCTTACTCAAAAAAGAAATAATTTTTAAAAGAACTAAATATATACTAACCCACAATTTCACACATGGCATTTATCTCAGAGAGATGAAAATGTATGACTATGTAAGAATCATAAAAAAATATTCACATCAGCTTTATTTGTAATAGCTCAGAACTGGAAACAGCGAGGACATCCCCTGATTGGTGAATGTGGAAACGATTCCATAGAGTATTTACTCCTCAATAAAAGGACTGAGCTATTAATGCATGTGAATGAATTTCCAGGGTATTACGCTGAGTGAAAAAGTGTAGGAAGGTCACATAATATACATTTATATCACACTCTCAAATGACAAAATTACAGAGATGGAAAACAGACTAGTGGTTGCCAGAATTGAGAATGATTGGGAAGGGGGTGGGCACTGAAGGGACAGTAGAAGGAAGAACTCTGTTGCAACGGAATAATCCTGTATCTTGATTGTGATGGTGGCCATACAAATCCAAATGTGAGAAAATGACATAAAATTATACACACATTGACATACCAGCCAACCCAATTATACACCAGAGTCAATTTCTATGGAAGAAATGTGGTAAAATGTACATGTGACCTCTGTGTACTATTTTTTGTACTTTCGTGTGAGTCTAGAATTATTTCAAAATAATATTTTTAAATGAAAGACAATGCGGGAACTCATTTCCATGATGATGCTTGTAATTATCTAACTTAACCAGATGCACGACGCTACCTGCTATGGAGTGCTCCGCGTTAGAAACTGGCCAAGCAACAGTTGGCTGACAGTCACAGCTTATCGAAGTCTCCTGTGCCTGTTATTACAGCAATCAAAAGCTCTGTTTTTAAAAGACCCACTTAGTTTACAATTAGATTGTAAATTAGTATACTTAAGAGAACACATTAAAAGCAGAATAACCTGAAAAGTTTGTATTACTAGAGTTTGGTAATCTTATAACATTTAGGAGTATTTGAGGTATTTCCAACATTGTTTAATTCCTGGAGGAAAAGCCCAGGAACTTTAATGACTGGCTATTGCAATTGCCATACATATTTGAAGATGTCCCCTAGAGTGACTGTCATCTCTCTACCTCCTGAGTACTGGGACTACGGGCAAGTACCACCACGCCTGGCTTTATGGAGTGCCGGGGAATCAAACTCAGGGCTTTGTGCTTGCAAGGCAAGCACTTCAACCGCTGTGCCATTCCTCCAGCTCCTCTTTTTCCTTAAATATGTCCCCACTGCCACTTTATCCCCACTTTATGTACATTCATGTGAGACCGCAGGCTCTCTTTGGTACGTGGGGAGTAACTCCAGGTGATTTCAACTTTAAGCCTCTTTCTGCACAGGCAGGAGGGCCGCCTCTTAAAACTGATTACACTTCAACTATTCGGACTGCTGTCTTCGCCGCAGCTGGTTTCTAACTGCTCTACTTTGAGTCTACAGGTAAATCTCACACTTTCTGGGGCTATCTTAGTGCCACCTGAATGGTATGACGGATGCCTCCTTCTCAGCGGAATGGGACTATGCCAGCCAACCCAACGAACAAACTTCTGTCAGCTGCACATTCCTTCAGTGGCACTGGAAGCTCTTTGTAGAACTTAGGCACATACGTGCTTAGGCATGATGGCCAGAATTTGAACTCTGCTTTGCATATATTTACAAACATAACCCTGACCAGTTTGGTCTACAGCAGCTATTCTACACATCCTTTACCTTTGTTAGGCTCCCTGCATGAGTTCACCTCACTTGCCTCCAACTTCACAAAGACAGTGGCGGCTTTAAGAAGTCCCTCAGCTCTCTCAGTCACAAACGGGCCTATGTTCCCTCTTCCCTTTATTTCCTTCTCTTTAGTTTCAGCAGAGCTAGTGAGTTTTGGTGTGGGCTAAAGTCAAAGTTCTAGATCTTGTCTCTTACTGACTTCTTCAATGCCCTCTGTGCTGTAGCTTCAACTTTGCCTTTTTAAATCTCAGCCTTACCCAGACACACAGTCCCCTCGGAGGACTGGTCACAAGGGATTTCTGTTATATCCTCACTTGTCTCCCCTACAAGGTGAACTTCATGTAGACACCAGCAGACAGGGCCGTACTGTCCTTGGTATGCTAGGGACTGATATAATACCTGATATATTGAATGAATGAAGTCAAATAATTTTAAGCTAATTAACTGGAATATTGTGATGGCTCTTGTGTTTTAGAACCTGAAGCACAGAAAGTATAAATATCAGAAACATTTAGGGAACATCTCAACTCCTTTTTCTTTTCTTTTTTGAGACAAGGTCTTGTTCTGTAGTCCAGGCTGGTTCTGAACTCACTATGTAGCCCAGGCTGGCCCTGGACTCATGTCAAACCTCTTGCCTCAGCCTCCCAAGTGCTGGGATTACAGGCAAGTGCCACCACGCCCAGCTTATGTGGTGCTGGGGAACTCAAGGCTTTGTGCTTGCAAGGCAAGCAAGCACTTTGGCCGCTGTGCCATTCTTCTAGCCCCTCCCTTTCCTTAAATATTTCCCCATTGCCACTAAATTTTCAAATAAAATTGGGCTACTGAAAGTCACTTTCATTCCCCCTTTTCTAGCATGTTGGGCGAAACCTTAGATGAACCTCATTTCACAGGTTGGGAACCTGAGGACCCGTAGTACCACGACTTGCGCAGAGTCACAGGTCTCGCTAATGACAGAACTCTGTATGAGAATCTTCCCATTATCCCCAGGCACTTTATAAACATTCAAAGTAACAAATGCTCATGGGTGCCTATTATAGATGTAAGATGGCAGGCTCTTCTACTGGACAGGCACAGGGTGAGAAACTTGAACGATTTTATAATCTAGTGAGGAAGAAAGGCATGCAGCAGAAGATTGGGAAACACATATGCAAAAAAAAATTTTTTTAAAGTGCACAAGAAATCCATGAGGGGCCTGGGTTATGTGGCTCAGTGGTAGAATGCTTGCTTGGCATGCACAAGGCCCTGAGTTCGATCCCAAGCTCCATCAGAAAAAACCTCCACAATTATGTACAAGCTCTAACTGAAGGACTGAAATGCAGATGACTGTTGAGTACAGATGCTATCTTAACAGCGAGTCTCCTGCTTCTCCCCCGGGAGTCTGGTTATTGGTGTGCAGAGACGAAGGCATCGCATCCTCCACTGGTCCCTGAGATCTTTCCCAGTGCGGCTGGCAGGGCAGGAACGCCGGCTGCTCACCTCTGGTTGTATGCTTACAGAAGAAGTGAGGAACTGTGATGGTGCCCAGAGCAATTGCAAGTTTCCTGAGCAGGGAAGAAAGAACAGAGCTCAATACTTCAGACATATATTTACAACTTTATCTTTTCTTAACCTAAAATGCTACTGAACAAGGGTTTTTTCCAGCCAAGAATCTTAGTTTGCAATTCTAGTCAATACAACTTGATTTTGTAAGAACAACCTCCAGAAATGCTGAGGATATTATGTGATACAGGACTGCAGAGAACAGGCAGTGGCATTAATGTGCTAATGAGGCACTAACACAGCTTGGCTCGGGATTAACACATTCAGGAGCCAACCAATTAACTGCCCTTTTTAATAACCTCCCAGGCATTTTCTGTGCTCACTACTTGGTAAAGCTGTGGCCTATGTAAGGCTCAGCTCTCCTGTACTTTTTGTTGTTTGTTTATTTATTTATTTATTTATTGCAGGGTTTGAAGAGTGGAGAAGAGTTGATTAAAAAAACAGCCTTGAATACCTGTGTGAGACATCCAACTCGAGCTCTCTTGTCTTCACACCAAATGTTGGTTATATACCTGCACGATCATGTATTGGCTTAGCGTCACCCCAGTCCTTCCCAGATTCACACTCCTACCGGGGTCAGAGCAGAAGCTGCGCTCTCTGGGCTACACGTATTCTATTTTGCCAACTGCTTTGGAGTTGACTTTCCTCTCTAATTAATACCTCTCTATCCTTGGCAGAGTAAAAAGAATATAAGCCTCTCTGGATCTAAACATCTAACAGCTGAGTCAGCCACAGATGCCTGTAAAGCAGGGGCCTTTGGAAACATCACATCGCATTTGCACTTTCATTCCTCTCTCCTTATGTTGAGTCCTTCCAACGGCTCCAAAATATCACTTCTTCTCATAAGGTTCCATCTTATTTAAGATGTTTTGCAGAACAAGGCTGGAAAAGGTAATGTCAGAATATGCTTTCCATTTGCATCATTCTGTAATGTTCTTCCATGCTCTTTCCCAGAAACCTCCTCCTTAAAGGAGAATACTTTTTTCCCTCTTCTAAATCATCAGTTAAACAAATACATGTGGAGTGTGGAACAAGTCTTCCTGGAACATGAAAGTCACTCATATCATTTCTCTATTTTGCCTGTCAGAATACAGTTTGCCGACTTTATGTTCAGTTTTTAGACTATTGAGAGAGAAAGGGATAATTTATGAGTATGCTGGATGCTTCCCTCCACTGTCTATTCATTCACCCATTCATGAATCCATCTCCCCATTCAACCCAGAACCTGAAGAGCCCTCCAACATGTAAGTATCTCCTTAGAGCAAGTGCCAGGTACCGAGGATTCACATAAATCGAGACCTGCCCCTGCCCTCAGGGAAGTCTCAGGCCACAGGGATATGGCTGTCTGATCAGACTGTGACCATGAATCAGAACTGTTGCTGCTAAATCTTGTGCACAATGCAAAGGAATCAAACCTGCAGTTTCCAGCAGCTGAGGGCTGATTATAACTTAACTCGTGAAACAGGTTTCTTTTTTTTTCCCTTCTCCTTTTTCTTTCCGATGGCTGCTTTAATTCTCCTTGTGTGTACTTGCAACGAAATTTAAAAACAGCACAATCCAGAACCCAATTGGATATGTATAATCTTTCATTCCTTCAGTGGCATATGTGGGTCCCTGCCCTCCTCCACCTTCCTCCCTCAGCTCCAGGCTCCTGACCTCCTCAAAGATGAGCTGGAGCCTCCTCTCTTTGTTCCGCTCACTGTGTGCTTTTAATTCCAGTTCGCACCCCCACTCGTGACAGGAGACATTTCAGGACCCCAGAGAGCCGGGACTGGCAGAACACAGTGACATATGGGAATGTGAGAGACCATCTTGTAGAGGAGATAGAGGGGAAGAGGTTAAAATGGCAGTCAGGGATAGCAGGAAGAGGACAGAGGAAAAAGCAAGAGGAAGGGGACAAGGCGGGGAATGCAGAAGAATAAAAAGCCACTGTAGCCATAATCAGATCACCAGGAAACCCGGGCTGAGCGGCTCCACACCGGGGAGTCGGGTCTGTAAAAGGGCTGGCTGTGACATTCCTTCCGCATATACGGGATGGGAGTCCTGGGGAGATGGTGGCGAGGTGCGACAGACTTGCAGGAATACCAGACGACCTGTCTTGTTCATCCAGCCATATCTCAAGGGGCAATTTTGCTTCGAAGTGATGAACTGGGGAGTGTGATGGGGGAAGAACATCCTCCCAGCATCCGTTGTGTATTGCTTTTGAAAATTATTATTTTGGAGCACAAGCTGTTTCCTGTCTTTAAAACCTATTATCTATTTCCCTTCCAGGTGGAGCCTGGGCTGCCTGCTAATTTAATCCCCTGGGCTTCCCCTCTGCCTTCCAGATCTCACAGACATTCAGGCTTCATAAAGAGGGCACCTTTGTGTCTTCCTCCCCTGAAGGCCCCCATCTACCCTGGCAGCAGATGAGATGCTATTTTGGGAAACAGCAGCTGAGTAGGGAGGGTTGTTAATTGTTTGTCAAACCTTTCCAGTGTAGTACAGTAGAGTTACATCTCCTGCGGAAAAGAAAAGAAGTAGAAGAAAAAAAGCAAAGCAACAGCCTTTCCTTCATTTTATTTTACTCTTTTATAATGAGAGGAGAGAGGGAAAAAGGCCCTCTTTCCTGCTCAGGCACAAGCACACACACATTCATATTTTAAAATAATGAACCTAATTCTTCTGCCCAATCAGAAACACATAGATGAACATAATACTGACCCAGCAACCAATCAAAATAGCTTTGAAATCACTTCTAAGCCTCAAGAAACAAAAGAAAACAAAAACAAGGAAAGAAAGTATCTGGTCATAACTGAAGTAGACACCAGAAGCTCTACCACCCATTCTGACCACAGCACTTACTCAACCGCAGCACGGAACTGACTAAGCAGACCCCAGGGCCCTAAAGACCCCACTGACACACATAAAAACAATCCTACCCAGGCACATCAATCGGGACACTCATGGTGACACACGCTGATGGAAAACCTCAGAATCGAAAAGAAAATGACCCAAACTGAGTAAAAGCTACTGAGGACTCTGACCTCAGGGGCCCCTGGTGATGCTGAAACTTTCTAAGCATTAGGTCAGCTTGTGACAGGAAGCAGGAAAGGCTGGGAAACAAATTCTTACATTTCTTTAAAGAGCAATGCCACCCATTATAAAGACCTAGTTCTTTCTTACTTGACTAATTCTTCTATGGATACATATCTGTCTTACTTGTTTTTAAAGGACTCTGTTTTTGTAACAATGATCTCTTGGTATTTCAGGGAACACTGAAAGGAATTGATAACTTATATAGAAGGGTTAGACCCAGGAGTTTGTTATGGATCACAGTAAAGGGAAGGCCATGAATGTTTTACTTTACAATCATCTTTCCTCGTAAGAGCTCAGATTGCCCTGTAAACATCAGTCTTCCAATTCACACTTGGTTCTGGTTAGTCAGCAGATCTGAAATTTCTTTTCACACAAGGGGAAGTATCTGCATAAACACTTACTCAGAATTTGCTTTGTCAAAATAAGCACGAGATGGGTTACAGACGGGAATTTTTTGACTGAGCATTCATCTTAGACTGGAAAATTGTGCTGATCTAAAATTGATTTGACTGATAAATTAGAACATGTACTATTAGCTACAGTAGTTAGAATGAGAGTGGAGACAGGGGAGCTAGATCTCCTTATTGGCCAAGAGATGTATTGGTTGCTCCTACAGGGAGGTGCTGATACCCCATAGGGTGCTCAGTACAGCGCTAATTCATGATCAACATTTAACAGAACAAAATAGGCAAACCACTACTTTCTCAGTAAGAAAGCACACATTTGTAAATGGCATGGCAGAAAGTCCAAACTGTCCATATAAAATCAACCTGTTTTATGTGGAAACAGCTTTTATAGAAAAATAGTATAACATAGAATAATTATGAAGTAGGCTAAGGTAAAATATATTTGTTATGACACTATGGCTAATATACTCTAGGATAATTTAGATGGTTTATTTGTTTCTGTATTTATTTATTTACTGTGGCACTGGGGGTTGAACCCAGGGCCTTCTCACTGAGCTATAACTCCAGCCCGCACCCTTTATTTTTACTTTGAGATAGGGTCTCACTAAGTTGCTTTGTTGCCCAGGACAGGCTCCTACTTGCAATCCTCCAGCCTCAGCCTCCCAGAATTATAGGAATCTACCATCCTGCCTGACTCTGTGGCATATTTTTTTAATTCCCCAGTTGGCTGTGTTTGAATATTTTAGTTATGCTGATTGTAGGGGAGGTAGGATGAAAGAAAATGGCAACATAGCATCTCCTAGCCCTGTATAATGTGACTAGGAAAGAAGACATATATCCACAAAAAAGTTAAATGAATAATATGTGAGTAAATAAAATAGAAAACAGAAATATAAGAAAATATCACCAGATGACAAGGAGTACGTGGTTTTAAGTAACTAATAACTGTAGGGTTATGAGACAGTATGTGTGCCTAGTGAGAGCACCAGCAGGAACAATGCTACTGACAAGAGGTGATGTGCAGAATGGGGCAGGAGGTGCAACAGTATTAGGTTGAGGAAAGGCGTGGGATATAAACTTTTGTGTGTTTGCACTAGGGATTGAGCTCATGGCTTTGTGCATGCTGACTGTGTCTCCTGTGTAGCAGAGAAAGAAGTAAAACATTTATGTTATTCAGAGCAGTAGGAAGGTTGGAAAAGTTTACCTAGGTGAGCATTTTAGATCTGAAATGACTCTAAAACAACATTCTGGTTCTCAAGCTTGGCTGCACAATGTAATCACTTCGGGAGCTTTAAAAATATTCTAATGTCTGGGTCTCAGATTTAAGTGGTGTGGGACTTCAGGGCGAGATGGTGGCTGAGTAACATAGCTACACAATGTCTCCTTGGGGACTCACTTAAAAAGTTGAGATTATAATAATAAAACTGTCTGTTTAACTTAGCTAAGAGAGGAAGGAGTGCCCCAAAATTGAAAGGAGGAAGGTCAGAAATCCCTAAGATACATTGGAAGCAGGGGAAAACTGCACCCCTGGAAGCAGCCCCAGCCCACCGTGAACAGCTATGAGCTGCTGGCATCCACAGACAGAGGAAAGCCTGTGGCCTGGAACCTCTGACTGAGGTAAGTGTGGATCTGGGAGAAGTGGGAATTGACAGCAGCTGGTAGCTCCAGCCTCCAAAAACAAGCCTGCAGGCAGAGCAAACTGCAAACGCAATGTAAGCTTCCCCTAAAAAAGGCCTCCCACAGTCTAGATCAAAAGCAGCACTTGGCAGCCATAACACGCAGTGATATAAGCAGGAGCCATTAAAAAAAAAAAGAGCCCAAGACTGATCTGTTTAGAGTAAAAGAAGGTTCAAAAGAGCACATCAGGGTTTCTAGAATCACTCTTAAATAGTGTCTAGGAAGAAACTGGCATAGGAGACAGTTGCAGAGAGGAGAGAAGGGCTGCCAACCCCCTGAATGGCTTGAGTGGTAGCGGGAGCACCTCTGAGGGTGGAAAGCCCTGCCTTCAGGGGAGGGAAGCCAGGACAGGCAGGAGAGCTTTGCTGAGGAGGGTGGGTGCTATCAAGACCTCAGTCAGAGGTTATTGGACTGTTAGGTCCTCTCTCACTGCCTGCTCCTACCACGGAACTCAGAGGAATTTCAGCCCCCTTCCTCATAACCATTTAAAGAAACTTCTCAGCTGGGCCTTTAAAGTGAAGTCCCTCAACAACAGAAACATGGGGAGAAGACAAGGCAAAGGACACACACAGGAATGCCTGAGACCCCAGAAACTAATGTCATGGGTCTGAAATAGTGGAACCCATAGGGAAAGAAGTCAAAAAGTAAATAAACAAGTCAAACAGCCAGTTCAAACAAAATATTCTAAAAAAAAATGCAAACAATAATCAGAGGGCTTAAAGAGGAACTTACCGAAAAAATAGTAGTCCCAATGGATGCAAAGCTTATTGAGTATATAAAAACCACAAAACATTGGCTGAGGTAAATAAGAAAATGCAAAATATGAGGGAACATTTTGATGGAGAAATGGAAATTTTGAAAGGAAATCTAGCTGAAATTCAGGACATGGAAAATACATTTGAAAGCAGGGGAAGTTGGCTTGAACATTGTGAGAACAGAATTTTAGACCTTGAAGGCAATCCCGAGGAAACAAATGCTATAATTAGGCACAACTCCAAAGTTAGAAATGAGCAAAGTAGCTGGATACAACAGCTGATGAATGATTCAAAGAGAACCAATCTCAGAATTATGGGGGTGGGAGAAAGCTGAAGACAGAACCAAAGATATAAAGAATTTATTCACTGAAATTATGTGAGAAAATTTTCCAAATCTTCGAAAAGAAATTAAGTTTTAGGGACAAGAGGCTTATAAAATACCAAATAACCTCAACCAGCAAAGAGACTTACCACAATACATCATAATCAGAACCTCAGAAATATAACATAAAGAGAGAATATTAAAAGCAGCAAGAGCAAAACAGATTATTCTACCAAGTCAGACCCATTCTGACTTGGTAGAATAATCTGTTTTGCTCTTGCTGCTTTCTCAATGCAAACTTTAAAGGCCAGGAAAGCCTGCAGCAAAATCTTTCAAGCATTAAAAGACAGCAAGTGTCAACTCAGGTTGTTGTATCCAGCAAAAATTATTCCTGAAAATTGAAGGAGAAGTAAAAATGTTTCATAACCAAGAATACCTAAAGAAATTTAGTTATTGCAAAAAATTGCAAAAAATACTTGAAGGAATCATTGAGACAGAGAGACAAGCAGCACCAAAGAACATGGAAGAAAGGAAACATCTAAAGAGAAAGAGTAACAAAAAAAAGACACCAATCATTTGATTGGTATCCCACTAAAACAGTACCAGCTTTCTCATAAAATCTGTGAAACTTCCCCCATAATTCTTATTTTTATTGGTATATTAGTTTGCAAAACATAATAATTATATTCAACATGGAGAATTAGTATAAAATCTTAATTTGTGAAACTTTTTTGGTGTGTATGATGTGTATATATATTTAGCTGGGGATGGAGTGGCAGAAGGCAATGGTTTTGATTTGGGATATTAATAGTTTTAAAAACAGTAACCGTTGGTAAATAAGTGGTTCTTTGGGTCTTTTCCCTGAAGCTGTCATTGAGTGGTGAAAATAAAGAATCACATAGCCTTAGTACATTGGCTAAGAACTTGGTCGGCTTTTAATTCAATGTGTGACTCTTGAATTTTGCTTTTCAATTTCATGCTCTGTAACTAAATTTGTAGTAATGATCTTACTTGTTTCGTCTTCCTGCTCCTGTTTCAGAAAGAACTCTTACAAAATTCTGAAATAACTAAGTATGCCATTATAGCTATTGCTTTACATGTAATATAGATTAAAAAAAAAAGATTTAAGTGGTGTGGCAAGGTCTGGGTGTATGGATGTATAAAGACTCCCTAGGTGATTCTAGCATGCAGCCATCATTTGATTTAATCCATCTCCCTGACTTTGTAAGAGAAGGACTGCTTCACAAATTGTCCATACGTAACTAGTGAGAACTGCCAGGACACCCAACTGAGCTCCAGCTCTTGTCACTGTTCCCAGCAGTGTGTCTTTGATGGTGTATTGTGTAGTATGCTGGAGACCAGGCCAGAGAATTGGACTTTTGCCATAAAGGTCATGGGAAGCCTTTGAAGATTTGTGTGTGTGTGTGTGTGTGTGTGTGTGTGTGTGTGTGCGCGCGCGCGCGCTCATTCAAGAAAATGGCACGTTAAAAATAAGTGGTTCTGCAACTTCCAGGTGGACACCAGGACTGAAGAGAATAACTGCACACTAATAATCTTGGAGAACAATGTTATTTTCCACGAGTATTCTCTTTCTGAAATGTGTTTCCATGTTTGTATTTTGAGTGAATATATAATTTTGTGATAATTTCCTTGTCATTATATCCAGATAAAAATAACAATTGCTTTTCTAGCTTCTGTGACACATTCGTTCCAGAAAGAACTTCTAGCCAATTAGCTGTTTTTAAAATTTTTTTATTGTCTCCTTATCTCCATAACTAAGTATTTTGTGTTCACTTCCTTTTTACTTTATCTTTTCTGTCCTTTCCTTCTTCTCCAATCAAGGACATTTGTTAATTGCCCACAATATGCTCATGCATATTCATGTGTCCACAGTTCTCCAGCCTGTTTTTTTGTCCTCAAGGCAGTATTGAGCAGTAGAAACATAACTTGAGTTGCAATGGCTAAATTACTTTTAGGAAAACATTTTATTTAACCTAATAATCCCAAATTGTATCATTTCAATATGTAACATTTATAAAAACACGAATGCGATTTTTACATCCTCTTTTTGATAACGTTTTTCAATGCTACTGTGTATTCAGCAACTAAGGCACGCATCAATTCCGATGCTAGGTTTTCAGATTTAAAAAAAATATGACACAAAGTTGGATTTCAGGCAAACTGTCCTCTTTTTATCTTAAAGTTAAGTTTTAAAATTTTAAATTTAGTTCCACAGTTGCACAGGCTATATTTTATAGGCTCCAAAGCCACATGTGGCTAGTGGCCACCACAGTGAACAGGGTATGTCAAGGGTTTTTCTCATTTGTTTGAGTGGATACTACACAGGTTTTAATGAGTTTGGCTGTTAAACTTATTGAGGGATTTATTTTCCTTGGGAACTTTAAAGGAGGCAGAGTATGAAAAAGATGATCATAAAAAAGTAAGTTCTGAGCAAAGATACCAAATTAGAAGAAAGAAGATAGGGCTGTAAAGAAAGTGAGGAAGACAGGAAAGGTTTTTGGTATCCACTCCTAATCTAAAGCTATTTGAATATAAGGACATTCCAGAGAAATCAAGCAGCCAAGAGAAAAAGAATGTAAAATATCCGGACAGTGATGGAGAAAATGGATGAATTTAAAAACAGATTTTTCTCTTCTCAGAAGAGAAGGAGTATTATTACTTAAACTCAGTGCTAATAATAAATACTTATAGAAATAAATATTTTTATTTTAAAAAATAAAGTATGTTTACAAAGAATTCAGAATGTCATATAATCATCATTCAACTGCACAAGCGACTTTGGCCAAAAAAATTCCTCTTGCATGTCTTCATATCAAAAGGCAGGGACAGAGCAGGTGACTTATTGCTCTTTTCACCCATCCCTTTCTCACTAATTGTTATTTGTCACACAGCTGTGGTGGGTTTCGATTCGCATTATTCTTATCTAGACTAGACTCGAGGCAATCTAAAATTTTAATCATATGATGATGCTACTTAGCCATTAATAAATTGTGCAAGTAAGGGACAGTGGTGGGGCCTCAGGCCCAAGCCTGACGGTGCCTGAGTGGCTTCAGCGAGCTGTGGGAACTGCAGCGCTGCTACTTCCTGTACCAACCTGCCGGTGGCCAGAGGAGATGAGGGTGGAGAGAAGGACATGCCTACTGCGGGTGCTACGGCCATGTTTCCAGAGCAGTTGCTTTCTCTGGCCTTCTGAGCCTCTAGTATTTCTGATCCTCTCTTGCCTTTTTTTTCCTTTTTACAGAAAACTTCAAAGATGGATGACAGCAAATTCTAACCCAATTATCTGCTTGCTAAAACTTAAAATATGTTCTCTATTTTCCCACTTTTTTTGTTAATGTGGGTGAAGTTTCCTGACCTTGAGTGCCCAAGCCCTCCAGAAATTAATTTTAAAGATTCCATTTTGTTGGCTCAGGATGAGAGGAGATCCTGATGATGACTGTGGTAATGTGCAATTTCAAATCAGCAGATAATTAATATGGCACCCATTACATGGTATACTAGGAAAAGCATGCAAATTCAAAAAATATTAATGGTGTACTTACTACAGGTTCAGTACTGTGTTAAGGCCTTAGTGTGATATCAACAACTTGGTCTCTTTTTAATTTTTATTTTTCTTGAGACAAGATCTCACTGTGTAGCCCAGGCTGACCTTGAACTCATAACAATTCTTCTATCTCAGCCTCCCAAATTCTGGGGTTATAAGCGTGTGCCACCACACCTGGCTTATGTGGTGCTGGAGAATTGAACTCAGGGCCTTGCACCTTCTAGGAAAGCACTTTAGCCACTGAACTATGCCTCCAGCCCCAACAACTAAGAATTACATATGTGGCACTAGAGACTGTACTAAGCAATTTTAGTATTATTATTCCCATTTTATACAGCAAATTGAGGACTACAGAGATTATATACCATGCTTATGTCACAAAACTAGGACTCAGTTTTACCATCTCACCTACAGGTGAAATAACTTTCCAAAGGTCATAGAGCAAATAAGGTGCAGAGCCAGACGATCTCGCCCAGAACCCACAATCAAGCTTTGAACAGGCTTGGAGTCGAATCCTACCCCCTCTACCTACAAATTTACTTAACTTCTCAGAGTTTTTGTTTCTTCCTCTGTAAATGAAGATAATAATTTCTACTCTCAGAACCTTATAAGAAACCTAAGTAACACATTTTAAATTACCAAAGTGGTGCTTGGTGGATTATATCATCATTCAGAATCCATTCGTCCATGTTGTTATAGCTAAGACTTGAAATGCTACCCCAAAGTCTACCTATCTTCATCAGTGAATTAATCCATTGACGATTTTGTGTGTTGTTAGGAGGTCAGGCTTATTTGGAGGGATGGATCACTGAGGGCATGGCCTTGAAGGATATATTTCTGTCCCCAACTCCTTCCTTTTCTTTTTTCTTCTGCCTAGGCCCTCTACCATGCCCCCTGCCATTTATGGCCAAGCATGAACAGACTGTGACCTCTCCTCATTGAAGCTCTGGCTGTTAGGCATTGTGTCCTAGTGATGAGAAAATGACACAGTGCATAATCATGCCATATGCACTGGCATGGCCACCCCTCTGTTAAAACATTGGGATGCTTTCATACCAGTCGACAGAACTTCACCCAACCCTTTAATGCCCCCCACTTTCACTTCTTACCATACAGCCACTCCTGCAGAAGTCCTCCATAACCCATTGGTACACACTGTGCCTGGCTCTGATGGTTAGTGCCTGCGTCCTGCCTGCTGTTGCATATTTTCACTATCTCTTGGCTATGAGTATGAGACAGGCTCCTACCTTTAATGGAAGCACAGTTGGGGGGTCGTTATTCAGCCTAACAGGAGAAAGCAAGCAGGACAGTGATAAGAAGTACGTGTGCAGCGGTCAAGGAGGGGACAGTGCAGCCCAAGTTAGTAAAAAAGCTTAATGGAAGGCGAGAAGCTGGCATTATCAATAACCTGTGTGGGAGTGTGAGTGACTGCATTCCTGGCCAGTGCCAAAGTTCTTTTTGTCTCTCGTGTTTTTCATTCTTGCAATCTCCACTTAGTCCAGGACTTCAGGACCCTTTGCCTATGTGCTCACAAGAGCTTTGTCACTAAATGGCCTTTGGTGCACTAGTTGTTCTAAAATCCATAGTTCTCCAATTGAACCTGTAGTAGGTCCCTCTGGCCTTGTCTCCTCACTGAGACATACATGACCCACTATCACGCAGCCAGCCTCAACCTTGTGGTACAGCATTTTCCCACTGTTTTCTAGGCATGTTCTTGACATAAGGCTAAATGAGGTGATCCCTGAACTGGATTCTTGTCCTGCTGCTTAAATTAATTTGCGTATCCTACCTTAGGAGCTTTCAACACCCTCCTCAAATAGACTTTTTGATAAAACTTTCTCCCATGTATGTCGTTTCTTTTCCCAGACTTTTTTTTTCCACCCATGGTCATATGTAGGGTAATGTGTTTCAGTAACTAGCATATCCTGATAACTTACTATATGCCAGGGACCATTCTAAAAGTTTTATATGTGTTATTTTGTTTTGTCCTCACAAAAACTGTAAGAAGCCAGCATTATTACTGACTTTGTAGTCAGGTGAAAAAGACCTAGGCAAAGGGAGGTGAGGTAACTTTCCAAAAGCATACAGCAAGCCTGGGATTTTAATCACTGTTTTATAGTGACTAAAAGCTCTGAGGAAGAGAATACTGAAGAATAATTTCTCATGTTACTACTCAACATCTATTGGTCAATTTTGTAATTATTCTTGTAATTTCATTATCTCCTATTTGAGATGGGCTGAGAATTCCTAGAGGTGAAGAACTCCAGGTCTCATAGTCTTTGACTCAATGGATGGCAGTAGGTTGTGGGCAAAGGCCATGTTGCCGAGCTGCATCCTCTGAAGACATCTTGACTGTGAACTGGTCATGATCAAGCCCACTTTTCACTACTATTTCTCCCAAATAAATACATTTTTGGCCAAACCCTGGTGCAAGGTTAGACCAGCTATTATTCCACATGGACTCCAAGAAAGCTGTGCTTAGTTTTACCATTCAGATTGCAGCTGAGAGTTGGCACTCATTTTCTTTATAAAGTGTATGTGTAGGCAATTTCTACCTTTTAGGGTTGAAGAAACTAAAAGATCTGGAGGTTATTTACACAGAATCATGAGGGAAGTCTGTGGAGGAATTGGGGTGGGACTAAGTAGAACTGATTATCTCCCCAGTTTGGAACCATGTACAACACTGTGGTGATTCCACCTTTACACTTTGGGCTAAAAAGGATCAGCAGATGGACTAGCTTGACAAGCCAGAAAATTCTAGAACATCTCTCTCTTACATTTCACCTTGAGACAAAATAAAATTATGACATCATTATGGGAACCCAGTACATCTATCTGTATTTTTAGAGCTCACTAGATTTTCTGAGGGTAGATTAGTCAGCTCTGTATTGAAGAAAAGTCACTGAAGAAAAACATGTAATAGCTTCCATTTAATTTATGTGGCAACTGGTCTGTTTCAGAATCTAGATAGGGTACAATGTGATTGATGCTTGCTTTACAATCCCCTTAATAAGGCAGAAAACTTTGGGGGAGATAGCGCAGGCCTGTCAGTTCAGCACTCTGGCAGCCGAGACAAGAGTGTCTCAAGTTCGAGCCCAGTGTGAGCAATTTAGTAACTTAGATACTCTGTCTCAAAAGTTAAAACTGGGGGAGAAAAAGGCCTGGGGGTCTGGGGATGTAGCTCAGGGAGAAGGGTCTGGGCTCAATCCTCAGTTCCACCTTGGCGGGTGGGGCAGGAACTTCAGAACTTTTACAGCACCTCCCCCTTTCTTTTGAGGTCCGAAATGTCAGATACTAAGAAGGTGTTTATCTCTAGCAGACAAGGGGATTCACCCAAAATTACCTGCCAAATGCCTTGTATTCACACTATGTGTTATCCAGGGGTATCCCCTGCGTTTGTTACCATCATCTTCATTTACGCAGGTTGCTTATGGTCTTACAGGTTAAAAACGGTGAGGAAGCGGGACGGGACCAGCGCTTTATTGCGGAGCAAAGTTCACCACCCCATTCAGATAAACAGTGCAAATGGTTTCCTTCGCGGCGGACAAGCCGGGATCACCGCCCCGGGATCCGCTCCCAAGCACCGCCTTGGATCCCAGGCCACCTGCGTTGGACAGTGGCCGCCCACGCCGCGCCCTTTAAGAGCCTGCTCCGCGGGACTACCGTTCGAACCGGCCCGGCGCCCCTCCTCGCCTTCCGATTGGCCGAGCGCGGCCCGGAGCGGTTGGCGGCGCTTCGTGATTGGCGTTCGGGGAACACATATAAGGCGCGGGCTGGCGCGCCGGCCCGCAGTGGAGCGCCGGACTCGGGAGGGAGGTTGTGGATATCGGTCGCTGGCGCGCGCCCGCGGGCCGGTCGTTTTCGGAGCCTACGCTGTGAAAGGTGCGCTCCGCGGCGGACCTGCCCGCGCCCCGCTCCGCTCCCGCCTTCCGAACGCGAGCCCGGGCGGCGAGATGGAGTTCAAGCTGGAGGCTCACCGCATCGTCAGCATCTCTCTGGGCAAGATCTACAACTCGCGGGTCCAGCGCGGCGGCATCAAGCTGCACAAGAACCTCCTGGTGTCGCTGGTGCTGCGCAGCGCCCGCCAGGTCTACCTGAGTGACCCGGGCCCCGGCCTCTACCTGGCGGGGCCCCCGGGGGCTCCGGCGGCGCAGCCGCCTCCCGGCTGGGGGGAGCCGCCCCCACCGGCCTGGCCGACGACCGGCCCGCAGCCCGAGCGCCCCTCCGGCCCCGCGGCGCCACGGGCGAGGAGTGTGGAGCCAGCGGCCCCGGTGCCCCGCGACCAGGACGCTCCCCGGGGCGCAGACGGGGCCGCGGAGGAAGCCGCCCGGGGCCGCGTGGTCTCGGACGTGCGCCCGGCAGGGCCTCGGGCCGCCTGCTGCCCGGCAGGCGCCGACCCGCCGGCCGCGTCCTCCCGCGCGGACTGCCGCTGCGCCCCGCGGCCGGCGGAGGACGAGACGCCCGCGCCGCCCCCCTCGGGCCCCAGGAAGCGCGGCGCGGCGGGGGTGGGGGGCGGCCACGCGGGCTGCCTGGCGCCGGACTCGACCCCGCTCAAGAAACCGCGTCGGAACTCAGAGGAGCAGCCGCGTGGAGGAGAGGATGCCGGGGAGGAGGAAATGGAGACCGGGAACGTGGCGAACCTCATCAGCATCTTCGGCTCCAGCTTCTCTGGACTCTTACGGAAAAGCCCCGGGGGCGGCCGGGAGGAGGAGGAGGGCGCGGAGAGCGCTCCGGAAGCCGCCGAGCCCGGGCAGATCTGCTGCGACAAGCCCGTGCTGAGAGACATGAACCCGTGGAGCACAGCCATCGTAGCCTTCTGAGCCCCTGGGCCTGTGCGGGTAGAGGTGGAGCCGCGGGCCACCGCGACGCGCGGGCCGGGCCACCCCGGCTGCGAGGACGCCCGGGACCGCCGGCTGGGAGCCGTCGGGGACTAGTGGCTGCCGGCAGCCCTGCCGGGCCCTGGCTCTCGAGTCTCGCTTGGAGACGGGAGTTGGGGGCTTCCGGAAAGGACGATCGTTAACTTTTGTCTGTGTGTGTGTCTGTGTGTCTGGAAGTTCGTTTTGTTGAAATAAGACTGTTTTGTCCTTCTGGAATGCACCACCCCTTCCCCGGCTCAAGACTTCGGGGGCAGGCGGGGACTTTCCTCTGCTGGCCGCGCAGAGAAGGAAGCGGCTGAAAGGTTGGGGGCCGGGAGTTCCCCATTCGTCGTCGGGGGAGGGAGGGACTTTACACACACCCTGACATGAAAGCTGGAACCGCAGCGGGCCAGGAGTGGCGTTTCCGCACAGGATTTCCTCAGACTGGAGGGATTTAGCTCGCCTGCAGTAGGGACTTTGAATCATTTCTCTCCCCTCTCCACCATTCTGTCCTACAGAAGGAACATTTATATCCTGTGATTACTCTGGGAGATGGGAGTATTAGGGACCTTCTCTTCCCCGCGGGGGCAGAAAAGCTTGATGACCTTCACAGAAGAGTTCAGGCTTGGAAATAATGGGAGTTTATAGAAAAAAGTTATATTTTTAAAAGCTCTAGCTCAGAACTACTAAATAGTGCTTTTAAAAAGTGTTTAATGAAACAAAGTTTACAGGCAGAAGCCCTAAGTGGAAAGACCTTATGGTTTCGTAGATATGGTGACTCCAGTCTTTGTTGTATAAAGGTTGGGGGAGCTGATAAGGTTTTTGTACAGTATTTTCTCCTTCGTTGTATTGGTTTTTGTATAAAAATGTAACTACGTGTCCAACACGTATTAAATATTTTGAAGCAATTTCTCTGCCTTCTCGTCTGTAGTCACCTGCTTGGGTTTGGAGGGCGGGGGAAGAGGGAAGCCAGAGCCTGGGCCAGAGGTTGAAGGCGTGGCTCATAGTATCAGCCCTGCACAGCCGGAGGCCTTGGCGTTCTGACTTCCTTGGGTATCAGAGGACACGTTTAAAGGTTTTATCCCCACATATTATCGGGCTGCTGTTACTCGTGTCGGTGATGGCTACTTTCTTGAAACTTAACACTACCACTGCCTTTTCTAAAGGTCAGTTTGGGCCAATTTGATTTTCTACAGCCCAGTCTTACAATGACTGTTTAAATGCTACCTTTTGAAGCCCTTCCTAGCCCCAAAAACGTTTTTTTACCAAACCCTCTTTTTTTTTCATTTCCTGTTAAGCCATATACCATGGACTATACCTTGAAAAGACAAAAAAATTAATATTTTATTTTAGAGGAAGCCTGACGAAGTAGGACTTGTGCAGGAGCCGACGAAACTGACTTGTCCAGAACGGTTATTCCAGTAGATAGTGGGGTTGGAACTTTCAATTTTTATGCTTTTGGTGCTGCAACTGTAGAAAGCAAAGGGTGTGTGTGTCAAACCAGATAAAGAGGAAGGACTGGGTAAATTTCACTTAGCACTTCCTGATTGGCTTTTGTCACCTAAAGGATGACATCAATGTTTCAGTCATGTAAATGCTTAGATAATAGTCTAGTCATTTTACTAAAATTACAACTTTTGAGGGAGTTTTGTCTAAAAGTTTTTCAAAAACCAATTGGAGAGGCGATTTGAGATATGATTGCTAGTACTTAAAAATTGGAGTTAAGAGATGGGAGTAAAAGGAATGAGACACAGCTTCAAATAAAGTTGATGGCCTTTAAGCAAAAGTAGCAGACAAATGATGCCTTGGTCTTAGGTGAAGTTTCGATTTTTAGGAACTTTTGGCACTGTTGAGCCATTGCTTTGATACTTCTGCAAATCTACTGGTATTTAAGCACAGAAAAATTCAAGCTCTTATCGCCATAATATTACACATTAAACATTCTCTAATCAATTAGGGTCTTGTTAAATTGACTTGTTTTTCTTTCAGCAATAAGCTACTAAAGTTCTGTTATAGTCACTAAAGACAAATTGAGTACTGGCTGCTTAAATCGAAGAGTGTCCAGGGCCTTAATTCTGTAAACATTTCCTTTTGCTAGAAAGTAATTATTACGCCTGAACAGCTATCTCAGTGCATTTTTATATTCAAAAGGGAGTAACATTTGGTGTGTTAAAGAGAGCTGTATGTTTTGGAAGAGACTAAAGTTCCTGTTGATCCTTGGTTTCGCGTTAAGATCAACCATAGGGACCATGTGTCTGCTTAATTTAGAGAACATAAATTGGCATGTTTGATTAGAGGGATAAAGCTGTGTGGGAAATTTTTAAAATCTTTCTAGATGCGGAATAGTTGAAGCCATTTGTGTATTGGTTAGAGCATAGACTCTGAACTTGTATGTCTTGGCTCTGCTAGTTAATTCTGGGGCCTTGGAAAAGTTGCCCTATGGCTGTGCCCAAGTGTTTCAAATAAGAAACTGGAATAATTTTATCTACTTAACAGAGTTGTGAAAATGAGTTAAGAGTCTTAGAAAAGTATATCACATATAGTAAGTAGACCGAATTGTTAAGGTAAAATGAATTCTGTATATAAATCATGTATTCTGGTAAAAGAATTGTGTACGTTTTACAGGACAAGAGAATCTATTTTTGAGATACCCTATCTGCAAATGCTGGGCTTTTTAAAATTGTACTTTTTTCTCTGGACACTTGGCAGTCACCAAGCTTTGTTCTACCAGCAGTTTTTTTGCTATGTATGTCTCACAGCAGCCCTGTGACTTTTCTGGATTACATCAAACAACTCTATTTTCAGGAGGGAATAAGCAGGAGTGAAAATTCACAAGGAGCAAAGTTCTTGTTGACATACAAATACTTTCTGTGGATGAGTAAAGAAAAAATAGCTCACAGTTATTTTTAGCCTGAATTACTTGTGCGTAGAATGTTTCTTACGCCATTGACAGGTCTTGGAAGAAGAGCTTGCTTGATGCCAAGATAAGGTTATGGCATAACTAAATCACATGCAGTATGACTAGAAACAAAGCCATGGTTTTAGCATTTAACTTTGTTGTTGGAGGACTAGATATCAAGTCCAGGGCCTTCACACTGAACTATACCGTCAGCCCATTTTTAAAACTTTTTAGTTTCAATGCAGGATCTCACCAAATTGCTAAATTGTCCTACCTTGGTGATCTTCCTGCCTCTGCTGCCCAGACAGCTAGAATTACAAGTCTGAACCACTCAGCCTAGTTTTTATTTAACCATTTTTTATAACTCTGGAAGAATTCTCTTGATCAAGTTATTCATAGTTCTCATCTGGAAATTTTTTTTTCTATGCTAGGAAAAAAACCAAAGGCTTGTGTATGCCGAGAAGCACTCTACCGCTGAGCTACATTCCCAGCCTGAAAGAAATTTTTGGTTTCCACATAAGAACCAGATGGTTAAAGTGCTTTTGACAAGTATTCTAAGAAGATACATTAATGGGGAAAAATGATAGATTTTAATACTGTACTCAACTCGGTTGCCTTAAAAACTTGCATCCCAACTGAGCATGGTGACACATGCCTGTAATTCTGGCATTTGGGAGGCTGAGGCAGGAGGATTTCTGTGAGTTTGGGCTGTATTCCCTCAGGAGAGAGCAATTTCTAGAGAGAAACTTTATTTTTACAACCCTCATTCCATTGCAAGAGGGTGGTGGTGATGACAAGCACAGGGAAAACTGTTCAGATCAGGAAGGAGGCATTGTTCTCTCCTGAGAGAATACAGCCCAAACTCACAGAAATCCTCCTGCCTCAGCCTCCCAAATGCCAGAACTACAGGTATGTGCCACCATGCTTCTTCCTTTGCTTTTAGAAACTATCAGTTGTATTTGGGGAAAAAGAAAAACTGATAGCCTGAACTGCCCTTCTGAAGTGACTCAATTTTCTCTGTGGCACCTAGTAACATTTCTTTTCCTCCCAATCATGAATGATTAGGTTTAGGGATGAGCTGTGGGCGACAGTGGGTTATTTGGAGACTTTGGCAGAGTACGTCTCAGAATAAATAACATAGTTAATATTGGGAATGCAGTAAGTGGTGACAGCACTCCCATTTTATCACCGGATTAATCTCAGTCTTCTACTTCCCGTGCATGACAACCTGTGTAGATCCTGTGTGATGGGGTCTAAAGGCTAATACCTGCTGTGACATGGAATTTGATGGACATTTATTTCCTTTTAATTTTTTAAAGTAGAGTTAGTTCAGTTCACTGAATAACCAGGAGATTTTTGATCTCTTGCCCTCAATATTGTATTCTTGTCCTGTTTGTGAATTTTTTATTCGTGTAGGCTCCCTTTTATCCAATAGTTCTGTAAGAAGTTGGAATAAAAGGAAACGCTGATCCAACCTTCCTGGGACCTTGAAGGAAGCCCTTACTATGAGGTACGCTGCTTAGGTGGGGAGTGAGGGTGGCTTCCCAGGATTCCTGGCACTCTTTCCAGTAATGAGCAGTTCAACTTCCAGCCTTTGAACCATTGTTCACATTTTAAATTCTACCCAGTGGAAAGCCTTGGGAGGAAAAACAGTAGAAGCAAAGTTGATGTTAGGAATCACCACAATCTAAACTCATACCCTCAGAGTTTTTTAATGATGTTTCTTAGGGATGTTTCTGAGTAATGTTTCTAGAGAATGAATACACAAGAGTAGAAAGTATAAAATACACACAGCTCGTTGAACGCCTCTGAACACTTTTCCCTGTACTTGTCATCACCACCACCCTCTTGCAATGGGAATGAGGGTTGTAAAAATAAAGCCTCTCTCTAGAAGTTGCTCTCTCCTGAGGAAATGCAGCCCAAAGCGTCCTAGCTGGACAACATCCCGGGGTTGTCTCAGACCTTTGGAATCCTACAGGCAGGGAAGGAATTGTGTCCCTGAAAGGGCCTCTCCTCCCCTACTCTGCACAACAGCAGCCTCCACTTAAGGGCAGTTGAGAAGAAGTATTGGCTCACAGCTCTTGGAAGAAGGGCTGGTCCCTGTCACTGCCACTGGGCATGTCTAGCAGCTGATTCTTTTATGGGACTAGCATAGAGTAGGCCTCTGTTTGTTGGTAAATCTACCTATTGGAGAGTTTTATATAAGAAAGTGTCTGGGACCTGGTCTCAGGAAGCCCTGAGGCCTGTATAATAAGCTATATCCCTAATTTACAGGGTGAAGGTGAGAGTCAGCTGCCTTTTGCCCACCCTTTCAATATCAAGCCAGTCCTGGCCCCAGCCCTCTGAATTCACCCTATGAACTGGACCTTTGTTGAGTTTCCCTACCCCAGTCATTCCATCTGATGACAAAACAAGGCTCTTTTCAGTTTTTTGAGAACTCAGAGATTTGCTGAAAGGCCTGTGTCCCCACCTGCTTATTCTTCAACCTATTCCACTTCTCAGATCATGGGGCAGCTGGGAACCTGTCTCTGAGGTTAAAAATAAAAATCAGCAAAAAAAAAAAAAAAAAAAAAAAATACCCTGTACCCTCTGAAAACCTGTGCTCCTTCTGCTCAAAGCACTGAAGTTCTCTGAGGTGTAGGATATCCTGTGGTGACTCTTCACAACCGACACCCTTCTTGAATTCAGGATATCGTCCATTACAAGTTAATCTTTACATCCTTGACTAGTTCTAACTAGTCACTGTGACTTCTGTGGCATAGATATTTCCATCAGTGTTGTAGCTGTTTTGTCTTTGCATTTCTGTTTGTCTGGGTCTCTCTGGGTCTACATCTCCTCTCCACCTTCTGAGAATACTCAAGCTCATGGTTTCCCAGCGAGGGAAGAACCTAACCTACTCACAGAAGAGCTGTGATTTGGAATGAGACAGCCCAATACGAAGGGGCAAAGATTTGGACTTTCAGACCATGAAACCTGCAAAAAGTCTCCAGAAAACCTTGGCCTTGGAGATCAAGCCACAGCTGTGGTAGTTGAAAGTCTCCCTCCCCCTGTGCCTCACCAAACCCCCAATTTCATCATAGCGGGAGAGCAAGTAGGGAAGTATACATACTAACAACAGGAGCAGCAGCTGAAAGCCAGACTGGCTTGTGTCCAGATTCAGGAGGGAGAGGCAAAGCCAAGGGACCCCAAACGTGGCCTATACAGCATTTCTACCCCCTCGTCCTTCGCTGGAACTGCATGTGCTGCTTCCCAGTGCCGATAATGAATCACAGAACCACTTAGATGGAGAAATCCAAAAGCTTGTCGTTGCCTTACCACCCCCCTCCAGCCTTTGACTGATTTATAGAGACGTTTGCGGAGAATTACTAGAAGTGGGAGAGAGGAGCATTTTGGGGGGCTGTTGCAACAGAGACGACCAGCGGGAGTGAGCTCCAGAGACGTGAAGTGATGGGGTGGGGTGAGCGGTCATGGGGGAAGCTGCCCCTGAGTCAAGGTCTGCTGTAGGCCAAGTGAATTTAGGCAGGAGCACCCCACCCACTGTTTTCTCCCTGGCTTTTCTTAAGCTGTAGCTCTCATTTTCTTCAGACTTTCCAAGATTATTTTTGGTTTGGAAAGGGGTGAAAGTGCCTTGGCATCTGCATTTATCAGCTTGCGCTCTCCTCTCCTCTCTCTCCCCTCCCCCTCCCGTGTGACCTACTTTAGAGACTGCAATGGCTTTTATTTTTATGGCCATGGGAAAAATCACTAAAAGCAAAGATTCCATTTCAGAAGCTGAAATGGAGGTACATGGGCCACTATGCCAGGGGAGTTATTGCTCTATAATTTCTGTGGGTTTCTCCCCCACACCCCACTTTATCTTCAAAATGTCTTTTTAGAAGGCACTCCTAGTCCGCACAGCTGAGAGCAGCTGTAAAGACTGGGTGTGTGGGCGATTCTGGCATGTGGGCTGGCCCAGATGTCTGCTTCCCAACCTTTCAGTCACCTCAGGATCAGGCATCTGTCCTCCTAAGATAGAGCTGACGGCTCCTCAGGGCTCCTGCATACCATTATGACAGCAGTAACAGAGGGGAAGAGTCCTCGCCTCAGTCAGGAGTAAAGGAGCCAATGAGGTCCAGGGAGTGAGTAGTTCATATCCTGACTGGTCAAGCAAGCAAGGACTCAGGCAAAGGCGATGCTCAAATCTACCTCTTCCTCTTCCTCGAGACCCCTCTGAGCCAGGAACAATTGATTTAAATCTGAGAATGTGACTCACTATAGTGAAAGTCATTTACATTTTGTTTGTTTCTATGTACTGTGGTTTCTAAAAAATTTAATTGTCCATTTAATTGTGATTAGAAGGTAAATTAGTGTTTGCAAAGCAGAGCTAATTATTATATGAACAACTCGGCCTTAGGTCCCCTTAGTTAAAATTTACATGAACACCTAGAAGAAACTTACCAATGGGGAATACAAAGATGCAAACAAGGGAATCCTGGCCCTTAAGGCAATTACATTCCAGATGAAATGCAAAACAACACAGAAGCTCCCAGAAAATCTGACAGAAAGTAAAAGGGGATGACTGCCTTGTTTCTCAAAGCACCATGCGTTCCCATCTGAGAGCTTACCAGAAATGCACTCTTGGGTCCCACTCCAGACCTACTGAATCTGTAGTTCAACAAAATCCCCAGGTGACTGGTATGTGGATTAAAGTTCAAAAGCAGATCTTTCTCCTCACTGAACTCTGCTTTAGGTCACTGGAGGCCTGGCTTCCTCTGCCCATTTGCGCCCTGATATATTGCCTCCAGCCGTGGGCCTTTGCCTGTATTGCTCTTTAGTGGGGCACAATGAAGTTTAGAGACCGTTTAGAGCTATGAGAACAAAGAAACTGGGCAAGACAGACACAAAGATAAGACCTAGTAGTGACTGAGTGAGTCTACAGGAGGGGCTGAAGTAGGAAGAGAGTCCAGGCAAAGAGGCCAGGGAGAGGTCAGGGTGCAGCCAAGCTACTGCCAAGGGAGACAGACACCAGGAAAGACAAGGAAAATAAGAGCAAAGCAGAACAAACATGAGCTAATGATTGTCGTGGGTGAAATTTGACAGAGGTTCTGGGTAGATGGTTTAGATTATATGGAAGCAGAGGGAAGGACGCAGAGGCTGTGGCTATAACTCCTTCAAGAAATTTGGCATAAAGGGCAAAGGAGAACCAGGATGACAGCTACAAAGAACCTTAGGTCAGTTGAGAAGGCTTGCACACGACTTAGACAGAATCATTGGGTGCAGGAACGGCTATAATGAGGGGGAATAGGGTTGGAATATATAAAACTCCAAAGTATGTGTCTCTTATCTGGAGGATAAGCACTTTCCTTCTTCTGTCAAATAAAAGGAGACCGGAGACACTAATAAATTTCTCCAGGGACCTTGTTAGTTTCAGCTGCCTGCATTCTCCTTCTCATTCCCAGCCCATGAAGACCCTTGCAGCTTAGGCCCCAACATACCAGTTGGCAAGGTAACAAACTGCGAGAGGATCCTGAAGAATAAAGGACATGGCGCCCTGAAACCTTAGTGCCCCCAGCTACTAATCTAAAGACAGAGATTTCTGATGCTTCATCCCCTTTACCCATCAGGAATGTAAAACACACTGGAATGCAGGCACGTGCTGTGAGGATTTGGTGTTCTTGCTAGCAGAAAATACACATGTCCACACGCAAGTACACACATAGAGTCTGCTCTCATTTGGGAAGCCAGTTATGAATGAGCGTGGTTTCCTAGGTGAGACATTTTCTCTGCCCTCCCCACCAAGTCTGACCTCATCTGTCTTTTTCAGTGTTATGGAGGATTAGTCTGAGGCTGAAAACAGGTTGAGACATGTCCAACAAAGAGGCTCCGGGTACTGCGAGAAGAGGGCAGGACGCCAAGCGGTTTTAGGTCTCTTAAGGCAACTAGAGAGAGGGTAAGGAGAGAAAAGCAGGAGCGGGAGAGAGCAAGTGGACAGAGGAGGAAGGTAGGAGAGACAGATGTCTGTGGTGATTTAAAGAGAAACAGACTTAAACTCAGAAAGCAGGAAGAATGTAAGAAGGAAAAGGTAAAGGACGGAGAACTGCAGTGCATTTGCTAAAACATAGCCCCATCCAGATGGAGAGAGAACATTACCCCCAGCAGAGTCCTCTGGAACTTGGCAGAAGTGCTAGCCAGAAAGTCTTAATGATTTCACTCAGTAGTGCGACCATTTCACATTAAAGCTGGGACAGCGATTTACAAAACAACGTCATTACTGGACCTTGGTTGCAATTTGTTAAACGGATAAAGCAAGGTCCTAACTTGTTGGTCTTTGCATGCTGAGACCACCCAGAGACAGAACTCAACCCAGAAATTCAAAATTCCTCCAGTATGTTTGCTTTCTGTTCTAATTAGCTGAAGCTATTTCTAAAAACAAACAGAGCCTGTCCTCTCCCAGATTCCCTCCAGCCCTCTCCCCACTGCTATCTGCACAGAGGGCCTTCCCGTTTAAGCGTGCTGCTTTCCTTACATTCCTGCCCAGCACCAGGTTGCAGATGGGCCTTACCCCATCCCCTCTCCATCCCTCGCGCCAA
>PVKB01001754.1:160285-328914 GCA_004027205.1 Ctenodactylus gundi
CCCCCCCGCCCCCACCACCCCTCCAACCAAGGGTTATTCATCTTAACACTGTACTTTGGGTGATGTTATCAGTCTCTGACTCAAAGAACGCTAATGACTTCTCCCATCCTTTCTAACTCCGCTGCCTACCAGACAGGCTTTTTCATTCGATTAGCATTATTGTCTAGTCTGCCAGGCACTAGGTACAAAAGATGAGTAAGGAAAGGAGAAAGGGATAGAAAACTCATCCTTACAATTAATTTTTTAAATATTGTGATGATAGAGGAATACTGCTGAGAGATACTTAACTCAGAGAAATGTTAGGGAAGGTTCCTTAGAACAGGAGGTATTTCTACACTGATTTTCAGTAGGAAATAGCCAAGTTGGGAATAAGAGAGAAATCATTCCAGACAGAGCTGCTTGTGCAAAGGGCCTGAGGCCTAAAAACATGCCAGAAAGTGATTGGTAGTTGCACATCACAAATGCTTCACTTTTCTCAGAGCATGGGTACAGACAGAGGCATACCCTGTGTCGGATCTCACCACTATATATATATATATATATATATATATATATATATATATATATATATATATAAAGCCCCACCACCCCCAAGACCTTTTTGGGGTTTGGTTTATTGCTATTGTTTTGAGACAAGGTGTCATATGTCATTCATTCATGCCGGCCTTGAATTTACCACACAGCCCAGGCTGGCCTCAAAACCTCTCTCTGCCTGCATCAGCCTCCTGGAATTACAGGCTGTCAGCTCACATCCACGCACCCACCCCCACACAAAAGGCTCTCCGGAAGAGGTGGGACCTAATCGTGCTTGTATTTAGATTCGCCACGGGCTGAAGTAGAGAGATTGGGAGAGAAGAGGGCGAAGGAAAAGAGCAGCCGTAGGAGATCTGTTTAATAATCCAGGTGAGAAATTGTAGGGGGCAACAGCAGCAGTGGCACTTTTCGGAGCCATGGCACTTCTAGTGCACGTCGCCTTATGTTTTTTGTATATTCTTTTTAACTTCCTGAAATTTCGAGCCTCTTCCTTGCCCACCAAACTATACACTCTTTGAAGTGCTGGGCCTTAATCTTATCTATGTGGAGACTCCGCGCGTGGATCTGCACGGATGCCAGCAGAACTAGAGAAAGTGGGGAGTCAAAGTGGGACTAGCCTGGAAACACGAGGCAGGAGGCAGCTGGGGAGCCCGGAGAGCAAAAGGAATGCGGGCTTCTCACCCCACCCCACACTTCCTGCAGCCTCGCTGGGTTCCCGCTCCAGTTTCTCGGAAGCACATTCTGAGTCACCTCTGTCTTCCTAAGCTCCGCCCCTGAGCAGACACTTGAAAGCCCCAAGGTGCGGGAGTGCGGGGGCTGCAGCGCCGCCTCACCCTTCCTCCTGCCCACAGCAGAGACAAAAACAGTGATGTCTATGGCGAGCCAAGAAGGGCCTACCCAGAATGCAGCGGTCTGCTTCTCGCCCCTGGGACCCCGCTTCCATCGGGATGGAATTTCGCTTGGAAGTAGCAGGGTGCGTGAACTCAGCCCGGAGGAGCCGGTGGGAGGGGGCTGGGAGGGAAGGCGCAGGGACGTCCTCTCCGGCACGGGTAGAATCGAATTATTGAAGCTGCTTCTCTGGTTACACCTCGTGGCTCTCTTTGGTAATTGCTTGTTTACTCTCACCCAGTTCTCAGAGGCTGTCGGACTCCTGCCGCTCGGAGAGTTGTAGGTTTACCTGACCCTCCTCCCCCGCCAGTTCTCCCCCCGTAGAGAACCCGCTGGGAGGAAACAAAGACCAGAGTTCGAGTCCTAATGAGGTCTCTGGTGACGAAGAGCTGGTAGTCTGCCTTCAGTCCCGGGCAGGCAGAGGCTGAAATCCCTGAGCTAGCCCTTAAATTGGCTGTTGGCCCGATGGTCAGGATTACTCCTGGGATGCGGGCAAACTCCTGGAACCCGGTTGCAGGGAGAGGCGCTTAAATACAAGTAGCCCTAATGGGTCCATTTTTTCCCCTCAACCTAGTCACTGTCCCTCAGTGCCGTAATTTAATAAATCCCTGAAAGTCAGAGTAGATTAAAGATGTGATAAACACAAGTATGCAGATTGTAGCCACAAAGAAAACAGCAGAAGGTAAGTGAATCCCCCTTCCTATGACTGGTAGGAACTTGTACTACTGCTCCCCAAAGGGGGCAGATGTTAGTCCTTTCATTAAGGTCCTTATCTTCATTCCCATTGAGAGGAATGATGATGTGCTCCTTTAAATAAGACTGTGCATCTGGAGACCAGTGGCTCTGGGAAAACACTATGGGTAGGACCTTGCTAGAAAAAGCTATAGGCACTGATCATTATCTTCTAATTAAGTCACAGTGTCACTTACAAATGGTTAGAGCTGTAACAAACACTTAGGAGACCTTAGGTCAAACAAACAAAGGTAATTTACTATATGTGTCAATATGAGCCTAGCTTAAGAGTCTGGTTCCCCTGAGGGACCTTAGTTCCTTAAGGACTCAACCTTCATCTCTAAGTTCAGCTCTCCCCCTTTGGCTATGGCGGGGAGGGGCTGAGGTAGACCACCGGAGTCCTAGGCAAGGGAATGGAGAGCTGTATCTCCAGTGGTTCCTGGGCCTCCCTGTCCATTCCTGCCTTCCACTGTACCCTGTCCCCCAGTACTTGTAACTCTCTCTGAAGCCATATTCCCCCCCCCCCCAACTTCTCCACCTGGACTGCTCTCCCCAAGCACCTGCTGGCCAATTCTTCCTCGCAGACACTTCTGTAATATCTGTGCACATTTCTTTTCCGGACCAGACTATGTCCTCTACACCTCCCAGTCACATTTATCTTTCTATTCCCATATTCGAGCCGAGAACCTGGCACCGGCTAAGGCCTGTGTCTGGGGAGACTCAAGCCCTGGCCCAGTCCTTGTCAGTCAGTATGACTTTGAGCAAATCGCTGAATCTTTCTGAGTCCTAGCTTCTTCATTTTAAAATAAACCTTGCCAATTTCAACTCAAATTAAAAATGAGACAACTGTGAAAGTGCTGAACAAAACGCCAGGTGGTGAAGGTTGGTAGGAGGGGAGCTTAGCTCTGAGCAAAGACATATTTGTCTTAGTCGGCTCAGGCTGCCACCACGAAATACCGTAGACTGGATGGTTTAAACAACAGAAATATATTTTCTCCACCGGTCTGAAAGCCGTAAATTCAAGCCCAGCATGCCAGCATGGTGAGATGTTGGTATGCGCCTCCCCAGACAGATGAGGCACTATCTGATTGCAGTCGTCTCAGTAAGTCCAATTGCCCAAGCTGGGCTCACATTTCAGATCCTCCTGCCTCAGCTTCCCACAGTCTGGGGATGACAGGATTACAGGCCTGTGCCGCAGGCTAGGGAAAATTTAATTTAGAACCTTTCATGTGCCAGGTGCTTGCTCTACAGGACCTCGCTTTCTAAATGTCAAGAGTGGACGGACCTATCCTTTGAGAGGAGTGATGTACCTGGAATGACCTGAGAACCTAAGAACATCCCAATGTTAGCTAAAGACACTTATTGGGTCTGCGAGCCCGCTCACTACAACCAACACCGGAAACGCGCGATGTGGCTGAGTTTTGTGTTTCAGGAAGAGCTCAGGCAGAAGGTCCGCCGTGAGTTCGAGGCCAGCATGGGCCAGCTAGCTACGAAGCGAGACCTCCTGTCGAGAAAAATAAAAACGGGCTGGTGATGTAGCCGTGTGTGAACCCAGATTCCCAATATAAATACATCAGGGGAAAAAAAGCAAGAGCCAGCTCAAACGGGGTCAAACAGGGACCCGCGTCTGCGGGGTGCTCGGCACAGCGAAGGGGGGTAGGGGTTCCCAGGAACGCGAGACCCCACACGGAGGGGTTGAGCCTTGTTCCGTCCCTTCCCTCTCGCCCGGAGCCGCCGGCCCGGCGCCCCGGCAGGAGGGGCTGCGTGCCCGGAGCCCTCTTCCCCTGCCGCGCCGTCCCGGACGCCCCGCCGAGGTCCCCGCCCATCCCCGGAGGAAGGGAGGGAGGTCCGGGCCGGACTCTGGGGCCTGGAGGTCAGGGGGGCGGACGGGCACGGGCGCGGCGGCCCCGGCGGCGGGGGTCGCTGCAGAGCTCCCTCCCCCGCTGCCGCCTTTCCGGGCGGGCGGCAGGGGGAGGGGCGGCTTCCTACCCGAGGACTGGCCCGGCCGGCCGCGGCGCTGCGCGGCGGGCGGGCGGGAGAAGGGGCTGGCGGCGCGGGCGCTGCAGCCGGCGTTGCCAGGGTTACCAGGGCGCTCCGGCAGGGGGCGGAGCGCGGCGGGCGGGTGGGGCGGGGGCGGGGGCGGGAGTCGCTGCCTGGTCGCCATGGGAACGGCGCGGTTATTTCCAACCCCCGGGCCGCGCCAGTGGCGCGATGCCAGGGTGCGAGGGTATGGCGGGGCAGCGACAATCTGCCGCGGCCGGCGACGTCACAATGCGCCTCTTCTGCAGCGCGGGCCCCGCAGGCGAGAGGTCCCTGCTAATGGGCGGGGCCGACCCGCCCCCGCGCCCAGCGCCCGCCCCGGCGCCCCGCGGCGCTCCGGCTGCACGTGCTGCCGCGCCTCCGCCGCCCGCGCGGGAGAGAGCGGGGCTCCGGCGCCCGCCCGCCCCAGCGCTCCTCGAGCCTTTGAAGCCGGCCCGCTCCCGCCTCGCCCCCACTCGTCGCGCCCCTCGGCCGCCTCCGGAGCGGGTCTTTTGTGCCGCCACCCCGGGTGTGGCCTTCTCGGCGCAGCTTGGCCCTTAAAAAAGGCTCCGTCCGAGCCCTCCCCCACTCGTCTGCTTTGGTAGGTCAGAAAGTTGTCACAGGAGCGACTGCCCCCTGTCCCCGGGTTTTTCAGCTTTCTCTTGCCCCTCCTTCCCTAGCGGAACCTCTCTTCTCGCCTCAGCCCTGCGGAGGAGACTCCCCCAGCTATCTGGGTGTTCCCGCCTCTGGCTCGCTTTCCTTGCCGCGGTTTTCCTTGAAGGACTGAGGCACAGCTGTCTACATCGAGTCCCCTTTGGATCTCGCTGGCACTACCGTGAAATCACATTATGTGGGCACTGTGGATAGGTGATGGGGTTCCGCTGCTGTTGCACCATCCACATTCTCACTACTTGAAAATCCAAGTACAGGAAGCCCCTGGGAGTTGAGGCAAGACCCTTCGGACGCAGCTGGGACTCGGACACCTCTGAGGCTCCGTTCCCGCGTGTCACTCTTGCTTGGCTTTATGTACCATCACCCCGTCCCGCCTCTGGACCCCCGCCCTATCCCTGGCAGTCACATTGTTCATCTCCTTGGCATAAGCTTTGCGGGAGGAAAGGGCAGGTCCTCCTGTCCAGGAAGGCAGGTGGGGCCGACTAGGTCCAGCAGGAAGGGAAGGAAAAAGGAGGGAAGGAAGGAAGTGGCCAGCCGAAGAAGGTGGCATCCGGTGGGAGGGCTTTTCATTGTTCTAAATTCTTTCCTTTTTAGTTTTGGAAAGTCAAGGCCAAGGCCATCTCAGCACCTCAGCCTGGTTTCCCTGCCCCAGGCTGAACGGGGCAAACGTTGCAGTAGGCAGATTTCAACGAACATATGCGGTTTAAAGACATTTTTATTTATTAATTTTTATTTACGTATTTATTTTTGAAACAGGGTCTCACTATAGCCCAGGCTGGTCCTGAACTCACTATGGAGTCCAGGCTGGCCTTGGACTCATGGCAATCCTTTTGCCTGAGCCTTCCAAGTGCTGGCATTACAGGCGTGCACTTCCATGCCCAGTTTATGTGGTGCTGGGGAATCAATTCAGGGTGTTGCACTTGCTAGGCAAGTGCTTAATCGCTGTGCCATTCCTCCGACCCAAAGCTTATATTTTTACTGTAAATTTTCTTCTGTTTCTTTTTTCTCCAACAGTCACTTTTACCTTGTGTCTTCTCAGGAGGAATAAGACTATGGATTAGGATTAGAACTATGCTTCAGGTAAGGAAAACGCATCTGACATTTGTGAGGACCTGTACATGTGAATGTGCTGTCATGCTCTGTACTACTAAGCACGTACATAGGGCTTTATAAAGAGACCTACTCTACTTCAGGTATTACCGTTATACCTACTTTTGTCCTTTTGTCCACTCTTTTATTTACCTACTTATGTATGGTGAAAGGCATTGACCCCTATCCCTGTCCTGGAGCCTGAATCATGCAAGGTAAGTGCTCTACCACTGAGCTACCCCCTAACCCTCACCCACCAACTTCTAAAACTTAGTCTTTCAGGGAATAAATATTCCTCAGTATTTCTCTGCAGTATTACCCTCCCCCTTTCTGGCCCAGCCTCAGGTCCAGGTGTAGGCCCAGACACACTAGCAAGTTTTGCTTGTTCTGGACCTGTGGTCCCCCAAAGGCACTTTTGAGGTATAGAATAGGTATAGATAGTTATGGTTATTATAGACTCAGAAGAGGTATGGTGAGTGACTTTTGCCTAGAATGTCTTTGTATCTCCATTTAATACTCACTTTGTATGATACGGCTACATTGGTGGCATTTTGTACCTTGAAAGCCCTAGAATGACAAAATGGGCTCATGATTTGGAAGACCTTGTCTGGAACCTAACCCAAGGTTAACCTCTTTTGTCGTCCCCCTCCACCACCCTAGCCCAATCCTAGTCCCCTCACTCATGCCACCTGCCTGGATTAGTTAGCCATGTATGTGTCTTGAGCACTCTGAGCAGAGGCCAGAGGGAATATGTGAAAACACCCTTGTGTTCTGTGAGCATGTTTGTTGGGGAGGGTTATTCCCATAGCCTGGGATGGGATCAGGAAGAGGGCCCAACAACTCTAGGATCCTTTCTTCTTGTTTTTAAGTTTCTGCCTTGTCAGAGGAAGGTATGAAGGGTCAACATAGGCTGGATGGAGTTGGGAACGGTGTGAGCAGAGCTGTGAGGCTTGGCTTTCCTTTCTATTGTCTCTTTTCTCCGGTGAATAATATTGGTCTAGAGGGAGTTTGTTACCGCCTTCAATTAGCAAAACAAGTTACTGACTTAATCTGAGCTCTTGCTTAGGACACTTAGCTGGGGTACCTCTGGGCACCTAGACTCTCCCAGAAAATACAATCCTCATTCAGAGTACCATGGTCACTGTGTGCAGAAGTGCAAGTGAAAGGGCAGATGTCTGGTGAGCAGAAGGGTTCTTTTCATAAACAGAGAACTTAACTGTGTGTGCTGGGCTTCCTGAGGCATCATCGTCAGGGAGATGGCCCCAGAGCCATGGTAGGAGTCCACATGGCTCTCTCATTGCTTGTTCCTGGGCTGAGTAGGACATGAACTGGTGGTCCCCATGGGCCCTTATCCTAGGTGTATGTGATAAACAGTTCCAGGTTCTAGAGATTTTGCTTGTTAGGTATTGTCTTTATTCTCTGTACTGCTGCTCTGCTAGACACCATGGGAGATTCAGAGATGTGAATGGGGGTTTGGGATCTCCGTGGAGGCCACTAACACTTGGGATTAAGGGAGGCAGAATGGATCTAGGTCAGAATGAGTGATCTTGTCCCCCAAGACTACTTAGTTAAAGCTCAGAGGTTTAGAACCTTCTTATACCAGTGCTCTTGCATTTGTTTATCCCTGACATTCTGCACCTAACGATTTATAGACTGTCTGACTTTGATTTGTTGGGGAGAAGAAGAAAGGGGAACTGTATTAATTGAGAGAAAAGAGTAGAGTGAGTGGGGCCATGTCTGTAAGGCTGAACACTGTGTGAAGATACCGCCTATCCTGCCAGAATATGATGGGACAGGAACAGGGATGAAAAGCAGGAGGAAAATGAGGTGGAAATGAACGAGCCCCTGGAGGAAGAGGTAATGAGGTGAATCAGAAAAATCTGTCGAATCCAAGAAGTGACAGGGAGAGTTAACCTCTCTTGGTCCTTTTAAAAGATGAATTGGAGGGCCTTGACTATGAAGAGAGGTCTGTTTTGTTGTCTCTTAGCAGGAGCCCGTGGATGGAGTGGGTGGGGCTTGTCATGAGCTGTGAAGGACAAGAAGATCCCAGCACTTGGGCAGCCTGGAGTGAGCATATTTGGTTAGCTGTGTCCTGATGAGCCATAAGGACTCCCTCTAGCTGATCTCGCCACTTCTGTCCCCATTAGCATCTCCTTCTGAAAGAGTCCAGGTGGAAGAGTCCAGGTGTCTGAGGGACTATCAGGACTTGTAAGCTAGAGAGGCGGGATAAGGGTGGTGAGATGAGGGTGGAAGTGACCACTCTAGGGTGCTGAGTGTCTGGGAAAACAAAAGGGCCTCTGTTATAGGATTCTGACTAGTGTGTCAGTTCAGAAGTGAGGTTTTTTAGTCTGTAGTAATGCTGGGGATACTGCTTTGTTGGTTTATGTATGTGTTTGTCCTGGAATAGCTTCCCTCTACCACAACGGTGGACACTTTCAGAAATTTACACCCACAGTATCATTCAGGAGAGCATTTTAGCAGTTGGTGAAGGTCTGGGTACAATTTGAAGGGTTTGGAGTAGAGGGGGTGCTCATTTTTTGCTAACCATATCTCCTATTAGCTATAGCTTTTATTTCAGTCCTGAGGATTGAACCCCAAATCTTCCTTCTGATCATTATCACCAGCCCATTTTATGTATTTATCGCGAGACAGTGACTCCCCAAGTTGTAAGTTGCCCAGACTAGGCTTAAAGTTGTGATCCTTCTCTCTCAGCCTCCTGCAATGCCAGATTTCCAGGCATAGACCACCATGCCCAGCATAGCTGCAGCTTATTTTGGAACACTGGTCTATCTCTGAGGCATGATTTGGGTACTCATTGAAATGCAGTTATTGCCCCTGTGGGAGGATGCGCCATGCGTCTTAAGATGCACCAGAAGTCTTAAGAAAGGGGGTCTAGAACCAGGAAATTTTGATGATATGGGGCTAGGTCCACAGAGAAAAACCCAAAAATCAGGGTTAGGATTAGAAGCCTTTTTTACCTTTCACTATATCCTTAGTAAACTGAAGGACTCTGGAGCTGCCCCTCCTATCCATAGGATAGAGGCGCTGTGGATACTAGGGCCTGTGAACCTATGGACTGTGACTGGGTCATTGAGAGCTTCTCTGAGGGAGATGAGTGCTGGGGTATGATGTCAATCTGCCTTGAATTTTGAGAATAGAAAGGCTGCTTCAGGGAGTTTTGCTCTTGTCTGCATTCAGATTATCTCAGGGTTCTTTACTTTGAAGAGTGAACAGAAGCCAGAGGCTCAGTTTGACAAGGGCTCTGCAGGGGAATTGCAGGATGCGGTTGTGAGCAGCAGGAAGCTCTTCTCCTGCCTGGATGATGGATGTGACAGGCCTCTGTGAGAGAGGCAGCCAGATGCCAGTTGCTTTTCTGGTATTAGCACTTGCTGGTGGGGTTCAGCTGGAAAGCCCTGGCAGGCATTATATGTAGGCCAAAGGAGGCCAGAGGCATCTTCCCTAAACTTTGGGTCCTCCAAAGAAACAGACAGTAGAGAAGCAGCCCCTGCCTATACACGGCAGGGGTGGTGGTGGTGGTGGTGGTGGTGGTTGGTGTGTGTGTGGTGTGTGTGTGTGTGTGGGGGCGGGGGTGCTGAATTGGAAGCTGAAGAGATGGGGTAGAAAATGCATTCACCAGCCACAGATGAGCTGAGCTTATACCTGATACACTAGTGTGCATGACCAAGAGTATACTTGCCCAGTGGGCTTTGTGAAGCTCTGAGAGTTGAGTTAATGACATGTAACCCAGCCAATTCAGGTGTAGCCATACTTATATTCTGCAAGGCCAGTGGGTCTTTCTTTCTTGGGTGCCTACCTGCACTCCCATCCCTGCCTACCAGTCCCTGTGTAACTTTATCCTTGGCTGAGAAGCTTAAGACCTAATTGGGTTTAGAGAACTAAGAGGCTCACTTTCACTTTCAAAATTCCATCCAAGTCTTCCCATAGCAGGTAGTCAAGCCTTTGTGCTGCTTTCCCCACCTTGTCTTCTGGCATGCTTAAGCCTATATAAAACACCCTAGTTGCTCTGAAGTAGTGAGTCGGTAGTGTTCCAGAGTGTCCTGTGCTCTCACGCCTGTGTGTCTTTGCCCATGCTGTTCTTTCTCCCGGGAGCACATCCTTCCTTTGCCCCAGTCCAGAGATACCTGGCTCGTCCTCAGAGGCTTTCCAGAAGGGTTGTGTCTCATCTCATCTTTTCCAGAGTTCTTTTCCTGATGTCCCCGGGCTCTCAGTCTAAAGCCAAATGTCCCTTTACTGTTCTTGCAGAGGAGCATGTGTATACTCCAGTCACACAATTACTGTATTCAATTGTGATATTTTTCTCCTTTGTCTCCTAACAAGGAAATAATTTCTTCTAGGCTTTCCCAGTGCTTTTACCACTGTGCCCGATACAGAACCATCACTTGTGTGTTTGCTTAATTGCTAACTGTCCATGTCTCCCCACCCCTGCTAGAATTGAAGCTCCAGGAGAGCCAGGATCTCACCTTCCTCATTCAGTGTTAAACCCTGATGTCCAGGACAGCCTGCAATAAGCATTTGTTGAATGAATGCATGGAAGTCATGAGCTGTGATTCACTTTTTTCCCCCCCCCTGGATACCCTAGTGACCTCATGTGAATTTCTCAGCATCCCTAGAATGGTTTCTGGCCTGTGCACAGCACTTACAGTGTTTTAATCTCTGCTGGAGTCATCTTGTAGTCTGAGCTGCTGTGCCTGACACTGTGCAGGATTCCCACCTTGTACAAGGCTCCTCTGAAGTGCAGAGGAGAAAGTACCTCATGGGTGACTCTTAGGGAACCAGAGCCAAGGTTTCTTCCCTTGAATCTCATCATGAGATGCACTTCAGCGTTTTCTCCGATGGTCCACAGGATTGGTTAGTCAGTGGACCCTTAGCAATGGATGGCTTTATAGAGAATCCCTGTGTTGGGTGTCTCCTTCCTTGTGTTGGCCTCTTAGGATCACACTCCCCAAGTACTGCTTGTACCTAAACCTCTGTCTCAGCTTTGCTTTTGGGGAACCCAGGTGGTTCCTACATTCTGTCCTTGGTTCTTCTGTTTATTAGCACTGTCTTAACTTCTCTGCTTCTGTTTCCTCAGCTGATTAGTGAGTATCATAATGCCCACTATGTAAGTGTCTTAGTTACTTGCTCAGCTGTGATAAAATGTTCAATATCCACAATTTAAGGGAGGAAAGATTTATTTAGCACACAGTTTAAGATGGTCTTTCACAGTCTGATTGTGGGGTAGTGTGCAGCAGTTGGAGGTACACAGCAGAGACAGGCTGGAGAGCTGTTCACCCCATTGCAGACAGAAACCAAGCCAAGCCAGGGCAAAGTGAAGTGTGCAGACTCAGGCGAAGGCTAGGACTTTCACAGGAAGGAGCTGCAACAATCTTTCTTTTTTCTTTATTTGATAACTTCAAGCTACTAGTTGCTTCCACTCCAGGGTGTCCCGCCATCATTTCCTGATCAACAAGTCAGTAACAAACACCTGAAAGCTCTGCCATGGGCAACCCCCAGTTTCAACAAGTTGATAGAATTCCCAGGTCAAACCCCAAACATCCACCATTTTTAGCCAGGAGCTGCCTTCCAATAATACACAGTTCCAAATAAACACTCAAGATCCAAACTACAGCAACAAGGTTTTGTAATGGTTAGGTAAGTGCATGTGAGAGTGTTGGATTTAGTTTCTGCATGTATTACTAGACACTTACTAGATTTATTTTATTCCTGCCTGTTTTTGTAGGAAGGCTTGTCTAGGAAGCCTGGTTGGCCTCTTGGCTGGAAAGGCCTTCTGAACAAAGGTCATCGAGCATGATCTCCACTCTGGTGGGAAAGCCAGAGTAGAGGAGCAAAGGGTGACTAGGCTGGATGACTCAGGGATTTGGCAATTGGATCACTCTTCCGAGCATTCTGTAAACATTGGTCAGTGGAGTCTTGCAACATGCCTGGCAAGTGGGAGGTGGGAAGAAGCAAGGGCGTGGAGGATGTGGAGGCAGGGAGGAGGCCAGCCGTGTTGCTCACGGGGCCAGAGTGGCACGTCTGAGATGTTCTTCCAGCACACTGGTATGAAGGGGGATTATGGAATGATGAGTTCTCAAGTTCTCTTTCTGTCCCGACATCTCTTCTGTCAACCCCATAACCTCTCCCACGTGGTAATCCCAGAGTTTCTCATGCTTCTACACCCAAACCAGAGAAAACTAAGAATATAATTTCTGGCCTAAATATAGGAAATGGAAGAGGGATTGGGATGCAGGGGTTCTGTGAGGGTCCCCGTTTGCTTATATTCTCCATGCTTCCTCAGCATGCAGATGAGGCAAGTTCTGGGTGCATTTTGTCCATTGGCTACTGAGAAGCTCTTTGGAAAATGACTCAGGAGGGCTGTGTCAGCTCTCTTAGAATTTAATCATTATGTCTTAGAGCAGTAAGGTCTCTGCTTCCCACCTGCCCTGGCAGGCACAGCAGATAGCTCTGGCAACAGCCTGGTTTGCCCATCTGCCCAGGGATTCCTTCTCTTTTCCTCAGCAGCCTTTGCCACCCGAAGACAACCACAGGGAGGGAAGGTTGGAGCCAGGGGAATGGCTGGTGACTCCCTCTCCATAGAGATGCAGCCTTTTTCCAGACTCTTCCCCCATCCACATGCTAGATTCCTGTCCTCCGGGAAATCTGGGAGACATCTGGCTCTTGCTGGGCCTCAGAAGGACCCCAGGAGGCAGGGAAAAGGACAATTTTTTTTTTTTCAAGCAGATGACAGTTTCAGTCAGGGGCCTAGCTTTTGTGCTTGCCCTTCTGCCTCTCTGACCCCATTCCATACCTTCCTTTCTGGCAGCGGCTAGAGGCCTAAAGCCTGAGGCCCATTTTTAACCTGTCAAGAGTCTGGACTGGGGAGTCATACACTCTGAGCTCCTCCTATATAGTGCCTGTCCTCAGGCCCCGTGCCTTGTGTCATAGACTTTCCACTCTGCTGTCCCCAGTGCTTCTCCCTTCCTTGCTCCCAGCCGGCTGGTGGCTGTAGAATCACTAGCCACAGGTAACCAAAAATTTGGGAAATTTTTCTCAAAGGAGGTCACTATAAGGGTAGTGAAGAGGGAAGAGTGAAAACTGTGGAAAAAAGCAGACAGAATGTCCAGTATGTTGCCAGGGGCTCTCATCCTTAGGATCCCACTTTACAAAGTGCTCTGCTCCTCAGGAGCAAGCGTGTACACAGTCACGTGCGCCTATACTGCTTGCAGGGGTGGAAGTCAGTGTAGGTGGCTGGTAGATTCCTTCCCATCTCCAGTTCTCCTTTCCAACTCTTTGGTCCTCTCCGTACTCCATCCCTGTGGTCAGAAGATAGGTAAGTTGTGTGTTTTATCACAGTGGTTTCAAAGTGTAGTTCCTAGGCCAGCAGCATCAACCTCACTTGGGAACTTGAAATACAAAGTCACAAGCCCAGTTCAGCGTTGAACACTCTCAGAATGTGGTCTAGCCTTCTCAATGATTCTGAGGCTCTCTGAACCATTACTTTATCAGTGTGCAAGAGTCTGAGTAAAGAAATCCTAGACTAGAGACTCCAACACAGGTGGCAGGTGTCTGCTCTCCCCAGCCATGTTCCTGGTCACCCTGAGGGTTGCAAAAGCCCTGGAGGCTCTCATCCCCTAGCACCTCCAACAAGCCTTCAGGAATGTTGAATGGGCTCTTCTTGCTGACATTTCCCCATTCTAGGGGTGGGAATCCACAGAGGTAGAAATGTTCTTCCTCCAAATGTAGGGTGAAGGGAAGCTGGAAGAGAGGATGCAGTTGGAAAAAGAAAGTAAATAACAAGGGGAAAAAACCTCCTCAATGGTGGTGTTCAATGACTTGCTGAAGAAAGGCTAGCAGTGTTCTTGGCTGGTATGGTGGCCTTTTCTCTGGAAGAGGCATCTGTGTTAGTATCATTTGGTTAGCTGGATGCTTCTGGGGACAGTGTCAAACTTAAGGTGGCACAAAGTACTGTGGAAGACTCTGAGTAAGGAGTCAGGAAAGACATATTCTTTCCGCTTTTAACATCATTGTTGCTACTTGAGTTAACTTTTTGGCCCATTTTACAATATTAATATTATCAACTTTATCTGAAGAGAGTACTTTGAGGGCGGGATCAAACTCATGTAAAAAAAGTTTGGAAAGTTTAAAGTTTTAAAATTTAAAAAAAAATTCTGTGTCTTGAACCTAAAGTGCACGCAGAATCAAGGGACAGGTTTATATGTTGGAACAAGTGAACAGATGTCAGGAAGCCTGGGCTCTGACTCCATTTTATTGATAACCAGCAATGTGATCACGGGACCCTCTCTGGACCTCAGTTTCTTCATCTGTAAAATGGGACCCTGAGATTGGATCATATTTAATATCATACTAAGATTTAACAGTCTGTGAGTCTGTGACTTGGATTAGTTGATTCCTGTAGTCTCAGTTCCCCTGTTGGGCTCCATGATGTTCTGGTCTTTGACTCATCGAGGGAGAGAAATCGAAGGAAATAGATGGGCAAATCAGAGTATTGTCACTATATCCAGGCTTCAGGATTCAGAGCCCAGGCCGTGGAGGATGAAGACAGAGGCAGAGCTAGAAAGCTGTCCTTGAAGGTGACACGTACTTCAATGAGAGTGTCGGTGTTTTTCACCCATGAAGCACAGATCAGCAGCTTATAAACAAGGGAGATTCCAAGACAGAGGAGCATGTGGGTTGGCCTTAGAGACTTCTGTTTATTTTTTCCTTGGCTTCGTGACATCAGGACTTGAATTCCCTTTTTCTCTCCCCATCGCAGCTGGAGACACAGAGACCCAAAGAGGGGTTGTTAACACACAGCTCCTCATCTATTCCTCATCCTTAGCTTGGCCTTGGGCAGACCACGTAGGAGGGCAGAGAACAAATCAGTGGCTTTAGGAAGGAAAAAGAGAGTGTGGTTATCTCAAAAAAAAAAAAAAAAAAAAAGTCTAGGTGTAGTTCAGTGAGAAAATCTTGAGTTCTATGATCCCTACTATCAAAAAAAAATAATAAAAAATAAAAAAGGCTGTGCATGCCTTTAACAAGATCAGCTCTCCTGCCTCTCCAGACATCACCTGTGGTTCTGACCCCTGGAAGCTGTCGCTGTCGCTTCCACCCAGGCCAAGGGTGTGTGCCCTAAGTCTCATTCACACCCTTCCTCTATAGGGGCCACTCACAGCTTTGGGGAGCAACTTAAGTGGCAGAACCGGTACCAGAGTGCCTTGGGGCTCTGTGAGGCTGTAGCGTCTTCTCCTGGGAACAGCTTGAAGCTATTTCTACTTCCTTAGTCAGCGCTGGGTGGGAAGGGTGAGGGCCTGGGAAAGGCCAGTGGTGTGAGCTTCTGTAGCAATTGCTCCTCCGTAAACACAATAATAGTAGGTCTGTCTGGGATTATGGCTGTCACCCCTGATAATTATCAGCTGCAGTGCCTGTCCCCCCAGGTGGGCAACTCAGAGCTCTTCACAACACCGGGCAGTGTGGTGTGAGCTCCAGACTTTCAGATCACTTCCTCCAGTTGCTAGGCAACTGGGAGTCTGTGCCGGAATTGGGGGGTGGGGGTCACATTTGGGAAAATCTCCCTAGGTTTCTAAAATCTCTGAAGTCTTAAAATCGATTGTTCCCCACGCAGAGACTTGGATGACTGACTGCTTTTCAGGGAGGTCAGAGGGTGGCCCAAATACAAAGATAGGCTGGGTAGGGAACTAGTAAGGGACCTAGCTGGATAGGGAGAGTGAGGGGAGCCCAGTTGGGGGATAACACTTTTGCTAACATTCTGTAACTGTTATTTAGGGGATAGTGTTGAAAATGTCATTCTGGGTCAAGGTTAATAGGATCCAGGGTCATGCTACCTCCTTAGATGGTTGGTGGTATGAGCAGCAGCCCTTGTACTGGGCAGAGGGGCCTAAGAGGTGGCCCAGCAGAAGAGAAGATGCAGAGAGGAAGAAGGCAGGCTTGTGTTAGATGGCTCGTTTTTGGTGGCACGTCATCTTGTGTATGTTAGGGAATGGGCTCTGATGTCTCTTACTCCATTCCAGGACTCTGTGGTCCAGTGGGTGACACCACTGGGGAGGACAGATTTCTGTCCTGGACCAGCTTTGATTTTTGATGAAGCTGGTGTAGTTTGGAGCTGGTGAGCTGAACCTAATCTATTTTGAAGGCCTGCTGCAGCATCTCAGGCATGACTGAAGGATCCATTCCTGAGATACTCAGTCTCTGCATCATAGGCTGGAGCTGGTGCCGAACTGGGGAGGAGAAGTAGGCCACAAGATCTATGGACCCTGGATTCTGTTAGCCTCAAAATCTAACATCAGGTTTTCCTGTTGTATTTTGAGGAATGAACCCAACTCTGCTTATCTGTTAGAGACCCTGGCTTAGAAGAGACACCAAAGATGAATTAAATTCAGTCAACCTTCCCTGACTGTGTACTCTCATAGGCAGGTACTAGAGGCCAGGAGGGAAATGAGGACCCCTGTGATCCAATTTCTGCTCTTACAGAGTTCAGTTTAGCTTGAGAAATGTCACATGCACCATTGAAACTAGAGGTCATTCCTCTTCCTGAGAATGTGTTTCTCATAGCAGCCAGAGGTTGAGACTTTACCTCAGGTGAGGGTACTACAAACTGGTTTACCTTCCCAGAGCAAGACTTGCCTGAGGGCCCCTGCTTGTCAGAAGCAGGGCGTCCAGGATGCCTGAGTCAGGCTGTGGAGCTCCTCCTAATCCGTGGAATCCTGCTGGGGCAGGGCAGTGGTTGGGAGTGGGCAGAGTTGAGGTGTGTCCTGGGGATGGTGGGAGATGAGAAGTGACTGACCGAGCAGCCCTGACCACAGTCCTCCTAGCCAGACATCCCTGAGGAGACAGGTGAAAAGTATTCACTCAAGGTGACCATACTTGAAAAAACATCACTGATCATGATTACGTTCAGATTTAACAGATATTAAGGGGGTTCCCTCCATGTTTCAGTTAAGGAGCTTTGTGCTGTCTTGTTCAATCTTAATTTCTGCCAGAATTTCAAGAAGAAGGCATAAACCTCACTGTAGGTAAGAGAAAAGAATCTGGAGGGTTAGGAGTACACAGTGACTACCTACCAGATCCATGTTTGAGCTCAGGCCTGTTTGCAAGATCTATTGGACACAACTTAGATGTCCCAGTATTTCAAACTCATTTTCTCTAATACAAGACTCACTGTTCTTGACTCTTCCTGGGCTTCCATCTCAGTCAATAGCCATTAGTACAGCTACTAAGAATTCAGAAGTTTTCCTGGATGCTTTCCTTACTCATATTCCCACTTTATCTTTGTTCATTTCTTTGTTTTTATGCACTGTGGATTCAGGCCAGGCCCTCTGTGCTGAGCTACATCCCTAGCCCTCCTTAAATTTTTCATTTTGAGGCAAGGTCTTGCTAAATTCCTAAGTTGCCCAGCCTGGGCTCAAACTTGACTCAGCCTCCCATAGTGCATGGGATTATAGGTGTAGGCTATCATCTGTGGCTCTTCCCACCCAAACATGTCTGGATTCTACTTCCTCTTTTTCATTTCTGGGTCACTAGCTTAAATGAGGTTCTAGTCATCAGTCTGGTCATCATTTTGGCCAATACACTGGTCTCCTTGCCTGGAACCTGCCCCACAGTCTCCCATCCAACTGCCTCTTTGTGACCTTCAAGATAAGGGCAAATTCTAACTGGACTCATTGGCCCAAACCTGCAATCTTCCTTAGGGGGCTGAGCCAGGATGACTTTAGGTTCCAGATAAGCCTGGCAACCTACTAATACTGTCTCAAAATAAAAAGAGAAGTGGATGTAGCCCAGTGGTAGAACAACTGTCAGTTAACTTTCAGTACCGCAACAAACAAAAACCAAGAAAAATCTGTTATTTCCAATACAGGATTTTGCTGGGCCAGACCTTGATTTTTTTTGGAGTGTCACATCTATCAAATCACACACCCCCCTGTCCCCAGCACATGGCTGTCTGCAGTTCCTGAGTTTGCCATATGTTCCCTCACCCATGTTTTGCTCAAACTATTCTTCCTTTGTCAACAATACTTGCCATCACCTCATTCCCAGCTCTTTTTTTTTTTTTTTTAACATGTTGTGAACTAATCTAGGCCTCCCTGCTTTTTTGTTAAATACTTGAGGTGGAGATTTTGCTCCTATCAAATGTTACCTGTTCTCAGAGCAGAGCTTGGGTCTTTACTGACCAGAAGTGGAATTACCTGATGTTTGACAATTATAGTTGCTACTTGACAAATGGACAGCTTCAAAAAAATAGCACTTTAAGTGGGGGAAGTACTGCAATATCTCAGTTACAAAAGTGTTTTATAAAGCTGTATGCTTATGTTATATAGTTCATTACCCAAAGGGAATGGGTAGCATCTCCTGAACCCTGCTATGGATTGTGCTGGAGTCTTTGCAGGTGTAATATTCAATCAGTGGTGTCAGGACTGAGACACAGAGACTTGACGCCCAACTACTCTTATTTGGCAGTTACATAGTTACATGCCTTATCTATTTATTTTTCCCCTTTGGTACTGGAGATGGAACCCAGGAATTTCACCCTGAACTGTATCCCCAGCCTATTTTTCAGCTTTTATTTTGACACAGGTTTCAGTAACTTGCTAAGTTGCCAGGCTGGGCTTGAGTTTGTCATCCTCTAGTCTCAGACTCTCAGCGTGCTGGGGTTACAGGCCTTTGCCCCAGACTCAGCTCACATCTTGGGTATAAATCCAGGGAAATGCTCTGCTCTATTCATCACCTCCAGGTGCGCCTCCTGGTTCGGGGCGGCTATCCAGTGTGCAGATTGTTCTTTGGTTATGTGAGGGATCTGTCAAGACTGTTACAAGAGAGCAGACATGGGATGAGACACAAGGACAAGAGGATCAGTGATACTCAAGGCCCCTTAACTTGACCTTCTGATTCTGATGTGTGTTCTCATCACACTCACTACGGGTCTCATGTAGTAGGATTGCCACAAAGTGGCCTGAAGGCTGAGCCAGCAGCTTGGCGTGCCAGGGTGTGACCTGTGGACCTTGTGTCTGGGTACCCATGGTGGGCAGAGAGAAACAGAAACAGTGCACAGGGGCCTTCTCTGGCTGTACAATCCCTTGTCTCTTTGTTCCTGTAGAATGCGTGGCACTAGGTGGTGCTCAGCACAGGACTGTTGGACCAATGAAGGAATGACGTGGGAGTGGGCTCTAGAAGAGTCACACTTTTCAGGAGGGAGGAAAGCAGTGATTTCTCTCTCTCTTGTGTGTATATTCCAGGCTAGGTCATTTCTGTCACAGCACCTTCCAGTTTCCCCTTCTGCCCTTCTCTTCTTCCTCAGTCATCTTTTCTAGTCTCCTTGTCCCAGCTGGTGATCAGCTTATTATTTTTTTCCAGGTCTTGAGGTACACTCAAAGGATTCATTCAACACTTACCTACATGTACTGGGAGCCTCCTGTGCCAGCAGGCGAGAGGCTCTGTGGGTAGGGAAGGTTGCAGGCGTGCTCATGCACGGTGGGAAGCCGGGAGGGAAACAGGCCGCTGCAGTGGTGTTTGATCAGCGTGAGGGTGGATGGCTGGGGCCAGGAAGCACCGCTGGAGCAGGCAGTGGGTGGAAGGGGAGCCAAGTGCTGAGCACACCTGGGGAACGAGTGCCTCCTTGACTTTGGTGCCAGGACATCGACCTTTCTTCACCTTGGTCCTGGATCTGGTTCTGGGGATATGTAGGGAGAAGGGAAGGGAAGAGAGTGGTAGGGAAGAGCTGGAAATAAAGGAAGCAGCCTGAGGAGGACGGAGGAGGTTGGCACTCCATAGCTGCTTCCCCCTTCCTCAAGGGGCAGGGTGTGGGTAGGATGCTGCCTGCGTCTGAATCGGATCAGGCCTGCCCAACAGCCAGATCACTGTTCCTGTCCTCTAGGGTTGCCAAGGTTGTTGTTGGGAGAGAAGATATATCAGGGCGGCATGAAATCAAGATCTCTGATAATCTGTCATGGCACTTCTCAGCTTGCCCTTAAGAGCAAAAAAAAAAAAAAAAAAAAAAAAAAAAAAAAAAAAAAAACTGACCCTTACCTGGTGCTACTCACTGTGCTAAGCCATTCACACAAACTGAGTTCTCAGTTCACCTCTAATTATTATTATTATTAGTTTAGTAGTAGAGATAGGGTCTTGCTGTGTAGTTCAGGCTTGTTCTGAACTCACTGTGTAACCCAGGTTGGCCTAGAACTCATGGCAATTCTCCTGCCTCAGCCTCCTGAGTACTGGGATTATAGGCATGTGCCACCATACCCAGCTACATAGTATGTGGTGCTAGGGAATCGAACTCAAGGGTTTTGCACTTCCTAGGTAAGCACTCTAGTGACTGAACTAGGCCTCCAACCTTCAGCTTAATTGAGTAGACGGGAAAACTGAGGCACAGAATGGTGAACAGTCTCAGAGCCCGTACAGTGAGCCATGCTACACTGCTCTTGCTAGTGATAGCTCTGAACAGCAGCGAGTAAATCATACTCTTTGGGCTGTTTAGAGCAATGACTACAGGTGTGAAATTCACAAAGGACATTTTGCCTTAAAAAGTCATGTATATTTTACATCTTTTGCAAAACAAAACCTGATTGTTAAATAAAGAAACCAGTGTCTCCAACCAGAGAGACCTGCTCCAGAGAGACATGCCCCATTTGTCTTGAGGCACCAAGAACCCCTTCAGAGACACAGGCTGCAATGGGAGCAGCTCCAGAGCAGCCCAGACAGCAAGCACGTGGAGCAGGCCGACTCTGCTGGGCTGGAAGAGCCAGACTGTGAAGATGGGGAGCATGTGCACAAGAGTAGATTCCCTTCCGCCCTCTACCTTCACGTCGTGGGGTGATGCTGTGAACACCGTAGGTGACCTCCGCTGTCCTCACAAGGGGAGGGGCTGTGCTAAAGGCTATTTTACTTTCCATTCTCCCGGCTGCCTTGTTCAAAGCTGCTGCCTCTGCTCTCCTTCCCTTCCCCCACCTACTCTTCTGTTTCCTTCTGGTTGAAGCTTCCCTGAAGGTCATGTGAATCCACACATAACAGATCAAATTGGAGGGAATTTCTTCCATTTCAGCCCAAAACATTTAGCTCCCTCCGTTTTACCAGTTCCTCAATTTCCTACAAGTTTTGGGCTCATGTTGCACCACTGCAGAAACTCCCTTGGGTAGTCTTTTTTTTTTTTTTTTGGTGGTGGTGGTGGTGGTGGTAGAGATCAAGTCTGGGGCCTGCACATTGAGCTCCATCCCAAGCCCACTTTTGATGTTTTGGTTTTGACACAGGATCTCTCTAAGGTGCCCAGTTTGGGCTTGGATTAGTGATCCTCCTGCCTCAGCCTCCTGGAGTGAATACTCAGTGTACTACCAACCTGACATTTTCACTCTTTACCTTCCAGTTTCCAGAGGAGCTTGTCCTTGGCCAAACCTTCACTGTCACTCTCCCATGGCTGCCTGTGCAGCCCAGCAGGGGGTAAGGTGCTCAGCTCCTCCTCCTCTTACCCTGATGCCTTTCGTTCCTGTTCCCCGGACTCTCCTTAGAGACCCTTTATTCACCCAGTGATTGTTAGTAAATCCCTGCTGTTGGCAGGTGCTGTTCCAGGCATGAGGGGCCACAGGGAAGAGGACAGAATGATCTTGGTAAGGTGACGTTGATCAATGAAGACAGGCAAAAGCCACTCAAGAATACTTTCAGACAGATACAGATGCAAGGAAGACAACAAAACAGGCTGACGAGAGAGAAGACACATCAGATGCGAAGATCTCAGGGTTGGGAGAAGCTTCGGGAGAGGAACAGAGGAGGTTAGTGCAGCCAGGTGTGGTGGCTGAGAGGAAGCAAGATGCCCGGTGAGGAGGGAGAGGGAGCAGGGAGGAGGTTATGTCAAGTCTTACAGGCCGTGTGGAGTCATGGCTTGATACTCCTTTACACGCTGTCAGGGAGTAACATGATCTCGTTACGAGAAGGTCCACCTTGACTCTTGTGGAAACAGTTGGTAGGGACCAAGAATGGGTGCAATGAGGAAGCTGCTGTAGCGCCCCTGGGAGAAGAGCAGTGATGGCAGTGCAGAGGGAGAGAAATAAACAGACTAGAGCTAGATGGATGGTCTGAGCTGGTGAAGGCTGGATGGCGCAGAGGGGCCTGGCTTGTGGAGGAGGCCTCTCCTTGTCCAATAGGCGCTTGCCCAGGGGCCTCTGGGCGTCGATGTTTTGGTAGCTGGGGAACAGTCTGAAGGACTGGATGGCTTCCAGAAATTCTCAGCAAGGCTGGATATTGACTTACTGGGCAGAGCAGGTCAGTTTAAAGCCCTTTCCACGAAATTTCTGAGAACAGGGGTCCCACCGCTGAAAATCCCCTATTCTACTCTGGCTTGCGGTGCTCCTGTCCTGCAGCCCTGTGGGAGCTGGCTGACCCAGGGGCAGGATGCCCAGTCTTTTATTAAGACGAGTCAAAGGTCACTGGAGCAGGAATAATGGTTTTTCTTTGATCTCCAAAGTGTGGTGTGTGGTCTAGAGGGTCATAGGGAATGTTGGCAGCAGAGCACCTATGGGTGCCTGGCAGCATGCTGCACACCCCGCATACTTCTGATCCTTCTGATACACTGATGAGGTGAACGCCATTTCCTTTTTTTTTTTTTTTTGAAATGCTAGGAGACTGAGGTTCCCAGGGAAGGAAGCGTCTTTTCCTACGTCATGTGTCTGGTACAAGAGACTGAGTCTGTGTGCTCCAGCTCCTACATAAGTGACTCTGGGAGGCTGGTGTGCCTCAGAACCTTCCGTGGAGGGGCCTGGGAGCAGGATGCTTATAAAAGTTCACATGTGAGGTGACCAGGATTGGAGGTTTCCACACAGCACCATGTGACTTTGCTCAGGCCTTAGTGGATGTGTTTGTAGCAGACCAGTTTCGGAACATTATCTTAGCGTGACTTACAGACTCTTTGTTTTTCTTTTGTTTTGTTGAGACAGAGTCTTGCTGTGTAGTCCAGACCCTCAATTTCAGTGCCCTCCTGCCTCAGGGTGCTAGAATTATAGGTGTGTGTCACCATTTCCAGCCAATTTACAGAATCCTAACTGGGGGGAAAAAACCTTTTAGACTGTGTTAACTAGTTTTCTAGTTCTGATGCTTGAGGCAAGTCGTTTAACTTCTTTGAGCCTTAGTTTGTTTATCTGTACAATGGAGATCAGAATGCTTATCCTATAGGGCTAATGTAGGATTAACGTTAATACAGTAAGTGACTTAGAATAATCCCTGGTTCAACTGTATACTCAATAAATAATAGCCATTAACACCGTGCATTGCAAAAATTAAATGATCTTTTTTTGTGGGGGGAGTTGGAATTACCTCTGTGGCCCACTCACCCCTTGCTGAGGCCCCTCCTGCTGCTGTTGGCAAAGCCTATTCCACAGAAAATGCACAGTGCCGTCGCTCCTCTCCACCCTCCTGGGAAAGCCCAGTGTTCCCACAGGCCATTAGGCCCTTGGCCTTGGCACTGGAGGCTCAGACATGCGGTGACACCCCCTGATTTTCAGCTGGCAGGCGTGCCCCCTCCCTGGCTGGGTTGGAGCGGGCTGGGCAGGGGAGGTGGCCTCGTGCTGAGGAGGCTGGCTCTGCGCCCTGCTCCTCTGCCAGCTGGGCGGCTAGGCCGGCAGCAGCTTGCACGAGCTGGAAGGCCCAGCAGGGGCCTCTGTGGGCGGCAGGCTCGCTGAGCCCCTCTGTTAGCACCAGGCCATCTGGTGCCTCTGTCCCCTTTGTGTGCCTTCTGGGGGAGAGGCAGGGAGGCAAGCGGGGAGGAGACAGGGATGTCTCAGCCAGCTTTATTCTGAATTGAGGAGTGGGGAAGAAGAGCCTGGCGAGTCTGGGAGCCTGGGATGAGGGACCTCGTAGTGTGAGAGCTTGAAGGGGAAGGCAGGGTGGGAGGCGGAGGGAGCCAGAGACAGAAAGCTCTGTGGAAAGAAGAAAGGGAGCCCGAAACTTAGGACGAGAAAGGGGAGGAGTAGGGAAAGGTGTGAGGGCAGTATTTCTGTTCTAGGAAAGAGGAAGCGAGAGTTAGTGGGTTGGGGGCCTAGCTGTGCAGGCTTAGATGAAGGGAATGGTGGCTGCGGCCAGCAGCTAGTTCCCATCAGAGCAGCCCAGGTTCCCACAGGCCTGCTAGGAGGCAGCTCTGTACTTTGGGTCTCTAACAGAACCACCGCCATCCACTGCAGATCTGTGGAAGGAACACAAATGGCTGCTTTCTGGAGTAGGGAGAAAAAGTCATTTTGACAAACATCTTTCTTTGATGTGATGCACTCAAGGAGTAATGGTACGCATTCCTGTGGGCGTGCTGGGAAGAGTCTTCAGGGATCTCATGCTTGGGATGTTACAGCGGCGTAGCATGAGTAACAGACATAGAAATAACAGTGACAAGGCTGTGCTGCTTCCACGTTGCCCTGCTGCCAACAGATGTGGGCTCCCTGTCTGCACCCCTGGAAGTCACAAAGCACTTAGCAGATGGGATCCCAAGGACCATACGAAGCGACCTTGTGCTGAAAGCATCTCATCCTGTGACGTTTCTGGAGCTTGCCAGAGTTAAGCTTGCCTGGGCTCCTGGATTGTCCAGGAAGCACCCATATCTCAGGGCTGTACCTGCCCTGAGGTGTGGTGAGCCCTCTCACTCTCCCCAGATCTGTTCTATCTTGGGCATGAGGCCTCGTCAACACCTGTCTTCTGGTATCATTTGGAAAGTGGGACTGGTCACCATGACTGTCCTTGAAGCAGGGAATATTTGCTGGGCTTACTGGTGGCTGAGGTTCCGGCAGATCATGTTAGACGGTGATACAGCTGAGTGGTATGGATTCAGAGCGTGTGGGTCCATTTAGCCCCAACCAAGTGCCGTGATTTTTCACCATTAAAGTCACTCATGGGAAGCACTGTGCAGCTGCAGTGGTGTGTGGGAGGTGCCCAGTCTTGTCCCCAAATGGATGTGCCTCATCCAAATGGGCCCAGAGAAGACTCATGGGGAGGAGCGAGGAGCCTGCAGGCCACACAGGAAGCATTGCTGTCAGAGAAGCACAGTCACCTTGAGGAAGGTCATGATACAGCTGAGAAAATCCCCAAGGTCACCAGATGCGGCCAGTGGACAGCCAAAAAGGAGCAGGGCTCTCCAGGTGATGTCAGTTCACTGGTCTCTGCAGATGGCTCTCCGCTGAGCCACCTGAAGAAGGGATAGAGACTTAAATCAGTTGCTACTTATTGAGCACTTACTGGCCATTGTATTGCAAGTTGTCTCTAGCCCCCTCTCAGTAACTTAAAAGGTGTGAGTGAGAAGAGCATGGCTCAGGAGGCCAGGCCCTTCCCCACACTCATGCAGCTGACAGAGGACAAAGAAGCTGCTGGTTAAACTGTGACCAGGGGACCACAAGGTAGATACTCTCCGCTGCACCATACTGCCAGCCAACCCTGATGGGAATGCAATGGAAAGGGGCGTGGGTGTTGGGGGAGAGTCGAAAAAGTACGACATAGAAGGGGATCTGGGCATGAGAGGAGGCAGACGGATAGAGAGGAAAAAGGGAAGTAAAAATGATTAAAATGCCATATATATATATATATATATATATATATATATATATATATATGTAACAATTTCTCAAGGTGAATATAATTATTAAGTACTACAAACATACACTAATAAAATAAGGCATAACCCAGAAGGGGAAAAAAGAGAACAAGTATGTATCTATTTATTTATTTAAAGACAGAGTCATGCTCTACAGGCCAGGCTGGACCTTAACTTGGTGCTAAACTGTGTAGCCCAGGCCGGCCATGAACACAAGGCAGTCCTCCTGCTCAGCCTCCCAGGTGCTGGGATTACAAGCCTGCAGCACGGTGTCTGGCTTAGGACAGGTTTTATTTTGTTTGTTTGTTTGTTCTAAAAAAAGAAAGAAAAATGTGGGTTGTGTATTTCGGGCCTGTAATCCCAGCAGTCTGAGAGGCTAAGGCAGGAGGATCAGAAGTTCAAGCCTAGCCAGAGAAATTTAGCAACTTAATGAGATCCTATCTAAAAATAAAAAATAGGCTGGGGTTGTATCTCAGTGTGAAGGCCGTGGGCTTACTTCCCAGTACTGGAAAGATAGAAAAAAATGAAATAAAAAGGAAGAAAGGAAGAAAAAAAGGGTGAAACAGAAGATCTCAAAAAATGAGTAGTACTCTGACATTTGGAAAGGTGACATACTTTTCTAAGTGCAGAAAGTAACAGACAAAAAAGCACAGGGGCAATTTGGGGATATGAGCAGGACAGAGTGTGGAGTGGTGTTGGAAGCAGTTCAGGCCAACACAGTAACTTAGGGTCACATTTTGTAGAATGGTTTTGTTTGTTCATTATGGGCAGTTGAATGTGAGCCTTTGATAGAGCTGTGTCAATTGCCCAGGCTGGGCTTGAACTTCTGATCCTCCTGCCTCAGAGCCTGAAGAGTACACGTAGAGCTAATTGTATTTTCTTCAGTAAGGTTGGGAGTGTGTGAAAGTTTTATGAGAATAGTCACAGAGCCACGGCTGTCATGGCTATCGCCTGAATGAGGAACTAAAGGGAGGAAAGAGTGGCAGAGCCGTGGTAGAAAGCCACTGCGGTAAGTAGAGGTGGGGCAAGGATGGAGAGGAGTGTGAAAGGTCCCATCTGCAGGGACACTGGGAGGGAGGGAAACGGGGGTAAGTGGGTGAGAGTAGGAATCAAGAATGACTGAAATGTTAGTGGAGAAAATAGTGGAGTTATTTATAGAAATGAGGAAGTCACAGAGGGGTGGTGCTTTCTGGTAGGGAAGGGGATGGGAAGGAGAAGGGGGAAAATAGATTTTGGTTTTAAATCTGATGAGGACCAGTTGGACATCAGGTGGTGATAGTAAGCAACAGGATTCATCAACCCTGAATCCTTATCATGAACATGTTTGGATTCTTTGTTGTCCCTGGAGGAACTGAGTTCACTGAGTTACATTTTGCGCCTCCCAGCTGCACTAGAACATTGGGTACCCTGGGAACTGCAGGGTCCCAGTCACCAGCTGGTGCTAAGGGTCAGAGGCAACTGCAGTCCTAGCCTGCTGTGGGCTTAACCCTCTAAGACAAGTGTGTCTTACCCTCAGGCCACATGTGGCCCTGGACAACTAGTAATGTTGACCTACACAATTGGAAACAAACTTTCAACATTATTATGTGATTTTCAGTGATAATTGATTTTGTTGATGACTTAGTTGTACAGTGATCCAGTGTAGACTGTGTAGTCAACAACAAAGCTGTAGGAGAGAGTGCAGCCCAGTACTAACGCCAATTCCTGTGCTGGTCACACAGTGTTAGTCCAGTGGACAGCTGTATGTATCAGGTATCACATGTGCTTGTGCAACTTGGTGAGTAAAATGCAGTGATTACATACAATGGTATTTCAACCTCCTACAGGGGTGTGTGCCTGTAAAGACAGGCATCTATTGTTATTAAGCAGACATGTATGTTTTCTTAATTGTTACACTTGGGCTTGTGTTTTTTCATAAAATAATAAGTTAAAACAGTTTTTTGTTAGTAGCTGTGGTCTAGAAGTACAAAAATGTATCAAATAGTTTATGCTCATGATAGTGTTATGACATATATATGACATTGTTATTAGTAGAAAAATGAATGGGTATTTACTCTTTAATTTTTGGAATATATAGACTTGTAATAGATATTCGACTCAAAAGAAAATTTTATCATGTCATTTCACTAGATCTTAATGAGACATATTTTCCCAGAGGAAAATATCCTTTATGTCACAATCCTGCCTTATGCATAACATTGCTTTTTAGCAGTGAGCAACTATTTTCAAAGATGAAACATGTAGAGAATAAAATTAGATGAAAAATTTCTGATGAGCTGGGCCTAGTGGTGCAAGCCTATAATCCCAGCACTCTGGGAGGCTGAGGTAGGAGTAGTATAAATTCAAGTCTATCTTGAGCAACTTACTGACTCAGCAAGATTCTATCTCAAAATAAAAAACAAAAACAGGCTGGGGATGTAGCTCAGACCCTGTACTCAATCCCCAGTACCCCCCTGATTTTGTTTTTCTGACAGGCACTTTGAGAGCTCATTTAGAATTTCAACTCCTAACCTTCTGGCCAGACTTTTGATACGTTAGCTTTACAAGAACAAGATCAAATATCCTACCAGTTTTATGTTGCCATACTTTTTAGATGTTTTAATAACAATATAAAATTAAAACAGTTTGGATCTTTATATACATTGTATATTTTATATATGACTCAAGACAATTCTTCACTGTGGCCCAGATAGGCCAAAAGATTGGACACTTGTGATTTAAGACCACTGATACGGGTTCCTCAGACCTTCAGCAATGTTACAGGTTTCCTTACAGTACTAAGCATGGCCCAGTGAAGTTGCTGGGCTTTTCCCAGGGCCGACTCGCCCACCTTGCACAAGCCTGGACACCAGTGGCAGGAACACAGACATGGACTGCTGCCGGAGAAGGAGACAATGGTCCAGAAGGCCATGGCAAAGCCTGTTTGGGAGGAGGGAGCAGATTAGTCCTTCTGCTTGGAAGGGAGCCCCTGGCCTGCTCCCCGCATTTAGCAGATCACACCCACTTCTCAAACATTCCTCTTGCCCAGGGAAAAAAACTTTTTTTTTTAATCCAAATTTGGGATTTGGGTTAATTCCAATTCTTAGTGAGAAGACAGAGATCTAGGAAGAATTATAGTGGAAATAAGACTCACACACTCATTTGTCATCCAAGAAACATGATAGCTAGGTCAAAATCCCTCACCCTGGAGCAGGGTATATGTGGGAAAATAGCCAAGAGGACCACGACTTAGCCCTGGAGAACCTGAGACGTTTCCTCAGCTAAGGCAGAAGGCAGGTGGGCAGAAACTGTGGGAAGCAGCGGTTGAGGAGGTTCGGAGTCATGAAAACACTGGGAGAAAGGCCTAGGGGAGAGGGTGTCTTGTTCTACTCAGGTACCGGAAAGAAAGGCCTTTGCCTGAAGAGAACCGGGTGTTCTAAAATATCTTCCCAGTGTGTTCCAACCGTGACTGTGTCTCAGAATTCTTGGGAGCTTTAAAAGAGCACTGACACCCGGGTTCCGCTCACAGAGGCTCTGTTTGCTGGGTCTGGAGAGCTGCCTGGGCACTGGCATTTTAAAAGGTCTCCAGGTGATTCTAACGCGCAACAAGGGCTGGGAACTAATTGCAGGCTTGTCTTATCCAAGGGAACAAGAACTGAACTGCAGAGCAGAGTGGGAAGCAGGGAGCAACAGTCTTCAACTAGCCGCCCTGATAGTACCGTGGCAGGCAGACGCCATGGCTAGCTCCCCTCTATTTCCTGTGTCTCCACCTCCCTTCCTGCTGCTATCACCTTGTTACACACTCGAGTCACTCTGGATCTCAGCAATGTTTCCTTAGGCGGATTCCTGCCACTAGCCTGGTCCCTGCAGGGAACTCAGCATGACCTGGCCTTGAAGCACAGGTGGGTTCTTGTGGCTCAGGCCTCCTGCAGGCTCATGAGAGAGCTCTTTACCCTGGTGTGTTGGCCCTCCAGCTGTCCAGCTGTGGCCCCTCACTTCACTTTATTGGGACACTCCTGCCCTTGTAGCCCCCTCCCCACTTTGGTTTCTCTTCCTAGAAAAATGTCCTCCCCTTTTTCTCTCTGAGCACCCTGTGGTTCTTCCAGGGCCTCAGATGTCACCCCCATAAGGACCTCCACATCTGGGTCAAGGGCCATACCTTGGCTTCTAACATCTGTGTGCCCTTGGCCTGCTCTGTGGGCAGGCAGGCACGTGCAGGAGCCATGAAGAGGCCCCAGCAACTTCGGCCCCTTACTCCCCAGGCCTCAGGGCCCCGTGTGCAGTAGGTGCCCAGAGCAGACAAAGATGAGTTTGTGAGCACAGCCCAGCTGAAGGCACAGCAAGGGCCTTGCTATACTTGGATGTAGGATTTGAGCTGCTACCCTTGTTTCAAAATGAAATTGGGGTTCCCCAGAAGATGAGAGACTTGTTCAGTTATTTTGCAAATGAGAGGCAGCATGGAAGCCTCAGGTTTGATCATGCTGCTGCAAGTATTTTTCTGGCTGGTTTCTACTGACAATGTGGGTCTTTTATAGGGGAATCTGGAAATGGAGAGGCTGCTGTGTTCTCTCTGTCTTTCCACCATCTTTTCATACTCAGTCCCTGTGCCTTCCCTCATCTGTTTCCTTGACTTCATTCCCTTTGTTGTGTCTTTAGCTTCCATCACTGCCTCCTCTTGAGGGTCCTCTGACAATTTCAGAGAAATTGGGAAGCCTCCTGCTTTAAAATGCCATTCTTGCCAGGAGCCAGTTTTTTCAGAGCTTTGGTCTCTTGGTTGGGGCCCTTGTGTGGCTGTACCCAGCAGGAGGATTTAGCTGGGGATGAAAGGGGGACATGCTCGAGCCTGTGTGCCTTTGCATGTCTGCACTCGCGTGGCAGCAGCCCAGTGTGAGGGTGAAGGGGAGGATGCCATGCCTGGGCATGTCTGGTGGGACAGTTTGACCAGGAGCCAACGTACAGGAGCACTGAGGCAATCTTTTGGAAAGGAGACTGGCTTCTGCAATGTGCTCAACTGAGCTTGGAAAGTGGGGAGCGCAGGGGAGGTCTTCTCCAGAGCAGGGACTGATGTTAGTAATGGCACTGACAGTGGCAGCAGTTATTGAACACTTAGTGAATGCCTGGTCCTGTGCTTAGGCCCTGTGTTTATTATCTTAAAATTTTTATTTCTTCATTATTTGAAGCAGGGCTAGCCTTGGGCTCATGGCAATCCCCCTGCCTCAGCCTCCTGAGTCCTGGGATTACAGGTGTGTGTCACCACGCCCAGCTTTATGTGGTGCTGTAGAGTTGAACTCAGGACCTTGTGTTTGCTAGGCAAGTGCTTTAACTGCTGTGCCGTTCTTTTAGCCCTTTTGTATGTGTTGGGTCATTTTTATCTCTAGATACTGAGGTGAGACTTACCCTGCTTTTTGGGTTTTATATACTATAATTTATAAACAAGCAAACCAAAGTTCTTATGATGAGCTATTGCTGAGCCTCTCCTCTGTCTGAGCTGCTGACTACTCTCCCTTTGGAAACCTCAAGAGCCTTTTTGAGGATCTCAGAAAATACTGGGTGAGGTTTGGCAGGAGATAACCAGAATCAGGAAGGCTCAGGACCAGCCAAATATGAGTTCCAATTGTTTTTTGCTTACAGACTGTCAGTGTATGGGAAATCTTAGGTTATATTTATAAGATCTTTAAAAAATGGAATTGTCTTCATCCTGGATTCCAAGGTAATATTTCTTCAGCCTTTTTATCATAAGTAGACATGACTTTCTTTAAACCTGCCTTTAAAAGATGCTTCCCACAGTGGTTTCTCTGGGCCATTTTACTATGCATTGGCACAAAAATGACAACTTAAGCCCTCTGGGTTATAAAGTACAGGGAAAATAAACCCTAGAGTGTGGAGTTAGCCACAAGCTAAATATGAGCAGTGAAGATACTGATTAGTAAGAAAAAGATGACCGATGACAGTCTGATGTGCAAAAGGGGACTGGCCCCTTCCCCGGTTGAGTAGAGGAGAGTGGCGTGTTGTGCCTGTGACGTAGGATTACCTGACAGTAGATGTCTGTCTATAGCTCAAAACCTCATGTTTATGTGAAAACAATAGGAGAGAGCAATTCTGCTGCGACGTGTAGTTAATTTTCATCATTGTTTTGTTATGATCAGGAAGTGCCCCACTGGATACTTTAGGAGGAGAATCACGGAGTCATGGCCAGAAGCACAGCTTCTTTTAATTTTCAGGTTGTTAGTGTTTGCCAAGGCATCTTCCTTTTTCCATCCCGCCTCTACTGGATCTTTCTGGAAGCTTCCAGCTTTTCTGTAAATCCTACGCATGTGGGGGTGCAAGAGATGCACACAGAGGCACATTCCATGGCTGTGCACCGCACACAGGTCCTAGGCCTCTGGATATGTGGCCTCCTCTCCTCCGGGCCGGTCTGTGATCCGAGTGTGAGAGGCTCCTTCACACACTTTTCTAAAGTCTGATGCCAGTCGTCAGTCCCGTGTCGCTCTTCGAGTGGTGTCTCCACCTTCTGCTGCCCTCCACACTCGTCACCAACACCTACCATCATTTTTCATCCAGACTAGGTGGTAGCCTACCTACCATCTTTATTTCCTACTCCTGCGCAGTCCCTGTTCCATCTTAGTTTCTTAGTAGCCAGGACGAGCTCTGAAATGCTTCCTCAGTCCCTTCTACCTTTCAGGTGAGGTGAGAGCCAGCTCTTACCCTGACCCTGGCCCACAGTGCCTACTCCTTGGCTTCCCTTCTGTTTTTACAGCTTCAGCCTGCCCCCTGGTTGCCTAGACACCCAGCTCACCCCTGACTCGGGTCCTATTCCTGAGACTGCACTGTTCTCCTCTGCCACCTCCTCATCTTACAGGTATCTATTTAAATCCTAGACCGTCTCAAGGAAGTCCCTTTAGTCTCCATGGGACTCCTTTTCTGAAGTGGCTTCTCATTCCTCTCTGACCTTACTTATTTCTTGCAATGAATATATCCACAACCTGCAGTGGCCTTTGTTATTTAGATGTGTCCTCCTATAAGGGCATCTCTTCCACCCCAGTGTTATTTTGGAATCCAGCTTTGTTCAGTCTCTTAATTGCTCTACCTAGAAGGATGCTTGACAGTGAAGTTGTTCACATATGTTTGCTGAATGAATGAATCGAAAGCACATTAGATAGATTAAGTTTAAAGACTGCTTCCACAATAACAGATGCTATACAAACCTACAGAATCTTACTGCCGAGGGACTGGTTTGAGGTAGGACAAGGCTTTGGTGGGTGGAGGACACTGCTGGGTTGGGTAAGGGTAAGATTTGGAAGCAGAGACAGGGGTCAGTGACCAGGATCAGTGTGGTATAGGGACTGATGCTTTCAGGAGACCCTCGTGGGGCTGTAGTAGTCAGGAGTTATATCTATGCTTATAATGAATTGGGTTATATAGATTAAACACAACCAACAAGGCCAATTTTCACATTCACTTTAAGTGAATTGAGAAGAAAAGTATCTGGAGTGGAAAATAATCAGTTTAATTGGTTTTATGTGTACTAAAGCCTAGGTTGAAGACACAGTGACCTGAGCAGATGCCAGCACACCTTCAGAGTGTGACCTTTTTGCCAGATGTGGGATGCCTAATGAGTAAACTAAAACTTAAAAGATAAGCCCAGGCATGCATTTGTGGAAAATGAAGTAGAGATCTGGAAGAAAAAAAGCTTAGTTGTGTGGAGGATCTGGTGGTGAGATATGAAGTGTGGGTTGGAGGCAAAGGCAGCAGTCCTTTTAGATGTTTGTCTTTATCATGAAAAAAAAAAAGATTGCTTTTGAGAAAAAAAAAACAATGGTTTCTTCACTCTCAGGACTCAAGATGCTCTGATTGGCCAAATGGAAGGGATCATAGCTTCTGGGGAGCCCTAGACATCCTAGAACTAAGAAGTCTTTTCAGCTTTGCATTTCCAACTAGATTTTTCCCCCTACAGGAAGAAAATAAGATCCAGAACTCGGAAGAGCCTGTTTGTTGAAAGGCTCATCTCTATATAGAGCAGGGATTGGGCATCTGTGCATAAAACAGTATGCTAAGCCGTAGTGTAGAGGGCAGGAGATTTGATGTGAAGGAAAAGCCTGCCTCCAGAAATGAAGAAAAACCCACCTGGCTCTGGGTGAACTTGGAGAGAGAGAGAGAGAACTCATAAGAGATGTCACATACTCTATCTTATTTCCAAGGACTCGGGATCAGGGTGGCGACAGCCCACACAGTTTGCCAGGACATAGAGAGTAGAGTGTTTATGTCCACTTCATAGACGGGCTTGTGGGAATGCTTGGCATGGTAGAAATGTTCATTGTGTTTCAGCAGAGAAAGGGCAGAGAAAGGGCCTGTGACAGTGACCCTTATTCCCATGTGGCCTGCATGAGGGTATGTTTAGAACTTCTCAAGGGATCCCTGGAGATTCATAAGGAGGCTGGGAATTTGAACTAAAATTCTACTAAGAAATGACTGGGCCAGGGAGATCCCTTGGCAGGGTCTCAGAGTAGACACTGAAATGTGGGGCCAAGGGAAGTATGTGGCCTTGGTGGGTCAGTGGTGCCAGAGAGAACTGGGGAGGGGCGTGACCAGGTCTGGGGGCCTACATGCTAAGAATAAGTCACGTGCATTCCAAAGCTAGCTAGATAAAGGGCAGAAGAGTGTGTGAATTAGGGACAGCATGAGGGAAGAACATTGAATGGTTTCCAATCACAGTAAGGTCAAAATGGGTGCTAACACATTATGGTTTATGAGTGCATGGGTTATAGTCTTAGTGTGATCTGATCCCATTCTTCTCTGAGCTGGTCAGTTCACTTTGGGAGGATTGTACTTCCTGTGGGGTAGATCTAAAGTCATCACATCTCACTGTGAGATGAAAAGGACAAACCAGGTCCCGTGTAGAGGAGAAGGGTGAGGAAATAATTCTAAGTTGTCGTATGCTGAACCAAAGCTCCTCCTGGATCCGCACAGAAGACAGCACACTGTGTAGGAAATTCAGATGTCTGCCTGGGTCAAGGACCTAGACAACCTTCAAAATTTATCTTAACTTCAAGATACGGTGACTTGCTGAGTAAAATTCTAATTTTATCATTTATGACTCAGAGACAGAGGAAGCTCTTACTTTTAGTCAGAGTATCTGAGTAGAAAAACCCAGCTCCTTGGAACTGTCTTTTGAGACTGTCATTCACCAGCTGAATGCTGTGGACAGCTTCTTGTGCCTTCTGAATCAATGTTCTTACCTTGAAGATGGAGATATTTGCATAAGGTTAGGTTGACGATAAGCAAGTTAGTAAAATGAAAAGTCAAAATATGGCAGATCATGTTCATATGTGTGTTAGGAGAAGAACAATAGAGCATTTTTGCCATGCTATAAAATAACATTATTGCCTACTGATTAATTTCTTTTTTAGGTCCCACGAGCTTACAGAGCAAGGGAATATTGAATTTAAGAAAAAGGTGAGGCAGATGTGAATGTGAAGTGGACAGATTCTGTGGTGAATCCTGGTAACAGAGAGAGGAGGGATTTGACATGAAGATCATCTGTCAGATGCTGGGGGAGAGGCAAGTCACCCTTAAGACCACAAGTGGTCCCCATCTGGCCCTGTACCTGGGCTTCTGGCCATGGCATGAGTCAAGCGTGTAGGTGCTCACTGTCTTTTGGGAAAGATGTGGGCCAGGACAGTTCTGCCTACTCATGTAGCTGTAGATAACACAAGATCTGGTTGTGCTGGCACGGACTTTCCTTTAGCTTCCTCTGCTTCAGCTTTCTGCGGTCTTCTTCTTGGTCCCATCTCCCTCCAACTTAATTTTTTTCCAGCTCTACCAGTAAAGCTCTTCCTTGCAAATAGCTCACCTTGTTGAGCCTGGTGAAACAAGTCTGTAATTCCAGCACTCTGGGAGGTAGGGACAGGAGGATTGCAAGTTTGAGCCCAGCCTGGGAAATTTAGCAACTTAGTGAGATCTTGTCTCAAAATAAAATTTGAAAAAGTGTAGGTGGGGCTGCGAAATGTAGCTCAGTGGGAAGGCTTTGGGTTCAGACCCCAGTACCCAAGGGGGGAAAAACAGAAAAAGAAAAATTGCTCACTTTGTTCATAAGGAGGTACAAAAGATTGACAGAGTTTGAAGGGCTACCTCTTTCCGCTTCATACAAGGATATTTGTCTACGTTTCAACCATGCACCCCACGTGAATCTCAGCTGGGGCCTTTCTTAGCAGAAGAGTATAGGTGGGAGTGAGTACAGCTGGCCGTACTGATGTGCTCTCAGGGCAAAGCTGATGAGGCCCTGCCTGTCCTGGTGGAAGAGGGTAACAAGCCCTGTACCCAGCACCCCTCCCTTGCCTTCTGCCTGGGGGAAGTGCGTGTGTCCTGCCTGGGGCCTCACAGCTGAAGCTGACTCAGTGATTCCTGGAAGAGGGTGATGTCACCGTGACATAGCGGTTCTCCTCCACAGCTAAAGTCAACAGGAGGGTGACGGTCTGCACCAAGGCCCGGAGCTCTCTCAGGCCACTAAGAATTCCATCAGGGCTTTCTTCATCACATCTCACAGTTCTCATCCTCTGTCTCTAACACGATCCCAGGCAGTCCTGCTCATTTAAAACCTTGTCCCTTTGTGTCTCCATTTACACGAGTTCACAAATCCCACTAAATCACCCTGTGTCTGACCGTGCGTCGGTGGCTCTGGGACAATGTGCTGCATTAGGAATAGCTGGTGATCTTGCCTTTCTCCGTGTTCACACCCACGTGTCTTTTTGGCAATATTAATAGCTTCTCCGAGTCAGGGGCTGTGTCCTTTATTTCTTTTGTCCTCGACCTGGACTCTGCCGGTGGGTGGGCTGAGTGTGTGGGACACTCGAAAACAGTGTCTGGGAAGCGTGACACCCCCCCTCTCATCCTTTCAAAGACGCTCTCCCTTGGCTCCCCAGGCAGGTGCATCTGCGGCCACAGCCCGGTGGGTGTGTGACTCTCCTCACAGCTAGGCAGGGCGTCGGGAAAACCTGGCTGGACTTGGCGGGGATGCTTTTAATAAACCACTCCTTGCTCCCGCACCAAAGAGCCACATATCAGAGCCATTTGGAGTGAAATGGGTCCTTTGTCAGATGAAGGGAGCACCTCCAAACCCATTCTGCGAGTTCCTAAGGAGCCCAGCGCGGCCTTAAGCTGCCCGATGCTGCCCCCTGCAGGTGGATCGGGGCACTGTCCCCTCGCCCAAGGTAGCGAGGTCCAAATGGTGCCTCTTCATCTAAAGTTAATCAGAGCAGCTAATAAATAGTGCACAGTCAGGAAGAAAACTAGGTTTCTGTAAGTGAATTGGGTGTCGAAAGACACTGAAGTAAATGTCAGAGACCATGAGAACGACAGATGGAGATTCTTGTCTCAAACAGTTTGGGTAGGGGGAAATGGGAGAGGAAATTTGTTTTTGCAGTGACCGTGCCATTTAAATCCAGGCTGGTCACAACCTGAGAGGCCTGCTTCTAACTGCCTGTTTAGCTAGTGATGGAGGGAAGTCTTTAGAAGTTGCCTGGGGTTTGACACAGTGAGTAGGGTGGAGCTTGGACTTGAATTCCAGGACCCCGGAGCTGTTGACGGACCTTTGGTTCCCCACTCCCGCACCCTTTGGAAAGAGACCAGTGCTGTGTGGGAGGAAGGCCCCTGTATTTGGACTGGATGCTTTGGAGTGAAGATGGAATCTAACTGGAAGTTCTCTTCACTAGCTGTAGCCTCTGTGCTGTGGTGTGAAGGGTGCTGGGAAGCTCTTCTCATCTAAAAATACCTCCATGATGGGCTCGGCATGGTGCCTGAGGTTTTACTGTAGGAGAGTCATTCCTTTGAATACAATTGGCTAAAGAATATGCTTATGTTGAATAAAAGTACAGATCCTAAGGGGAGAGTCACACATTCAACCTTGAAATCTTAATTCTACCTGTCTCTAAATGATCCCTCATTGCTGGGGCTAATTGATCATGTGGACCTATGCTCCTGGCCCCAGAAGTGACAGGGAGCTTTCTAAAACAGATCTGATAATGCCTCATTTCCACTTAAAATCCTCCTTATTGCCCTAAGGAAAAGTGAAAATTCCTTAGTATTTTATGCTCAGGCCTTGGTTACTACCCGTCTCCAGCCCCCACTCACTTTCAGCCTTCCACCCTCTTCTTCTATCCCATTCCTCAACCTTATGATATGACACACTTGCTTTTTTGTCTGATGTGTTCCTCTGTATCTCCATAATTAATTTTTGTCAAGAAAGCCCTTCCTCTTTGGTGGTCAGCTGATTCCCTCCTCTGAAGCCAACCCTTATCCCTTAACCTCCAAGGAAGAAGCTCCTGTGTCTCCCATAGAGCCTGGATACTTGAATGAATGAAAGAATGCATGAGTACATGAAGCCAGTGGATGAGATGCATGGGCTCACTGGTTCAGAGGATGTGTTGCTCTTGAAATGAATACACACCAAACCGTGCCTGCTTTTTCTAATGTTGTTGTGGTGCATCAAATGCATTGTGTGATGGGTGGGCTGTGCCGGCTCTGTTAGGATAAATAACTTGATGGGTCTTCACCTCATACAAGTCGACTACTTGCAGAACATTTCCATGGAGACGAAAGAGGACTCAAGCAGCAGGGTACCACCCAGGCAGTGACAGATTTTTACAGAAAATGGGTTCAGATAGACCTTTCTTGTAAAAAAAAAATCTAGTTAGTGAGAAGAGTACTCCAAGACATTTCCATGGACACAAAGCCCCCAAAGTTGGAAAACAGGAAATAGCATGTCAAGAAAAACATAATTTCTATTGATGGATTGACTGAAAGACAAAAGCACAATGAGCTCGCTGGATCCCTGAAGTGGTGTTAGAAAGAATAAGCAGAAGAGGACATTTCAAATGGAGATGATCCCCAACTAACAATGGTTTGGCTTACAATTTCTCAGTGTTACGATGTTTCAAAAGCAACATGCATCCAGTAGAAGTCGTGATTTGGATTTTGACATTTGCCTTGGCTATAGTATATGGTCCAATACTCTTAAAATGCAGCAGCAGTGAGCCACAGCTGCCAGACAGCCACTTGATCAGGAGCGGAAACAACCAACACTCCTCAGTGCACTGTGTTGCTAAGCCTTGGGGTTTGGTAGGTTAGGTTGTATTGAATGCATTTTTCCATTTAATGGTCTTTTCAACTTATGACGGGTTTATTGGGATGTAACCCATTACAAGTCAAGGAACATCTTCAATAATTATGTATTTATATATTTTGTTGTGTGAAGTGAGGTAATTGGTCCCTTGGACATTGCCAAAATGTTAATTTTAAAATATATAAATAGATCTGTATAGCACCCCCCCCCACACACACACACACACCATGCAACCCTTCAGATCAGGGGGAAAATTGGATATACTACTAATGCCCAATTCATCTTCAGGATTTCAACAGTGTCCCAACAATGGCCTGAGATCATATCAAGGAATACATATTGCATTGTACTTACGCCTCTTCAGTTTCCTCTAATCTGGAATAATTATTCAGTCTTGCCCTGTCTTTCATATTTTCAACTGTTTTACAAGTACAAGTCTTTCCTTCTGGAGGATGCCCCTGGATCATTCTGTCATCTTCCCATGAGCAGATGTGGGCCATCTTTCTTCATAAGAATGCCACAGAAATGATGCTGTGCTCTCCTCAGTGAATTGTCATGGGTGGAACTGAGGGAACATACGATGTCATCCTGTCCCACGACTGCTGATATTTACCTTGATCGCCAGTCATGTTGGTGTGTATCAGCTTTCTCCTCTGCAGAGTCTTCATTCCTTCTTTCAAATGAATTGCCATCTTGTGCAGAGACCCAGAATGCTATTCTTTGTCAAGCTTCTGTCTGCCAATCTTGACCTGCATTGATGCCTCCTACTGCAACGAACCCCCACTGTGACAGTTGTCAAATGAGGATTTAAAAATTTGCTTTCCCTCTGATTAGGTGACAGTCATTTATTTCAGTAAGAACTCTTATTTTGTTCAATAGCCTGCATTCCATTGTCATCCTTCTTTATTCTGATGTTCAGATTACTCTAGGCATGGTGGGTTGGGTCCCTCTAGGGGCTGCCGCATCCTCTGACACATCCCCATTACTCTCAGTACTATCTTACTTTCTGGCAGAGCAATGTGACCCAGGGTCATCTTGTGCTTTTCCTGCACAGATCTCTTTTTTCCAAGGATCCCTACTTCCTTTCACTGGAGGATAGTATTTAGAAACCAAGATCTGGACCCTTGTTGGTACGGGGGTATCATTGCTTCTAAACCCTTTGTTGGAAGATCTAGGAAATATACATGTTTATGCACACATCTATAACTATCTCTATGTTTACCTATGTTGATATATTAAAAATAAGTTGGTATTTATATCTTAAATTGAAAACCACCTCAGGTTTCTTTAGAGTTTTCTTCTCTATATTTGTAGTTCCCTTTTTTGACAATGAGAAACCTGATTGTCACTATCCTCCATAGATGTACGTATCTCATCAGAAAGGTTGCTTATGGGTGTAATGTGACCAACCTAATCCCATCAGCTATACCTTTTACTTGCACTGTCTGCCCCATCCCCAGAGCCCTGTTTCCTGCAGTGCCAATGGATTCAAGATCAACATATCTCCACATGGCAACCCCCTTTTCTGCTGGTACCCCTGCTGACTCTTCTCTGACAGCAGGAAAAGAAACGGGAAAGGAGGAAGAGGAAAGCTGTGTAGATCCTTTTAACTAAGAGCTAAAAGGAAAAAAGGAGATGCCATCCTACTTCTGTTATACGTGTGTGTGTGTGTGTGTGTGTGTGTGTGTGTGTGTGTGTCACTGGGATTGAACCCAAGGCCTTCCTTCACTGAAGTACACCTCTAGCCCTTTTTGTTTATTTTTATTTATTTGTTTGTTTGTTTTTGAGTCAGCAACTTGCTCTGTAGCCCAAGTTGGTCCTGAAGTCAGTATGTAGCCTAGCCTGGCTTTGGCCTTATGGCAGTCCTCCTGCTTCAGCCTCCTGAGTGCTGGGATTGTAGGTGTGCACCAGCATCCCCAGCTTTATATGGTGCTGGGGAGTTGAGCTCAGGGTCTTGCACTTACTTTAACCACTGTGCCATTCCTCCAATTTTGAGACAGGGTGTTTATAAGTTACCAAGTTGCCCAGGCTGGGCTTGAACTTTGATCTTCTTCCTTCAGCTTCCCAGTGCTAGGATTACTGGCATGTGCCACATGCCTGGCAAGTCAGTAATAATAAGAAATTTCAGGTAGATGCATGTATTAATGGGTAATGATTTAATAAATTAATACATCTCAAGATGTCACTCTCTTCCTACAGACGGTGTGGGATGTGAGCAGCGATAGGGCCAAAGAGATGACTGAAGGGCAGCTGGCGTGGGTTCTATCATTAAGACAGGACACATTTCTCAATATTTTGGGAACAAATGTGTGTAATATAACCAACAGTGAAGTCAACAAAAATCAGCCCCAAGTGAATGATATTAGCTACCTGTGGGTGAAATTGTTTTGAATGATGTCTTATAACTGGCTGCTGGGTACCAGCTGGTTACCCTCCAAAATCTCCGTAAAAGAAATTGGAGACCCTTCCAATTTTTTTCTCTGCAACCATTCTTCTTTTTTGATGCTATTTATATTGATATCTGTCATGTTTCCCCCTTGTACCATGCTGTTTCTCTCTTTGGTATTATGTGTCAACCTGCTAAGCCCTAGAAAATACCATAAGGAAGAAACTATAGTTCTCATTGTCAGAAGGCTCATAGTTAGTGGATACAGACAGACCAGTGACCATGCCATTTCAGTACATCTGCTTAGTGTGTCAGAAGGATGAGTGACTAGCCTGACTTATGGAGGATGAGCAGAAAAATAGATCAGAAGCTGGGGAAGCTACTTGGATGCCAAGGAGTAGTATCTCAAGTTCAAGGTCAGCCTGGGCAATTTGGCAAGATCCTGTTGTGAATTTTTTAAAAAAATGTCTGGGTGAGGTCATGGGTTTAATCTTTAGGAACACACGTATGCATGCAGGCACACACATATATGCATTCATGTATGCACAAAAGATATACCAGGAGAAGTGACATCGAAACCAAGACCTGAGGACCTATGAAGAGTTGGCCATGAGAAGGGATGAAAAGAATGCTACAGGTAAGTTTGGACAGGTGAAAGAGCATGGAACACTCAGAGAATGACAGATGGCTCCACACAGTTGGAATGCCAAGTTCAGAGGATGAAGGAGGTGGGAGCAGAGAGCTAAGCAGAGCCTGGATCATCAGAGAGATCTCAGATGTTGCATCTAGACATTGGGACTTTGTTCTAGCGAAAGTGACATGTCTGTAAAGAATATCAGGAAGGTGGATCATATGATCATAATTCTGTTGTAGGAAACCTCGTTGACTGTGAACAGCAAATTGATTAAACTTGAGGTTAAGAGCAAAATCCCCACGAGGATTCTCACTTCGGACACTACTTCACTTTTAACGGTCCTGAGACCACCTTGTCAGAAAAGCAGCTGTGAATTTTCAGGGTTCCTACAGGTACCTTCAGGTTCAATAATTCACTAGAAAAACTTATGGAAATCAGAAAAGTGCAAGACTTTGATTAGTTTTATTACAGTAAAAAGGTACAACTAGGATCCAGTCAAAGGAAGAGTGGCATAGGGTGGAATGGGCTCAAATGGGGTTTTTCCTGTGAAACTTCAGTGTCCTTAGGATGCACTGTCCTCCCAGTGTCAGTGTGTGAAACTTACTTCATTTACAGTGTCTAGAATTCTTTTTGAGGCTTCCTTAGCTAGACATGAGTGATTGAATTTTAATCCATGTGGTTAAACTCAACTTCCAAGACCCATTCTCTCCACAGAGGTCAGGCTGATAGCATTTTTGGCCCAAGCCCCAACCCTGTAGTCACATGCTGGTTCTTTATAGCTGGTCCCCACCCATCATCCTGTTATTATAAATGAAGGGCTTACCATGAATTACTGTTGTCTAGGAAATTGTAAAGGCTTAAAAATTGCCCAGACAAAGATCAAACCTTTGTTTGGATGAGCCCAATTTCTTACCTCACACTTGTAGTTCCGTAGTTAAACTGGATGAGGGCAAGTCTGGAAGAAGGGAGTACAATTAGGCAGTTGTTGGAGAAACTCAAGAAAGAGGACATGCAGACCAAGATGAAGGAACAGTATCATGGATGCAAAGAAGTAGATTTCAAACGCATTAAAAATACACCGTAGGTGGGATGTGGTGGTTTGCTGTTGGGTGGTTTGAGGGCAGGGGGACATCAAGGATGATGGGCTTGTATTGGGCCTGGGCAAATAGTTGTTTTGAGGTACTATTTGCCAGGATCTCTTGCTGCTCAGTTTCCTGATTATTTATCCTAACAGAATGCTTGGCATGTAGTAAACATGCAATAAATAGAATGAAGAGGGAATGAATGGGCCCATCTTTCTGTAAAAGAGGTGGTGACTATACCTAGACTGCTACAAGAGAGCAGCCAGACTCAAAAATTTTTGTTTTCTACTTCTGACACAGGACTAAACAAAACCTCACCCATCTTCAGCAATAGACACCTTCTGCATGGAATCGTTCCAGGATTGTTTTAAGTGTGAATGTCGGGATCTGTGTGTGTATTAAGGGAAGGCTGTGTACAAGTTGTGAATTTTGTGATTCATTTGAAAAGTACACTCAAACACTATATTGAAGGAGTTTGCAAAAGGGGTTATTATATGTGCTTAGAATGGAATTGGAGAGTTGGGAGGGACTTTCCTTCCTCTTCATGTTTCCATATGAAGGGAGCTTGGTTTGGGTAACACTCCTCCTTCTCTTGTCCCTTATTTTCTTTCCTTCAGTAATTATAGTGTTTGGTGAGCTTAGGACAGGGACTTGAGGGCACTCCTGTCTGGAGTCCCTTCCTGACATGATCTTAGAATCTGCCTGCAGGCAGAGAGTATATGTAATCTTCATCTTTTAGCTGGGTGCTGAGCTTAGTGAGGCACCCACAGTGAGTGTTCTGAAGTGACTCAGCTGTGCTCACGCCTGGGAGCATGATTGTCTCCTCCTGGGACTCATTGTTGGCACAGCCTGTCACTGTGTACCTAAGTCACATTTTCTGGGTTGGTTTCACTATTAATGAATTCATGAAAGAGTGATATTCATGGGCTGGGATGTAGCTCTGTGGTTAAGTGCTTGCTTGGCATGAGTAAGGCTTGGGGTTTGATTGCCAGTTTAGGAAAAAAACCCATGCTCTTTGTTTCAGTCTTTAACACTGGCACCCTGCACAGTTGAAGAGGAGAGGTCTACAGGCTTGTCATACTCTGAATTACCTCACCCTGAGTGGTACACTTATGGCTTGAGTTCTGCTTCTTTATAGAGAGCTTCCCAAGGCTTTCATGATTAGGATATAGTTAATAGTCTGAGCTTAGAGTCAGTTGGATTGTAATTCCCAACTGGTTTTAAGAACCATGAACTTGGTGCATGATAAGTACTAGCTGATGCCTTTGGCAAGGTGACATTTGGGTCTGTGTGATACTTTGTCAGAACTTCAGATATGACACCAGTGGACATGTGCAATGTCTTTGTGCCCTTGTTGGCTGCACCTGGCTGCATCTGGAGCCTTTTCCTGAGTAAATCATATTTATTATGTCATAAAAACTCTCTGACTTCAAGTGACTTGACACTGGAGACAAAGTTACCTTTGGAAAATTATTCCTGTCTTAATCCAAGTCATTTCTGAAAACTCACTGCTTATAACGAAGCATTGGGTGACAAAGAGTTGAGTTGTCTGTGTTAAAGCTGAATGGACGGGTATGTGTTTAGTCCGTGTGAGGCCCTGGGTTCGATTCCCCAGCACCAGAAAAAAAAAAGGAGGAGGATGAGAGAGTGAGTCACTGCAGTGGGGAAAATGCTACTGAGTGGGAGGAGGAGCTTAAAGATACAAAATCACAAAGAATTGTAAAGGTTATTCCTTTGAGGTAGGCTTTAACATTGCCGTAATTTATCCCATGATACTGGCAGCCAGCCCAAGTTCAGTGCATCTCCATTGAATTTGCCAGCCACCCCAGGCAGTGCCGCCCCCTCCCCCCGCCTCCGCAAGATGGCAAGCATAGAATAAAAGGTCAGTTACTGGTCAGAGATAGCCTTGGTCTGTTTTAGAAGTCAGCTTTAAGGGAGGTCTTAGCAGTGCCAGGTAGTAGAAGCCAAAACATGGGCTGTAGAACCAGCTAAAACTTGGTTAAGTCCTGCCTCTGCTGTGTGACCATGGGTAGATAACTTAATTTCTCTGAGCTTTTCCGGTAACTTTTATTTGTAAAGTGGGATTGATAACATCAGTTAATGCTGCTGTCAAGATCAAAAAGATGGTGGGCTTATATGTGTCCCTAGTACCAAGTTTGTGACATTGGCACATGAATGAAACCCTGTCTCAAAGTCTATGCTGGCTATATCAGGATACTAAGAGGCATGGTGCCAACTTATTGATTGTATATATTAATTTCTTGCACAAGCTGAGCAGCTCTGATCTCCAAACCCAGTGGGAGCTCTTTTTTGGACTCTGTACCTTGTCCCCTGGACAGATTGTGTCCTGCTTTGCTGAGTGAGCTTTCTATTTCTATATCTGCATTTTACTTCCTCAAGTGGACTGGAATCTCTTACAGAGCAGAAAATTACATCTTTTTAAAAATTTCCACTTTCAAATCTTAGCCCCGTGCCTTTTTGCATATAGCACTTGCTCAAAAAACAAAGATCCATTGCTATCATTCCTACTCGTGAACTATAGCCATGAGCTGAACTTGGCCTACATGAGGTTGTTACTACAAAGAAACAGCATGTTTATTCAGGCATCTGTTTGTCTAGTGGCTCTGTCGTGACTCACACATCCACATGAGGACTGTGGCCTTCTAAGGAGGTGCTGGGATGTGGGGTGATACCTAAGATGGCGCCCGCTGGAAGTCCTGGGGGCTGTCACCTCAGGTGTTTACCAAGGAAGATGATTGGGCCAAGCCATTTCCACCCTCGTGGACCATGCCTGATCCCAGTACTATTGCTACGAGCGCCCAGCACCTGCCTGCTTGGACATCTTGCTTATTGGCTTGACACCCACTTACGTAGACACCACATCAGATCCCCCGCTCTCCCGTCCTTGCCACGTTCTCTCTCTACCCTATATAAGCTTCTGTACTTCCTGAATAAAGTGAGTTCCTGCTTCGACAGACTCCCTGCTGGGTCTGATACTCTTGGGAAGAAGGGACCCAGCCATGCGCTCGCCTTTCCTCTCCCTAAGCCCTTGTGTGGTGGTAAGACCCCCACATATGGGGCCCAACGTGGGGCTTGGTGAGCAGACCCATCAGAGGAGAGGCCAAGCGGTCTTTCAGGGTGAGTGACCCCTAAATTGGGAAGTGCAACTTCTAAGCAAAATGAGCCTGTGCTTAAAGCGCTGAAATGCCTCCTTCAGAGCTGAGGCCTAGAAATTACAGATAAACAGGCAGCTGAATTCTGGGGGTTGTTCTGGGTGTGGCCCCCTGGGTCTCCTCCGCTGACCTCTTCGATTGGGACACCAGGCACCACATTCATGAGCTGTCTCAGAGCCGAGTGGGGAGACTTGGGGAGACCTCACCCTCCTGCTTACTCTCTACCCTATCTTATCTGCCCTTCAAAGCTGCTTGGCACCCCCTCTTGGCACTGCTGCCCTTCCTCCCGCCGATGAGCCCTCTGACCCCTTCCACCCTACATTGTGCCCTGCCCTTCATTCTGCCTTGGCCGGGGATTCAAAACCCTCCTCGAGTGCAATGGCTGACATCCTGGCTTGCTGGGAAAAATCTTTGCCGGAGACTCTTTTCCCCCCACCAACCAATCCCTTCCTTTCCTCTGTTGCTTTGCCTCCTTATGTTCCCCCACCTGCTCACGCCTTTCCAGTGAAAGTTGCCCCAGGAGGCCGCTGACCTGCCCATTGGTACCCTGGGGAACTGTCCGGCCACAAGGAACTTTTTAGTAAAGGCGGTCATGGAGGATGGGGCCTAACTCCCCTTGGGCTGAAACCATCCTCCAGGGCCTTGCTCACCAACAATGCACCACCCAGGATTGGTGCTCCCTGTGCAGAGCTGTCCTGCCTGGTCCTCTCTTCATTAAGTGGTGTGCCTTCTTTAAGGAGGAATGTCATGCCCAAGTGGAGAGGAACCAAAACCCCAACCTGGCCATTCCAATTACCTTTGGCATGTTATCAGGCACAAATGACCAGTTCACCACCGGCCCTCAGCAGGCTGCCATTCTGGTGCCTTACACGGATCAAGTAAGGGCCCTAGGCCTGGCTGCTTGGAAAAAATTGGAGGAAGAGCCCCTGGAGGCCCCCATGGCTGGAATAACCCAGAAGCCTGGGGAAGATTTGTCCTCCTTCATAGACCAGGTTGAAAAGAGCCCCCAAAGGAAATTCCCTGTTGGCCCGCTCCAAGACCAATTTACTAAGCTTCTGGTCTGGGATGGCATGAATGTGGACAACGGGGTGGCGTGTGCTGCCCTTGAAGATTGGTCAATGGAAAAGTGGATCATTGCAGCTAAGGATGTGGGAACACAGGCCCACCGGGCCCAATCCCTCACCATGGCATTGCAAACTCAAACCCAGGCCTTAACCCAGGCTTTCTCACAGCCTGTCTTTCTCCTGCTGCAAAGCAGAAATCAAAGGCCTGCTTCAACTGCGGCCAAACAGGCCATTTCAAGAGGGAATGTCCTGTGCTCCACCTGGCCCCGCTGGGTCCTTCACCCACAGCCACCTCCTGACCACTTAAAACTCCTTATCCCCCCATTGTAAAAAGGGCTTTCATTGGCTCAGGGATTGTCGTTCAAAGTTTGACAGGGACAGGAAACCTTTAAACTAGGAGGGGGGCAAAGTCCAGCCCCGTTACACCAAGGAGGTCCTCAAAGGCCTATTCGAGCCAATTGGACAGTGACATTGGTGGAACACCTTATATCTAAAAAGGATATCTGCATTAATGGTAAAAAATTTCCATTGCCTCATTGATACTGGAGCAGATAGGACAGTCCTCTGTAAAGAGGAGATCCCCTTCAGTTGGAAACTGAAGCCCGGCCCTACTATTCTGGGGGTGGGAGGAAACACCCCCACAGAGGAAACAGAAACATGGGTCCCCTGGCGAGATTTAGATGGCATTTCAGGGAAAGTCCAACCCCTCATAGCTCCGGGTCTCACCACCAACCTCCTTGGACAAGACGTACTTGGCCCAGCCGAGACCTTTATCACTACGGACTGCAAGGGAGCTCTTTATGAAACCTTAGATGAGGAAGAATATCAACAATTCGAGGTATCCCACATTCCTAAGTCTCCACCGCTTTTCTAATTACCGGGGGGTGGGGGGGCACCTTTGACAAACTCCAAAAGGGAGAACCCTTTCCTCGGGTTAGACCTCACCCCTAATCCTAGAGGCTACTGCCCCCTACCCCCTGGATCCCCCCGGTTCCACCCATACGGTGGACCCCGGGACTTCTGGTCTGGGTGGAGCAGTGGCCACTGCCTTGAAACAGATCACAGGCCCTTACACAACTGGTGGAGGAACAACTAAGGCAAGGACACCTCCAGCCCTCCATGAGCCCTTGGAACACTCCAGTGTTTGTGGTTAAAAAAGCCTCTGGAAAATGGAGACTGATACAACTGATACAGGATTTGAGAAAAGTCGATGAGAGGATGATTATCCAGGGGGTCGCCTTGAGGGGCATGCCGTGGATAGCAGCTATCCGCAATGACTACCACCTGGTGGTGCTGGACATTAAAGATTGCTTCTTTTCCATACCCTTACAGCCCCAGAATTGAGAAAAATTTGCCTTTTCTATCCCCTCTACTAATTTTGATGGACAAACGATATGAGTGGACTGTCCTTCCCCAGGGAATGGCCAACAGCCCCTCCTTTTGCCAAAACTCTGTCATGACCATCCTCTCTCCACTCTCCCAGTTTCCTGGGACCCAATTATATATCTACATGAATGACATTATCCTGGAGGCTTGCACTCATGGAAAGTGCCAAGCTGCCTATCAAGCACTATGCCAATGCCTCCGGATGGGAGGTTTTTCTGTGGCCCCGGATAAAATGCAGTGGGTCCCTCCCTTTCAAGTCCTGGGCACATCTCTGACCCTTGACGCTGTTTCTCCTCTGGTTTCCCAACTTCCGATCCCAGATTCCTTCACTGTTACTGAACTACAGAGACTCCTGGGAGAGATAAACTGAATGAGATGTTGGGCACCTATCACTACCTCTATGCTCTTTCCACTTTTCCAGCTTCTCAGGGATCGAGCTCCTTGTGATATGATCACCCTGACTGCTGCCCATAAAAATATCCTCCAGGCTATTTAAAACATTCTACAGGCCATACGCCTTCCTAGGTTTAACTCAGGGACCCCTTTGGAGCTCTGGATCCTTATAAGCTCATCTCCCGAGGGGGACTCCTTCCTCACTGGGGCTCTGGTACAATTGGAGTCCCCACTTCATTGGGTTTATCCCTCTCTGGTGGGCGCCTCGCGGGTGTATAACATCACGGACCAACTTGCTGACCTCATTCAGCTTGGTTTGGAAAAGGCCCATTGACATTTTGGAATTGATCCCACCAGTATTGTTATACCCTTCCACTTAACTGACCTCTCTTGGCTCTGTCACAACCATTCCCGCGTCTCTCTTTCCGTTGAAGGGTTTTTGGGCTCCCTGGATCGCCGTATGGACCTCATAAATGGGTAACCTCCTTTTCCTGACTCTCCTGGGATGTGCCAAAACTGTTCTTGCCCCAACCCCTTCTCATGGGCATAACGTCTTCACTGATGGGGGGCTCGGCGGGCACAGCTGCAGCAATCTATGCCCCAGCCTCAGATCCGGCGGGCCCCCGTAAAACTTTCTTTAAACTCTGTGATGGTTCCACACAATATAAAGAACTCCTTGCGGTGGCCTTGACTCTCATGCATGCTACAGCCCCAGTGAATCTTTTTGTAGGCAGCCTCTATGTAGTTAACCTTCTCCCGGGACTCCCTTCTTCTTTCGTAAAGTTAGATTCCAATCCTATCATCCCTATTACGATTCAGGTCAGAACTTTGTTAAGCTGGAGGGAGGCTCCCATTTACTTACAACACCTCTGGGGTCATCAAAACTTTCCTGGCTTCGTTTCTCAGGGCAACGCCTTGGCAGACGCCCTCGCCTTTGAATGCCCACTGGTGGCTCAATCTCAACCCCTACAGGAGGCTCAGGACTTTCACGATCTGACCCACATCAATTGGGGGGGGGGGGGGACTCCACCTCCCGATCCTCCATGTCCCAACTGGGGAACTTAAAAAAATTCTTTGGACTTGCAAGGAGAGCCAACCATTTTTCAGGTTCCCCAACTTCAGGAACTCGGGGTAAATCCTCATGGACTAAAGCCCAACTCTCTATGGCAAACAGATGTCACTCATTATTCCCCCTGTAGAAAACTCAAATACGTGTTTGTCTCCATCGATACCTATTCCCATGCGTGCTGGGCCACCGCCCACTCGGGGGAAAAATCCAAACATGCCCAAAGCCATTTTTTACAATGTTTTGCCACCTTGAGGCTCCCTCTCCAGGTAAAGACGGGTAACGGGCCCTGTTCTGTTAGCTCTAGTACTTCTTCCTTCTTCCAACGCTGGAAGATCCGACATGTGACCAGAATCCCCTACAATCCACAGAGACAAGCCCTTATTGAAAGGAATCACCAAAATCTTAAGAGGCAACTACAAAGACAACATCAGGGGATAGCCTGTCCCCATCAACAGCTCCACATGGCCTTATTCACACTTAATGTCCTTAACTCCTACGAAGGAGAATCTCTCCCCCACTTTCAAAAACGTTGGACTAATATAAAGGCCCAACCTCCTCTCATGGTCAAATGGAAGGGTGCCCTCACGGGCCAATGGAGCGGTCCCAACCCTCTCTTATCCATGGGCCGTGGATTTGGATGTGTTTTCCCGATAGGCCAATCTAATCCCCTCTGGATACCAGCAAGGAACCTAAAGTACCTCCTTCCATCCGCCCCTCCCAGAGAGGGCGATGCCACCTCAATGGGGACACCACCACAAGGTGCCACGTTTCCAGAGACTGCGGTCCCAGAGGGCAAAAAAGGCATCTCCGTGACAAATGACCCTTTACTTAAGCTGTTATGGCCCGTTCCCTTACTTCTCTTCAAGGTGAACACTCAGCTCCTTCGTTGGAATCCACGGACACCCACCTGTGCCTTCTGATGGATAAATACATCACCCTTGCCCTACTGATGATGGCCCTCCCTCCCATTTTTTCCACTTTCTATTCTCTTCACATGATTGACAACTTTACATGGGTCCTCTCTGACGAGGCTACAGGTCATACCACGGGCCCCTGGCTACCACCTACATTGCCTTCTTTTTCCTTTGAACTGTGTGACTTATTGGGAGGCTCATTTGATAAGGATTACTTTGGCCAAACTGCCGTTACTGATTGTTCAGCTGGTTATGGGTGTTACGCTTCCTGCCCGTGAGCCCTACTTCTTCAAACCCAATTTTACCTTGTCCAGGAATGTCTGCATCAATCCTTCTTCTTGGAGTCTCCATGGCTGACCCCTCTTATTTCTGCCCTGGCTGGACCACTGATATTACTTTTGATTGTTTTAGCATCTGGCCCATGCCTTATTAACAAGTTTCTCTTGTTTGTCATAGTTCACCTTGATTCCATCCAGGTCCAGCAGGTGTCCACGTGTGGTGCTCTCCACTCCTGTGGCACTACCTACAAATGCCCACAAGTTTCTTAGAGCCCCTCCGTCAATCTGGGTACCCCTTCCACCTGTTTGTTCCTCTGGCAGCTGGGATGGCAGCCAGTGACGGTTAAGATCCTTGGAGTGAGGACAACCTAAGACAGGTGCATCCCCGGGAGGATATCCCAGGCCTGGGAACAACAATGTCATGGCAAGCACCGTAGCTCCCAGCCTAATGATGGGATCACGAACAGGGCTGAGATCAAAGATCTTAGAGGCTTTTATAAACAAAAGAGGGGGACCCTGTGGGGTGATATCTAAGATGGCACCCGCCGGAAGTCCCGGTTTGGCCACCTCGGGTGTTTACCAAGGAAGATGATTGGGCCAAACTGTTTCCACTCTCGTGGACCACGCATGATCCCAATACTACGGCTGCGAGTGCCCAGTGCCTGCCTACATGGACATCTCGCTGATTGGCTTGACGCCTGCTTACGCAGACATCACGTCAAATTGCCTGCTCTCCCCTCCTTGCCACGTTCTCCCTCTTCCCTATATTAGCTTCTGTACTTTCTGAATAAAGTGAGTTCCTGCTTTGACAGACTCCCGGCTGGGTCTGGTACTCTTGGGACGAGGGGGCCCAGCTGCGCCCTTGTATGGTGGTGAAACCCCCACACTGGGAAGGCCAACAATTCCACGGAGCCTGTCACCTCTTGAAGCATTTTTAGAACTCCAGTTTGCATCAGCACCAACACTGGGGTGGGGAATCTTCACACCTCCTGAGAGGAGTTATTTCTGGAAATGGTGAAAGTCATCTCGTCCAGTTTTGGTGGGTGTGGTCACTTGGGGATGTGCAGGACAGTGATCATCAGCGCCTAGTCAGCTGGGCATTTCTGGTGTGCCAGGCACTTGACATTAACTGTCTTAACCAAAATGGTCTCTTTGAGGCAGGTGCTATTATTCCTATTTCACAGGCAGTGAGCTTGAGGCTCAGAGTGCAGATTCGGTGTTCTCTACAGGGACTTGGTGGTTGTTGGTTTTCCCCATTACTAAGCCTGGAGGCTGGTGGGATGACTTACCCAAGGACCCTGCTGCACTGCAGTTGACATGGGGCACAGATGCATTCTTTAGAGATAGTAAGAATGGTGACATCAGAATTGTTTGGTGCAGAGGAAAGTGTGGGGAATGAGGGAGTCTTGGCAGAGCTGAGGAAACCGGTGAGATCTGCAGCATAGGTAGGACAGGCAGTTTGGGACTTACGATCCAAGTGGCAATGTTCACTAAAATCCCTAGCCAAAAGAATTTCTTTTATGCTTCTCTTTTGTACTTTCTTAAAATTTTATTTATGTTCAAGTACACTTTAGAAAAAAAAAAAAACCGGGAAAAGTATAATGAAAAAGAATCATCTATAAATGTCCTCCTCCTCCCCCAGATCTTCGACTTTGCTGAGACAAGGCCGCTTGCTGAGCAGATCGGCGTGCAGAGGGTTATTTATAAAGCTCCCTCCTTCCTCCCCTCCTACTCCCCTCTCTGCTTGGTTAGAGAGAGGCCTTCAGCCAGGACATTCCCTTGCAGCCTACTCGGGCTGCTATATAAAGCCTGCCCTTCTCCAGGCGGGATCAGAATGTTCCTTATCTTCTTGCAGCAGGACTCTGATAATCTGTCCTGTTGGCAGGTGTTCTGAGATCTGCTCTGGCTTCTGCTGTCAGGGCCTCTGGCCCCCATGTGGCCATCTTCTGTCTGCCACTGAAACTTGGCCAATACCGCTAACCTCAAATATAGGGAGTTGTGTGCTTGTTTCATGAGAGGACGGGTGCCAGACAGCGGAGATGAACTTAATGGGCTTGGCACCGGTCATGGGTGTGTTGGGCATATTGCAGGATCGGTGGTCAGCACGGATGGACTGTCGTAATCCATGATGTCCCCTTTCTGAAGCAGCCGTGCCAGGATCCTGTCCTCTCAGTCTTACCACCGCCTCATCCCTCTCTTCTCCCTTCATTAACACTTGGCGCAGAGTCCTCTTCAGACATATGGCTTCTACAGGCAAAGGCCTTACATGGCTGGTGGCTTGCTGTGTCTCAGTTCCAGAATTCTGGGCTGGACTTTTACCTTGTGGAGAGTGGACTACAGCAGATGTCCTTACTTTTCCTGGAAAATAAAGTTTTGCCAATGGAGGTAGAGCCACTTTATTACTGCAAGTTTGGTGTGAGGGAAGAGGAGAGGAAGAGGAGCATCATGAAAAAATGCACAGTACCAGGGTCCATATGAAATCCTAGCTCCTTCAGAAAGAGAAAATATGATCTTAAGCAAGTTGTGTAAGTTCCTTGAGGCGTAATTTCCTCATTTTAAAATGTAGAGTGTAATGCAAAAATTAACATAAAAATTAATATAACATATAAAGCATTGGAAATATATTCCATGGTACTATGTAGCTATTATAATTATTGTTAGTAGTGTTATTTATGACCATCTGGATGGAAGATAAGTTGTAGGTTCTTTCTCTTGATTCAAGATTTAGCAGAATTGACCTTGGTTTCTTAAAAGAAAAAATAAATCTAGGTAGTAAGGTGCTATTTTCCCTTGATATTTTAATGAGTTTTTCAAGTTCTGAGGGAACTCTTTCAAAACATACACTGGGCCTTGAGGAGGTCATGGCTCACCTTGTATTGGCCTCCTGAGAATAAGATGAACCGTCTATGAAAAGGCAAGTCCTTGTACTTATTACTTGGTTAAAATTTAGTAGCAAAATACTTTTATTATAAGCCAAAGGATACTTTCAAGAGGGAATGATTATGAAGTAAAAATAATGACAATTTTACTTATCAGAATTTGGGTGATGTAGTTAAAGCAATACCCAGAGGAAAATGTATATTGTGACAGTCAATTTTAATGGTCAACTTGACTTGATCATGTGGTACCTAGATACTCAGTTGAGCAGTATTCTCAGCTATAAGTATGTTTCTGGATGAGATTGATATTTGAGTTGGTAAATTGCTCTCCCCAGGGTGAGTGGGCCCTATCCAATTTGATGAAGGCTTGAATAGAAGTCCGGAAGTGTAGTTATTTTGCTTAGATCATTGACTCTTCTGACTTTCAGGTCTTTAGACTGCATGGAACTAGATATCCATTCTCCAGCTTGCTGAAAGCAGGTATGGGGACATCTTAGACTCCATCATTGTGTGAGCCTGCTCTTTGTAGTAAATTAGTAAATGTCTTATTGGTTCTGTTTCTCTGGAAAACCTTGACTAATATACAGAGTCTTATAATGAATAACATAATCAGGAATTAAAAATGGACATGCAGTTGAAGTAGTTAGGAAAAAGGCCAGGAGACCTCAGAAAACAGAAGGAAGGAATTAATAAATATTAAGAAAGGAACAAGTTAAAAAGCTCAAGAAAATAATTATTTTATAAAATTTTAATTGTTTTATAATTAATTAAAATGAATAGTACATTAAATAGCTAATTTTTTGAAAAACAAGATTTAGAAATTGTCAGGTAACCTTATCCAGAAAAAAAAGAAAGGAGAAAGCACAGATAGGAAATGTTAAGTAGAAAATAACCACAGTTAAAGGGAATCAAAAGGATTTGCTCAACACCAAGTAGTGTTTTTTATTTTTAAAACTTGCATAGTAAAGAATTAATTTTCCCAAAGAGAGATCTGGGTTTGTCTTGAATGGTAGGGGATAAGCTCTAGGTCTTTGGAGTGACCTCCTGGAGGAAGGTGTTTACTTGAGAGCCTTGGGCTACACAGGACAGCCCAGCACTACGACTTGGGCCGAGCAGTGTCGGCTCCACTTCTTCAGAGAGGTGGACTGAAGACAAGGGGCACCACGGGGGTAGTCAGTCATGTCTGTGTGACTGAGCCCGATAAAAGCTCCGGACACCCAGACCTAAGCCAGCTTCCCAGGCTGACCATATTCTGCATATGGCCACACACCCTTGCTGAGAAATGCGTGAGTACCATTGTCCGTGGGTGCTTCAGGAGAGGACAGCAGGAGACGCTGTACTTGGAGCTTTCCCGGGCTCTGCCTGTGTGCCTCTTCCCTTGGCTGGTGTTAGTTGGCATCTTTTTACTGTACTAAACCATAGCACAATTACAGAAGCTGTAGGTGAGTTCTGGGAGTCCTTTTACATTATCAGACCTGAGGATGGTCCTGGGAATCCCCCTGACCTTGCAAAACCTGATATGTTTGTTGTTTTTCTGGGAAAATATAATTCACAAAAGCTGACTCAACATTATGTTCACTGTAATATTCAATACCAGTTTTGCCTTAGTTAGCCTATAGCAAAAAACAAAACAAAACAAAACAAAACAAAAACCAAAAAAACCCCCAAAAACCTAAGAGAACTAACCATTCCTATGACTGGGAGGAGGGGAAGGGAGGTTAAGTGGGGGAGAGAGAGAGGAACTACCCTTATAAGTGGTGATTCATATTATAAAGCCATAATAATTAAAATGGTGTAAGACATCTTGTAGTTGGAACAAATAGGAATCCCAGAAATAGACCAAAACAAACTTATTGGGCATGTCGCTTATGATAATGATGGCATTTCAAACCATGGGGGAAAGATGCATTATTCAATAAATGGTGTTGAGACAACTGGGTAGCCATCTGGAAAAAATGAAGTTGGATTCATACCTCACTTCTATCAGGATGCATACCAGGAGGAATCAGTGATTCAAATTTTTTAAAATGCTAGAAGAAACTAGGGGAGATTTAGAATTGATCCAGTGAGCAAGCTGGGTCGGAAAGAACTTTCAAGGTATGACACCAAGTGGAAGAAAAATCGATAGCTTCTATTACATTGCACCTTGCATAGGTGAAAACTAACAACAAATTTAAAGGAATAATGTCAAGACAGAAAAATACACTAACATTCCTAATACATAAAGACCTACAACCGATAAGAAAAACGACCTACTAAAAATGAAAATAGGCAAAAGATATGAACAGACTTTACAGAAGGAGTTGTGAATGTTCTATAAACATATAAAACGTTACTTCACATTACTCATTATAAGAATTGTAAAATAAGCTAGAGAAGTAGCATTTCCTATTTTTTGCTTATCAAGCTGACAAAAGATAAAACACTCTGTTGATGAAGGTATGGGGAAGAGAAACTCTTAGGTAGCTGATATGGCATTAAATCTGTGTAACCTCTATGGTGGTGAAAATTATAAACTTATATACCTGTTGACCAACATTCTACTTTTAGGAGTTAGCCCGACTACGTTTGGACAAACTGAAGTGTTCACAAAATTATTCACTGGATTATATTGTTTTAAAGACTAAGATACTGGAAACCATCAAAATACCAAGAAAAAACTAGCTAAATACACATTATAATGTACTGAGGGACTACTATTCAGCTCTGAAAAGACTAATGAAGACTTTTATGTACTAATAATGTAGGATCTTCCTATATTAAAGCAGATACACTTTGAAACAAGATAAGGTACAAGAATAATGTGCTATTTCTGTGCAATGGAAAGAAAAAAATACATACTTGTAAAGTGAAGGCTAAATGTAAGTTTTGAACCTTCTCACATCCCTAGGAGGTGGTTATTCTGATTCTTATTCTGCAACTGAGGTGCCGGGGGTACTGGAAGGTTGTCCAAGGTCACATACAAGCTGCTAAGGGAAGTGCTAGCATTTGGATAATCTGTTCCCGACTTAGTACTACCGATTATGATGCTGTGTTTGTTTGTGTGGATGCATGTGTATTTGCTTGTTTGTAAGTTATCTCTTGCTCGAGGAAAGCAATCTGAGGAGGATATTTCACTATATTCCCTTGGGGGCATTTTAGGTTTTGGACTATATTTTAATAAATTTAAAACAAATTTGTGATTGGGACCAGGGTCCAGAGGGGGGAGCATACATTGCGTAGAACTTAGGTCTCTTCCTGGAGCAGTTGAAAATTCCTGCCCAGGTATGCAGAGCTGAGGGTCTTTGTCTGTCTTGCTGGGCAAGTCATGTAGTTTTCCCACAGCTCTACACCACCCCCCCCCGGTGGGGGGGGGGGCTCCTGTAAGAGCGGTGGGAGGAGAGCAGAGTGTGCCCAGCCCTGCTAGTGGAGGGAGGGGCCAGCCCACCCAGACTCACGTTGCCTCCAGCCCCAGGCACAGGAGATAGGCATCGGTCTGGACCCTACCTGTGGGTCTCTGATGTGATGTGTGCTGTGTCATGCCTTCCCACCTATCCCTCGCCCCAGGATTTCACCATCTCCTGCCTAGGCTTGCTCGACATGTCAGGGCAGTGGAGTGGGGCAGTGTGTGCATTTGGTGATGTAGAGTTCTGGGAATGGAGGAGTGCTGGTGGAGGAGCACCTCCTGGGTTTGAAAGCCCTTGGACTTGGCTTAATTCGGGAGAAGCTGCCTACGCAGCGGGCTGAGAAGTCGCTGCAGCCCGAGAGAAGGCTGTGGGGCTGGGAAAGCATGTGTCCCCCCGCGCCCCCTCAAGGGCTCCAGGGCTTACGGAGACAGCTCCTTTCTCTGTCTGTCCCTTGTCTCTCTTGCCTGGGCACAGCCTTGGGCCTCTGTGATGAGTTATGTCAGGTGTCAAGAGGCTACTGCATAGCCACAGGTGGTCTCCAACTCAGCCTGTGAAGAAGGAGTTGGAATGCCTTCCACAACCCCAGACTTCATGACAACCACAACAGTGACAACCACACCCGAAATGACTATGACAACTGCAGCAACCACACCACCAGCAACAACCACACTACTGTACAACCTGCAGTTGCCAAAGCATTAAATGTGTATTGTGTTCTCAATAGGACCCGAGAGGACCTCCGAGGCCAGAGAGGCTGAGCGCTCCTGGGGATAAGGGTGGGAGCTGGTGGGGCCGCGGGAGGCCTCAGGCCAAGGCCACCTCCTCCCAGGGAAGGTGTGGTCCCTTGAGGCCCTGTCTATTTGGGTATAACACCTGGGGCCTGAGCATCTTTTGAGATGCTCATGCCGTCCTCAGAGCAATATTGGTCCCTTGTGGTAAGAGGTGGGGTGGGCGGGCTTGCCTCCCTCTGGTCCGGGCACCTCACACTGGGAGCAGGCCTCAGGCCTTCTGAAAGCGACTTTCTGAAACAGGGACTGGGCAGCAGTTGGTGAACAGTAAATTCCAGGTGAGGTCAGTGCAGTCCTTGTGCCCAGTGCCTGTTCTGTCAGCTTGGTGCTGGCTGCTGTGGTCGTGCTCCACCGAAGGCACAGTTCTCACACGAGGAGCTGCAGCGCGGCGGAGACGCAGCTCGCGTGGACTGTGGATCCGGGAGGAGCTGCCTGCCGCACAGTGCTCACCTTTCTCCCGATGCCTGCCTCCTCTTCCTCCCCTAGTTGTCTGTCTCTCCCTGTGGTTGCAGCCGCTGCCCTGTCTGTCCGGCCCCTGCCCTGCCTTCCTGCTCAGGGCAGTGCCTGAGCGTAGCGTGCATTCCAGTAGTGCAGGGCGACTGGCCTCTAGATCCTGGTGGGCAGACAGCCCCCTGATTACTTTTTTCTCTTGGGTTGCAAGGAGGCCGCGTTGGCTACATACCTCCTGGATACTGGCACAGTGCGGGAGTCCAGTGACAAACTGGGCATGGTCGCCTCAAGGTCCTTTTGTTCTCCACTAATTGTTAGGAGCCCAGGATGGGAAGAAGCAGGGAGAGGGGACGGCAGGCCAGACAGAGGCTCTGAGAGCTCAGAACATGTCTATGGTGGGGGCTGGAGAGGATGTGGGTCACCAGGGAGGATGCGAGGAAGTAGGCTGGGGTCTGAGTCTTAGGGGTGACCCAGGGGTCTGGTAAGCTCACGCAGTGTGAGGGGCAGAGGGCCCAGGCCTGGGGTGGGAGCTACCGTGAGGGAAGGGGTGAGATGAGGCGATAAGAAGTCTTGAAACTTCCACCAGGGAGGTGGGTTTTATGTAAGAGGCAAGCGGGAGTCACGAACACAGGAAGATGATTCAGCCAACACATGGCGGTTGGGGCGATGATTTCATCTTCTGTGGGGAGGCCCGGGAGAGGAGGTGCCGGGCCGGGGCCGTCTCTGCAGGGCCTGCAGCAAGCTCAGGTGTGAACCTGGGTGGTGGCCAAGAAAGGCAGCAGCCAGCACACTGAAGCTACCGGGAATGGGAAGCAGGGGGCCCAAGGGTGGGCTGGATGTGGAGCTCCACCCAGAGGCCGGGGCGGGAGGGGGGTGGGTGGCTGTGGTAATGAGGCTGGGGTGGGAAGGGGTGTCCAGGATTTAGTGGACCGCGTGGATGGGGAGGGGGCCAGCCCCCTCGAGACCTGAGGGAATGAGGGCTGACGGCAGAAGGCGCTCATTTCCACGTGAGGCTGGGCAGATGAGAAGGAAGTGTCTCCCTCCGTCCTAGACTGCTGGCCTTTAACTTCTTCAATGTCAGGAGAAGGCTCTCCTGAAGGACTGTTAGTGTTGCTGCAGTGGCCCTGTGCTTCCTCTTTCTGCCTTTAGGGAAGAGCTGTACTTTTCCTCCAAGGAAAACAGAACCTGTTCCCAAAGCTGTCAGAAGGGCAGCCTCTGAGGTTTGCTAAATACTCACCTGATGGTCTAGAGGGGCTCACAGGCCCTTGTCCAAGGTCAGCCAGCGGGGACAGCAAGAACTTTTCCCCTTTGTCTTGCCTAGATCCTTGCCAGTAGTTGCCAACTGTGGGCGATAACAGTCAGCCAAGGAGTTTTACATAATCCTACTGCCTAGACAGCAGCCACCCAAGATCAATTGAGCATGAATCTGAGGGGGTGAGTGTTTGCCCTGCAGTTTCTACTTAAAATTTGAACCCAGCTCCAGTTTATGGCTGGACAGATGTTCCTGGTATTGTGTTCAAAATGAAGCCGGCTCAAGTCAGGCTTAAGAGGAATGTGACTAGGGAACAAGTAATGAGTGGCATGAAATACCACGTCAGAACGTTGTCCACGCCTCCCTGTCACAAAGGTATTTGCACCTGGCACACGCTTTCAATCTTTGCTCTCCAGGGTCAGTAAAATTCCACTTGAAACTCTCCTTATCGCTTCATGGATTGTGGTGCAGACCAAGGCTATTATGACCTGTCCCAGCTCTGACTGTATTACGATTTGGATGGGAAATGTCTCCTGAAGGCCCACGTGTCAAGACTCATGTATTGATTCCCAGTTTCAGAGATGGGCCCAGAGAGGTTATTGGATAATGAGGGTGCTGACCTTATTGATCGATCAGTACACTGAGGTATTCATAGCTGAGTGGAATCTTAAGAGGCGGGGTCTAGGTGGAGGAAGTAGGTCACTGGGGCTGTGCCTTTGAAAGGTATGTCCTGTCTTTGGTCTGTCTGTCTGTCTGGGTTTCTGTCTGTCTGTTTTTCCACCATTGTTGCTTTTTCACCATGCAGTGAACAAGTTTGCTCACCGCTGACCTGAAACAATGGGACCCAGTAACCGTGAACTGAGACCTCAGAAAGCACAGACAATATAAACCCTTCCTGCCTTATTTTTTTTATTTTTTATTTTTTTTTTGAGACACTCTGTAGTCCAGGCTGGTCCTGATTCCCACATCTCACTGTGTAGCCCAGGCTGGCCTCAAACTCATAGCAATCCTCCTGCCTGAGGCTCCCTAGTGCTGGATGACAGGCATGTGCCACCGCACCCATCTTATATGGTGCTGGGGAATTGAACTCAGGGGCCTTGAGCTTGCTAGGCAAGAGCTCTACCTGCTGTGTTATTCCTCCAGCCCCAGATCTTTCTTAGTTATGAGTTGTTCTTTCAAGCATGATGTCCCAGGGGCAAAGTGCAGACTAACAGAGACTGCGATGCCAGAATATCACAGAGTTGTTGACTTATGCAATAGACATTTGTTCCTCATATTTCCGAAGCTGGAAGCCTGAGGCCAGGGTGGCCGCAGAGTCAAGTTCAGGGGAAGGCTTGCTGCCGTGTGGCAGAAGGAAGCAGCTCTGGTGTCTCCTTAGAAGGTCGCCATCCGGCCCTGGTGGGGTGCCAGCCGGTAGCCTCACCTAAAGCTGTTACTTCCCAGAGCCTAACCTCCTAATACTGTAACACTGGGAGGTAGGGCTTCACCATATGAATTCTGAAGGACAAAAATATTTTGTTTACAAGAACATGGTAACTTTGTCGTACTGAAAGGTTTTTTTTTTTTTTTTTTTGTCCTTACAAAGGAGCTAACAGTATCTAGTTCATAACTTAGAGGACTGAGAGTTTAGGTTGTATATACCTAATATAGTACTTTACACATCACAGTCATTATTAATCTGAAATATGTAGTACTTCTGTTGTTTGCTTCTAAGCTTTTGTAATTTCCACTGTCATGTTATTTAATAATTCTCTCACCTGGGCTCATGGAGTATAATTTCTTGTGATTAATATATAGGTGAAAAAAGTGTGTATTGTCTTCCTGCTTTTAAAGAGTGAATGCAGTTAAGCTGGCTATAGGTTTCTATGTTGATATTAAGACTTTGTGAGAATTCTTCCCATGTAAATGTTTTTCTACTTTCTATTTGATAATATTGCAGCCATCAATTTTTCTTCTTTTGTATGCAATTTGCCTTATTTTCTCTGGTAAGTTTTTTTTCTTGGTATGTCTTGTAGGTTCACTATGATGTATGAACACCTAGATTGTAGAGAAAGTACAAGTTCCTGTGTATCCATATCTAGAGTTCTCAGTGAATTCTAATTGTAATTCTGAAAAATGAAGATATTATCTCTTTGAATATCATTTCTCTGTCATTCTTTCTATTCTTTTTTTCTTGGAAATTTTTTTTTAAAGTCAGGATATCATGTGTTGCCCAGGCTGGCCTCAAACTCCTTGACTCAAGAGACTCTCCTGCTTTCCTGGAATTTTTATTAGTTGTACATCGGTGCCTACTATTCTCCTCCTCTTGTGGCAGGGGGATTAAATCTGGCCTTTGCACTGAGCTTTTTTTCTTTTTTCTTTTCCTTTCTTTTCTCTTTCTTTTTTTAAATTTTGAGAGAGGGTCTTGATGGGTCACTACATTATCCAGGCTGGGCTTGAATTTATAATCCTCCTGCCTTGGTTCTGAGATTATAGGTGTGTTTAATATATTTCTTAACTGCCATCTCATATTTTAAAAACATACACTTTTTCTCTTTCTGATGCATTATGGGTTGTGTCTCCAATGCTGCTTCTAAACAGTGGTTCTCTTTTACTGTTTCTTCAGATGCTTTATCTAATAACACCAAATTTATGCTTTTTAAAATGCCCATGTTTTAAACGTCTTTTTCATAACTTGCTTTTATTTACCTATTTGTTGTTTCATAATTTATGTTTTTTTTATAAATGGTTGTTAGTCATTTGCTTTTATCATTGAGGATCGTAAACATTTCTTCATAACCTTTGTTATTACTTGGCATACCATATGATTTTAAAGAATTCCCTTCTGCTGGAATGTAGGCTCCATGACGGGACCAGCACCTTGTCTTTATTTATCACTGGCTCCTTTGCACCTGAAGCAGTGTCTAGGCTGTTGTAGTGCTGAAGGTCAGTGTCAGACTGCCCTGTTGTGTTCACGTCATCAGAAGGGAGTTCCGTTCCCACCTTTGCTTTATTTTGTGGCCATTTTTGGACAGCCTTCCTAGTCTTTCTCCCTGGGGACTTGCTAGTCATCTTAGTTCCTCTCTGTGTTTTCCCCTCCCAGCCGAGTGGCTTGGCTGTTGCTTCTTCTTGGTCCCCACGGGTAACAGTTTAGAGCCAGATTTTCTATTGTCCACGCAGGGACCCATGCTGTCCAAATTTGGGGATATTGCTGACCTGTTATTGGGACAGGGCACCTTTTGACCAGGTTCCTACTTAGGTGGGGAAAGATCTCTATAAGCCTCAGCCTTAGAATTTTCTTTTCCAGCTCCCTCTCCGCACAGCCCCTGGCTTGGGGACCCATCCTTAGGTGGTAGGTAGCAACTCTTTCTTTTATGGGACAAGTATCTGCCACCTCTGCCTGCCCAGGACCCAGATCCCAGCAAGCCCACAGCATCATTTCTGATTACAGTATTGTGTTTCTGTCTTTCTCTGACCCTCACAGATGTTGATCTTTTTGTGCAAGGATTTGACTTTCAAATTAAAAAGTTTTATATTTTGTCTCCTATAGTTAAGTGTCCAGCATGGAGGAGCCCTTGCAGGCATGGCTAACTGGAGGCCCTTGCTTTTTGTTTCTTTAATGTTACAATAGAAAAATTGTGAAGAAAGTTTTATTTCTTATATACATTGACTATATTACACATTTTACATGTGGCTCTAGACAATTCCTGCTCACCCAAAAAGCCAAAACAAAGCAAAATAACAGCAGCAGCAGCAGCAACAAAACAAGGGCCAGAGAGCCAACAGGCTGCAGGTTGGACCTTCCTGCCTTCTAGAGTATGAACTTATAGCAGCTATAATTTATAAATCCATCAGATCTACTGTAGTACCAGTCCCAGGGGGTTACTCTTGAAAGTATGAGATGTGAATTTGAGGAGCATATTAATGCTTATCCTACTCCACCTTGCTCCACAGAGGAGGCAGCTAAGGCCCAGTGATTTGCTTCACTCTGTATGTTTTCTTAATTAGCCAATTCAGGAAAGTAAAATTCACAGTTCAGGCCTTTGAACACCCTGTCTCTGGACTTATCAGCAAGGCCTTCCTGAGGCTCACAGTTCTCTGTGGCCTTTTTTTCCTTCAGGCATATAGACCCTAACAGGGAGAAGAAAAGAAGGGGCTTCAATAATTTCTTAGTGTGTACGCTGTAGGGTTCTGCTTGGAAGGGAGGGGTCTTCTCAGTTAAGAGCAGTGGGCTCACGTTTTTATATACGCCACTGCCCTCTAGTGGCCAAAATGAGGATCAACTCTACAGCGCAGTGTGATTCAAATCATCTCAAGACCCTTTTGCTGCAAGCATGAAGGTTCTCATAGTGAGAACTACCTTGTGCGAAACCGTATGTTTGGGCCCTTTCCTTTGGCATTTCAGTTCCGTATATGTGAGACGTATATTTAATATAATGCAAAGCTATAATCTATCTTCACATGGCGATACCTAGATTCTCCAATTAATGCTGACGTCCAATGGGAATGTGACACGAAGCACATAAAATAGTAGAAACTATTTAAAACTCATACTTTATTTAACCCAATAGGTCAAGAATATTATCATCTCAACACGTGATCAATGTAATCAATACACACATTATGGAGGTATTTTACGTTACTGGTTTGCCACAGCTTTTGGACTCTGGTGTGAATTTTATACTCACAGGAAATCTCCTGTTGGTGCAGCCGCAGAGCGAGCTCTCGCTAGAGCACTGGAAGTCACAGGCGAAAGGAGGTGGTTTCCGGTCTGTGTGCCCTTGTTGTCTTACTGAGGTTTGTAGTTCCAGTAAGGAACAAATTCCACCAGTATGCAGGAAGATAAGAAAACTATGAGTGATGTTTTAACACATAAAGTCAGCCTAAGACTATCTGCTGTCTTTTTGGAGGGAATGCTTGGAAATTGTCCCTCTGACTTTGTGGGTGTTTGTAAATATGTTATCCTTTTATGAGCCGATGGTCCTGGCAGGTGATCATTTACCACTCGAGTATTCTTACTTTGGAAATAGCACCATTGTGATCCTCTTCAGGCTTCATTTTGGTTTTTGGATGTCCCATTGGTGTGTGGTGTACTAAATCCTGGGAGCCACTACATAGTAGGTGGCTTTTCCCCCACTTGGACAACTCATATTCACAAATGGTAGCTGTACCTAGTGACAGGGTAAATCTTTTTGGCGTGTCATATGTACCCCTCTCTCTTCCTTATACACACACAGGGAAGTAAGCAGGTAAGCAGGACATGAGCATAAGCATAGCCTCGAATTTACTGTAAAACAACTGCAAGAGTAAGTCATTTACAAAATTCGATTTATAGCAATAAACAGGAAAGAACTATTATTACTCAAGCGAGCATGCAGATGTTGTTTCCACACATCCAGAAGGAGAGCTTTGCATTACCCCTGCCTCTCTTTAAATGCACAGCCACAGACACCAACTAAATATGAAAAGAGAAAGCTGTTGTGTGTGGGGAAAGGTCTTTTGTGTCCTCCAGGCTTTTGCACAGGTCTGTCTCACAGCGGTGCTGTGAAGTTTGTCTCACTGCAGGGACTGGAGTACAAAGGAGTACAAAGGAGAGGAACTTCCATTTTGGAAGCCCAGGTTTCCCCTTCTGTACTCTAAGGAGTGCTTGCTTCCAAATTACTGTCTGATCTCAGGGTCCCTTCATCTCCAATTGGGGTCCCACTTGTTCATCTGTTTGCTCTGCATGTCCTGGAGGGGTTGCAGTCCTATGCCAAGCTTTGTGGCTGAAGTTCAAGGTGTCCTTAAAAATATGCCTTCTGGCCTTCTCCTGTTTATAGATGCAGGCCTTCAGCTCTGCTCAGTGGTCACTAGGGTACTAATTAGCCATTGTGTTCCCTTTTCAAATATTGTATAACATTTATGCTGGAGTCATGATACAGAAAAGATACTAGCAGATGGAAATATTGCAAATCAAATAATCTTGATTGCACTGGGAGCTCACAACTTAAGAAATCCTATCATGAATTCTTTTGTAGATTGAGTAATCAGCCCCTCTATCTGTTTTAAAAATTCAAGTTTTAATATATTATTTCGCCTAAGGGAGATAAGTCTGCACATATTAAAAATAAAAAGAATGCGAACAAAAGATCCCATCTTCCAGCTCCCCCCTTCATCCACATTAAGTAGTGGTATGTAAGCTTGATTATCCAGTTTGCAGGCAATTATACTAAGTATTAATAAGGGACCCTAGTCACAAAACTGTGCCCAAGGGAAGTTTCTGCCTGAAAGTCAGGGTTAATGGCCCTGCAATTGTTTTAATGGATTTTCAATGAAGTGTAAAGATGACAGGCCAACAAGGGTGAGGCACAATTAGCATCCTGCCATTAGTACTCTGACCTTGTTTCTGTTTTTGTTTCTTCATAATCCTTGTGAATTGATTTCCTGAGTATTCACTGATTAACTTTTTTTTTTTTTAGCGTAACACATAAAACCTGTGTTGGCCTAGTGTGAGGGTGCTGCATCGCCACTGCTTTTACAAGGAAGCTGTAACCCGGCTTTGTAGTGGGGAGGGTTAGGAAAGCTGTGTGGGTGGTAAGCTGGAGGTGCATGGATTCCAGGGAGCCATTTCTGTCCTCTGTCTCTGCTGTCCAGGGTCTCTGGTCCTGTGGTCCCACACCTGTATCCACTAGCACTTGAACTCATTCCTGGATATGCTGAGCCCCCAAAGCCTTGTCCTTCATGGTTGTGTAGCTAGTGGTGACAAGCTCGGTTTCTGGAATCATTCTCCTTGGGTTTTAAGCCTGCCTGTACTGGCTGGAAGCCTTTCGACAAGGCACTCCAGCCTTTTTTTCTCAGTTTCCTATCTGTAAGTTGTTGTCCATCATCTATGCCCAGAGCCAAGCATTATATGTGATATGGCATTCCTCTGGGGACTCTGTCGCCTTTCCTCATATTAAGGCCATGGTCTGGAACTTCAGGGCTTTCCGTCTTCCTCCTTCTAGTATTTCTGGAGACTCGAAATTTGAGTCTGACTTGTTTCTTTAGCTGAGTCCCCCTTTTCAGAAAGACTGCTTGCAGTGTTTATTCTTATTTTTAAAAATTTGTCTTTTAATGTAGGAATTGGTAGACTGTAGTCTGTAAGCCAAATCAGGCTTCCTGGTTTTATAAAGTTTTATTGGAACAAACTAAGTTGTCTGTGAATGCTTTCGTACTACTGTAGCGCAGTTGTGCAGTTGTGATAGAGAAAGTATGGCTCACAAGCCTAAAATATTTACCATATTGTCTGTCCTTTACAGAAAAAAATTATCATTCTTTGCCTATTGGATTTTGTTCCTTCTCCAAAGACATGTTGAACCCTGCACTCCCAGTTTCTCAGAATGTGATCCCATTTAGAAATAAATAGAATCTTTACAGAGCTAATCAAGTTGAACAAAACTCATAAAGCAGGCCCTAATCCATTGTGACTGACATCTTTAAAAAAGGGACCTTTAGGTGTAGTGGCAGACATAAACGGTAGGAGATGGTGTGAGGACACAGGAAGAATTTTGTAGGAGGGAAAATTTGGAGGGGTGCAGATACAAGCCAATATACTTGAGTCTACTGGGAACTGGAAGAAAGGTCTGGAACACTTCCTTTCCTAGCACCTGCAGGGGCAACTTGGTTTCAGGGCTTCTGGCTTCCATAACCATGAGACTATATATATATATATATATATATATATATATATATATATATATATATATATATATTTTTTTTTTTTTTTTTTTTTTTTTTTTTGCTGTTTAAAGTTATCCAGTCTTGGGTACTTTGCTCCAGCAGCCCAGGAAAAGAATATACTGTCTAACCAACTACTTGTTGTGTTTCCTTGTTCCTCATTGTTCTCAACATGTCTGGGGTGGTGTGCTGTGTCATTTCACAGGGACCCTCACACACATCCTTGTGTTTGATTCCCCTGGGGAACTAGGGCCAAGAGCCACTTCTTTAACCCATGACTGAGCCTCAGAGACTGAAGGGGACTTGGACAAGGCTACATTCCAGGACAGCAGTGAGAAGAAAAGTAGTAGCTCCATATACTTCTCTCGTGTGATCTCATGACCCACCCAACCCCAAAAGCCTGGTAGTTAGTTGAGGAGTTAGGGCTATGGGTGTCTTCTCTTATCCCTTGCGTGTTCCTGTCTCTGTGTGGGCTTCTGTGTTAGTTACTTTATTGTTGCTGTGACAAAATGCCCAACATCCACAATTTAAGGGAGGAAAGAGTCATTTAGCTTACAGTTTCAGAAGTTCGCACAGTTTCAGAAGGTCTCACACAGTCCATTCATGGGGCAGCTGCACTAGTGAAGGCGCACAGTCAAGAGAGGCTGGTAAACTGCTCAGCCCATTGCAAACAGAAGCCAAGTGAACATGAAGCAAAGCTGATGAGCTTTCCCAGGAAAAGGCTCCAACAATGTTTTTTCTTCCTTCCTTTACTTGGTGAAGATCTGTCCCTGCCCCTGCCTCCCTGCAACAGAGTGGTTGCTCTTCCTTCATTTCCCCGCCCACAAGTCAATAACAAACACCTGGAAGCTCTGTCCTGGGCACACTCAATGGCAAAGGTTGACGTAATTCCTCCAGGGCAACCCCTAAACATCTACCTCCAAACACATGAGGCTTTTGGGGGACATCCAAGATTCAAACCTAGCAGCTTCTTAAGGCAGAGCTACTGGAAGGAGGGTCAGAAGCCCCAGGTGATGTATGGCCCAGTGAGAGCTTGGAGGGATGGGAACGTCTGGAAAGGTGTTTCTTCCAAGGACAAGTCACCCTGATGTGTGTGGTAAGGTAGGAGCACAGCTCTTGAGAGGCTTCTGTGGCTCTAGAGGCTGTAGAGGTGTGGCTGGGATTTGGCAGGGGTGGGGGGAGGGACAGTGAGGAGAGGTCTAGGGACTCTTCCAGCATATTGCACAGTCCTGAAAGCTGCACCTCCTGTGCTCCCCCCTTCACCAGAACCAGCTCCGCATCTCATCCAAGGTCCTTGCACCCATCGTCTCTTGTTTCTTCCGTGTCCAATTGTTACTGTCCACCGCAGGGACAGCCTGTCCTCTGTAATTCCAGAGGTTTGGGGAATGCGAATGTGGGATAGCCCATTCAGAAGATCATCTCCATGTATAGATGAGAAGATTGAGGCTCAGCTTGGGCTGGGTCAGATTTCTAGGATGTCAGGAGCCTGCCTTTCTACTCTGTAGGTCTGTGTCATACAGAGCAGGGTCTCATGCTCAGCGTCACTGCCTGTCCCATTCTATACAGAATGTGTGTGTGTGTGTGTGTGTGTGTGTGTGTGTGTGTGTGTAGGCCCAGTGATTTCAGCGCACTGACCTGGAAATGCCCAGTGCTGTTGAATGTTGCCAGCTGCAGTAGGCGAGGAAGGAATGTGGGGGGAAAGATGTCAGAGGGTATGCAGGGGAAGAGAAGAAGGGAGGAGACAGAAGAATAGGAAGAACAACTGCAGAGTGGGTGTAGGAGCTAGCCTTGCCCCTCTTCTCTGCCTGTTGTCTGTACCCTCCCCCATAAGTCAAAGAAGATGCTACGCTCCTGGATCCTGAGACTGCACAGCCTGGCCCCGCCTCAGCAGGAAGAGAGTCTAACTCCACATAAAGTAAGATCACAGCTGTAGAGTCCTCCCTGTGGCCAGGGGCTGCAGCTGCTCAGGAGCCATGAGAACCTGGGGATGTTTTGGAGGGATCATTACCTGGGGTGGGAGAGCGGCTGATAGAAAGTGCCTTGGGGCAAGGATTGGTGCCCTGGCTTTGTAGACACCCCAGCCATGAGTGCTGTGACAATGGCTGAAGAGCAGGCTTGTCCCATTCATCCCTGTGATAGACTGAATAAGAGCCCCAGAATATGTCTGTGTCTTTACCCTCAGATTCTGGTAGTATTCACCTAAGTCAAGAGACTTTGCGGATGTAGTTAAGATCTTGATGATTCAAGAAGGCCCCATGAAATCTCAAAGGTCCTAATCGGGAGTCCAGGAGGCTCAGATCAGAAGAGAAGGGGAGGTGACTGGGAAGCAAAGGTTAGAATGATGTTTTGAGATGGAGGAGGTTTCCAAGTCAAGACAGCAGGTGACTGCTGTAAGCTGAGAGGGACCAGGACATAGATTCTCTTCCCAGAGCCTCAGAGCAAGCCAGCGTTGCTGAGGCCTCCACTGTAGCCCGTGAGACTTATTTTGGAGTTCTGACTGCCAGGACTGAAAGAAATGAGTTGGTGTTGTCTTAAATGACTGAGTTAGTGGTATTATTCATTAGCTCAGCCACAGGAAATGAGTGCACATCCTGGAACAGCTGTCTTCCCATGCCTAGGCTGGAGGAGCAGAGGAATCCAGAAGAGTACAGGTGTGCTGAGGCCTCTCCCCCAGGTGAGGCGAGGTGTTCCGGGAGGCTGTGGCCTGCTGGCTCTGCTGAGGAGGAACAGTGCTTCTGGTGGTGTCTTCTCTGTGCCCTAGGCAGGAGGAGAGTTGAAGCCCAGCACTCCCCTTTGTTCCCCTCTGGTGACCCGCAAGACTCCAACTTGCAGAGCAAGGACCGTCTGATGCCTGCAAGCCTTCTCCAGCATGTGATGGGGCAGAAGCTTCTTCCTTCCCCCTATGATAGCTTATTGACTGAACTGCTGATGCCCACCAGTGCCTTCTCTGGATTCAGGAATGCAGTAGTGAAGCACAGCGCCATGTTCCCGGCCCTCGGCTCTTCATGTTCTGTGGAGGTGGGTAGACAGTGACCAGGCCAGTGCATGACATCAGATGGTGGAAGGGGCCCAGGAAGTGCTGGGGGCAAGTGGTAATGAGGGGAAGGAAAGGCCTCATGAGATGCAATGTGAGCCGATTTCTGCTGTTTTAAGGCACCCAGTTTGAGGTAGTTTGTTACGGTACCAATCAGACTACCTGAAGACAAAAGAGCTTTGTTTGGAGCTGGGGTTTGAGGCCATGTGGAGATTACAGAAGGGACTGTTTGGCTCAGTGGCTTAGATGTGCTTCCTCAGAGGGAGGGAAGAACGGTGCAGGCAGGGGAAAGCAGCATCAGGGCTTGGGAATGGGGCACGCTAGACACTGACAGGGACAGGAAGAAGCCTGTGTAACTGGCCTGGGGACTGACGAGATGTGGCGTGCCCAGGGCAGATGGCATGTGGTCTCACAGCTGTGAGGGACTGACAAAGGAGCCTTTGGCGGGTTTTGAGCAGGAGTAATAGGTCTGAGCATCATAAGCATCCTTGGAGGACACCTGAGACACCTCTGTGTCCTGCTCTGCTGCTGGGTTGACTGTAGGAGGCCGGGCCAGCCCTCTGCCAAATCTCAGGAAAGACAAAGAAATCCATCCTTCTGATTCTAGCCTCCTCTTCCTTACGCTGTTTCTCTCCAGTAGTGGGACCCCCTGTGCGATTTTCTCTCCATTGTGTGATAGCTTCCAGCCACTCATCCCAATACCATGTCATTTATACTTGAGTAAAATTTATGATATGTATCCATCCATTACTTTTTTCCAAAGCTGTGAGGCAAATCATGTCCCCAAGCCCTGACTCCCAGTACCCGAGAATGAGGTCTTACTTAGAAATAGGGTCTTTGCAGGTAAATCAGTTAATATGAGGTCGTAGTGAATTAATCCAATATGACTGGTATTCCTATGAAAAGATAACATGCAAATACAGGGACAAGTCCAGGGGATGAGGCAGGCAGAGACTGGAGTGATGCAGCTGGAAGCTGAGGAATGCCAAGGGTTGCTGGAGACCACTAGGAGGCAGGACAAGACAAGGAAAGATTCCTCCTAGAGCCCTTGGAGGAGCAGGGCCCTGCCGGTGCTGTGACTGCAGACTCTACACCTTCAGAACTGTGGAAGGACAAATTTCTGCTATTGTAAGGCACCCAGCTTGAGGCACTTCGTGGTGGTAGTCCTAGGAAACTATTACCAGACGTACTATGTCTTTTACAGATTTATGTCTGTGGTGAAATTTAAGTTTTTATCTCAACCAAGGAAGTGTCTAGAATTCTATTAGTGTACCAATCACATCACCTGGGGACAAAAGTGCTTTGTTGCTGGGGACCCTGGAGCTGCATGGGAATTCAGAAGGGCCCATTTGCCTCAGTGGTGCTGCTTTTTGGAGCATGGGGAGCTGGTGAGGGGCCCAGCCAGACCCTGCCCCATGCTGGGGTGTGGTTGGCCCAAGGACACTGGGGTGTGGGCACTGGGAAGGGTGCGCACAGGGTCTTTGGCACTTTTACCACTTTCAGAAGCGGTTCTGAAGTCTTCTTTTGTGTCTTCAGTTTGCTGCTGTGGCTGCCCTGATGTTCTGAATTGATTTAAAATGTTTACCTTTCCTGGTCATTTTGACTTCAGGGAAGAGCCAGAAGTAGTACAGATCCAATGAACAGAGTGGATGAAGACATGCCATAATTTCTTTTTATAAGGCTGCTTATCCACTGGATGACTTTGGGCAATGGCATTCACCACATTTACCACTTTTTTTTTTTTTTTTTTTTTTTGAGACAGCTAACTCTGTAGTCTGGATAGTTCTGAACTTACTATGTAGCCCAGGCTGCCCTCAAACTCATAGCAATCCTGCTCTAGCCTCTTGAGTGCGGTTCGCCACGTTCTTGATCGCACCTCATTAAGACTCATGAAAGATGACTTCTAGAACTTTTCCAGAAAGTGATAAGAATAACGGAAGTGATGAGTGTGTTTGAAGCAAAGAGGAAGAGCTTGAGGCGGTTTAATGGTAGTATGTCTTTTACTATATTAAATTAAACATTCCATGTTTTTAGATTACTCCTTGTATTTGCCATGGTTGGTTTTGTTTGTCAACTTGACTAGCTGTAAGTCCCAGTTATTCAGTCACACACTAACCTAGCGTTGCTGTGAAGGTGTTTTGTAGGTAGGGGAAACACCTACTACCAATTAATTTAAAGTAAAAGGAGATTACTCACATCTAGTGCATAGAAAGGTCTCACAGAAGAAGGAATTCTGACCCTGCCTCAACCCCTGTGTGAGTTTTCAGCCTGACTGACTCATGAAGGGGTTTTCATCCCCCACAATTGCATGAGAAGTTCTTTGAAATACATTTACTTATACGTAAATGTAACATGTGCACACCTAGAGATATTTATAGGTATTTATTGATCTCTGTTTCTAGTCTAGATCCTTCCTGGTGGTTCTGTCAGTCTGAGAACCCTGACTACGATGGAGTCTATTGACTTGTCTGTTATCCTTTGCCCCTTGATGCAGGCCTCCTGAGGGCAGGGTCTTTGCTTCCTCAGCAGCTGTGTTTGCAGTGCCTAGAACCGTAGCTGGCAAGAGTTAGGTGTTTACTCAATATTACTCAATGAAAAATTCTTCATTATTCTTATTAATTTGGGTGCTTGTGGGTTTAACTTGAAATTCAAGAGAGAAAGGAAAAAAGAGGAGATGAAAAACAGCACAATATGGTAATTAGTCACATCTGCGGCGGGGGATTTCCCAGTTGGGCCGAGCTTTGTGGACGCTGCTGCTGCTGGGTGCATGTCTGTTTGCAGCAGAAAGCAAGCTGTGGTGACAAAGGAGGTTGCAAATTTAAACTCAAGTTCAAGTTCTCCTAGCAACATGCACACCCCCGGCTGCTGGCTGGTGAGATCCAAGCGCCAGATCTTGCAGCTGGGGCAGTTCGTGTTGCTAGGTGAACAATGACTCTCCTGCTTCTAGTGTGTGTTAGGTGACTGTGGTGGCATTACCAGGGGCTCACGGGTGGGTGTTCCTTTTTATTCACCAAGTGATTGTTTCACAGCAAGGTGAGCAAGGAAGAGACAGGTGAAGGGTAGAATGAGAGAGAAAGCATAAGTCGTGATTTCTATTCATTTGTTTGGGGACTCACGGCTAGTGAAAAACCCCGTATTTCAGAATTATGTCCCAAATGGGTTTGCAATTAGGGACAGAATCCGTTAGGAGCTTATGAAACAACAATTTCCCAAAATGTTTGGCTCGCAGTATCCTCAGACCATCTGGATCTGCTGAGGCTGAAATGTGGGGGAATGGGCTGGGATTGGGGTCCAGGGATGAAAAGATCGCTCTGGCATTGGTCGGGATGGAGAGGGAGTCCGGACTCCACAGCTTTTTCCTTCGCTTAATTGCATTCACAGACCATCCTGACATTTCTCCTCCATCTCATTGTCATGGCCGAGGCACAGCTGGGTTGATCTGCTGAAAAATTAACCAGACCGCCGACGGCAGCCAGCATGCTCTCCTCTCCCTGGCAGCTTGGACTCTTACTGTGCCTGATGGCCTGAAGGGGTTCATGGTGTGGTGTTGGGGTCAGAGAGCAGGGAAGAAGGGCAAAGAACATTCCACACCAGTCACCCTTTGACTATATTGTCTCCAATTCTCAAGACCTCCCATGTTAGCGCTTCCATCTAGAAAATGGGAAGTTTCCTCAGAGGTCCCAAGCACTCATCAGATACATTTCAGATTTGGTCAGGGAGAGGGAGGAGTGCCCACTTGGGCTGGTTTCTTCATGGAGGCTGAAGGAGAGCTCCCTCCTGAAGCCCCCTACTCATAATCCCGGGGGGTTGAACCTAGGGCCTCTATATTGAGCTACATTCCAGCCTTTTGTTATTTATTTATTTATTTATTTTTGTTTGAGACAGGTTCTCGCTAAATTGCCATAATCTAGTGTCCCCAAAAGCCTCATGTATAGTTGTTGTGAATTACCTATGGATTTCACTTCCTGTTAGGTGGTGGGTCATGATCTGGAGGGGTGGGTTACTGGAGAAGTGGCAGATCACTGATTGTGTGGTCTGAAAAGATGTACTCTTGCCCCAGCTTCTCCCCAACCCTGATCGTTCCCATGAGTAGCTGTTCTCTGCCACACTCTTCCTGTTATTGCTAGCCACTCATGAATGGACCTAAGACCTCCTGAAACTGTGAGCTAAAATAAACCTTTCCTCCCTTAAATTATGGATGGCAGGTATTGTGTCCCAGCAAACGAAAGTAACTAAACCAATTGCTAAGGTGCCCAGGCTGGATTCAAGCTTGCTATCTTTCTGCTTCAGTTTCCCAGACAGCCGAGATTACATGCATGTACCACCACACCCAGCTCAGAAAGGGAGCAGCAGTGTAGAAAATTCTTTTTTTAGGATGAGTATGAGAACTGCTGAGAACAGCCTCCTTTCAGTTTCAATGTCACTTTGAGATCTATGTTTGATATTTTCAGTGCCACAGGCATTTGGATGGGGCTGAATTAGGGGAAAAGCATCATCATTGGTAGGTCTGGAGCCTGGAGTTAGGATTTGTTGTCTGGGCTCCTTCACTGCAAGGAAGGGGCCTTCTTTCTCCCCATGGATGCTAGTGCTGTCTTGCACAGGAATGTTCTGGAATGTGAGAATTCACTGCTCAACTGATGCTTGGCCTCAAGGCCTGGGCAAACTCCAGGTCTTAGTTCCTGAGACAGGATGTACTCTGAGTGGGAGCAGCATCCTATGCCAAGGATATGTCCTCCGTTAAGCTAAGTGGGTCTGGAGTGCAGAAGCAATTCCAGAGGTGGGAGGGTTCCTCATCCTCTTCCTGTAGCCTGTGAACTCTGCTCTTGCCAACCCTCTGATTCAGTGGAGGGTGCGCCCATCCTGGAGCCCATCTGGCAGGACGTCTTTCAGCAGGCCACCCCCCCACCCCCTGCAGCACCTCCTGGGGTGCCTCATCCATGTTGCGAGCACTGTCTCTGAACCCCACAGCCTCTTCCATTTCACTACCCAACCCTCACATTCCACTTGCCTGGATATTTGTCCTGGCTTTCTCTCCCCTTCTCTTGTTTGGCTCTACTCTGTTCTGCACACTTCAGCCAGATTCTGTTTCCGGGAACTCAAACTTTCTGCTACTGACTGCGGTTCTTCCTGCTTGCCACCTTTCAGTGGCTCCCAGGTATCAATTATATTAGGTGAAAACACCATGACTGAGCCTCCAGCACCTCATCCTACAGTTTGGTCTGACTCAGGTTATTTTTTTCCATTGTCCACATTTATGCAGCCAGCAACAAACTGTATTCTTACTTTTCTCCAGACTTTCCTGAGTTCTTTATGACTGGAATACCTGTTCTTATATCTTCAAATCTCAATGGAGTCCCATGTATCTCCCAAAGTCATCTTAAACTTGGCTCTCTCCTGTAGCCTTTCCCAGCCCCGTGAAAGAACTTCATTTGAGCTTTTCCCTGAAATAGCAGCACATTCTGTACTTCTTGCTGCACCAATTGTCCCAAAGGATGCTGGGTCATTCTCAGAGGTATTGGTGGTATTCAATAGATCCATACATGTGTTATGGCCAGGGGATCTAGGCAGAGCTATACCCTGAGCATCACTACCCACAAGTCCTGAAGGGAGAACTAGAGGAAGAGCAGAGAAAAAGTAGAGTCATGTATGGTGGCAGGCAAACTTGAGCACAAACCCGGTGAAGAGAACTGGACTTACGTGGCCCCAGATTGGAGGCCTCATTCTCCCTAAGCCTCTGCTCTTCCTTGCTGCATGAAGAGGGAGAGGACTGGCCTGCCACGCCCCAGCCCACCTCTGCACATAGCAACCACATTTACCTGCAGATATGGGTTGCTCATTGTCTTGCAGCTTGCCCAGAGGAGCCCTAACCTTCCTTAGGACAGAATGGCTGGACAGTAGGAGAGGTGTCCAGGGAGGAACTCCTGAGAGCTTCTTATCTTACCCGTGAAGTCCCCCCATTTCCAGCATGGCACCTACGACAGAGTAGGATCACCAGGGGCTTGTTGAATTAGTCTGAAACCAATCGTGCCTGCATGTGACCAGGTCTGTCCCTCACTTCAGAGTCTGGGGCTTGAAAACTCTAAGCAGGAGAACAAATGACATCAGGGTGATGTGACCTGGCCACTAGGTGTTTCACCCCTCTCCTGCCTCCAGGTGAGCACATACCCAGTGGTGATCAGTAAGTGCTGGGGACTTGGGGGACTCAGAGAAGGTGTCTTTCCAAGTGCCCACCCAGAGGCTCCGGTGCTTGTCAGACAGAAGACCATTGTGGAGGAGATCCACACTGTGCAGTGATGGAAGAAGGAAGTCAGACCAAACCACTGTGAAGCAGAGATGCCTGAGATGTGACCCTCTGGTTAGGGAGTGGGAGACAGGGAAGGCTGGAGGAGGGGGCCTATAGGACCAGCTCAGGAGCACTGCATGTGGGAGGGGATTTTTAGGAGACCTGTAATCAGAGGAAAGAAATCCCAAACTATTGGCTTGCCCTAACCCTCTCTCCTCAAAAGATCTTTCCTTGCTCATGGCTGTTGTCTCGTGTTTAAGCAGTAAGTAAATGCTGGTTGTCCCCTGCTCTGTTTGGGGGTAAGGGCTGGGGCCAGGTCTGCCCCTCTAGAGTACTCTGTTTTGACTCTAATGTCAGTTTTCACCCTGTCCTGAGGCTCCTGGACCCTGGAGTGGAGAGGGCAGCTTTATTTTGGACCAATGTTCAGCAGCCCAGATCACACTGCTGGAGATCACATTGGAATAAGTAGATTTGGTTTTGTCCAAGGCACAGGATTACATAAGAGGATGAGGGGAGGCACTCACCCAAACTGAACAAATGCTGATGGCTGTCAGAGCTATGTCACAGATCACCAGACACTTCAGTGATTCTGCCTTGTGTGGATCAAGTAGGGCCTTTCCCTCTGTTCCGTAGTAGGGGTTGAACCAGAGATTTCTGATCTATATCCCCAGGACTTCTTACTTAAATAAATCAGAAGGCTGACTGTGGTAGTGAATGCCTGTAATTCCAGCACTTTGGGAGGCCAGGACAGGAAAATCATAAATAATGGGTCCAGCCTGAGCAATTTAGTGTAACTCTGTTTCAACATTAAAAAAAAGTCCTAAAGATGTAGCTCAGTGCAAAGTGTTGGGTTCAGTCCCTAGAATGCATACTACCTTCTCCACGCACAAATTGAGATAAGTTCTTGTTAATGCTAACCATGAACTTGCAATCTCCCTCAGCCTAGTGAGTAGTTTAAGATTACAGCCTGCACCTTCATACCAGGCTATAAAGCAGGATCTTTTTCTACTTTGCCCTCCAAATGTTTTAGGGAATCATAATGCCTATGCCACTTGTTTCCTGAAGAGCCAGCTATCTTCTAGATTCCGTATGGTAAAATTCATAGGATCATTTAAATTTCCTATACAGAACTTTGCTGTTTCTTTTGCCTCCAAATAAAAGTGCCTTGTTTAAGGAATCTTTAATCCAGAATTCAAGGGCCTTACTTTGTAAGTGTACTGGTATTTACCTGTATTAATATGTGTGTTAGCCAACTTTCCGTTGCTGTGACAAAACACCTAAGAAGATCAACTTATAAGAAAAAAAGGTTTATTTCAGCTCACAGTTTCAGAGGCTTCAGCCTGTCTTGCCACGTGGCCCTGTCATCACGTGGGGAGTGTGTGGCGGAGCACAGCTGCTCACCTTATGGCAGCCAGGAATCTAAAAGACGCACAAGAAGACCCTGCAGTCTGCAGGGTGCACCCTGCTGCCCCGATTTCATCCCCTTAGGCCTCGCCTCCTGAAGATTCCACTACCTCCCAATAAAATACTGACTGACAAGCAAGCCTTCAACACGTAACCTGCAGGACGTATATGCTGCAGCCCGCAGCAGCATGGTTGCTAGTGTTATTGTGGATCAGAATTTTTGAATATTAGGTTTTAAAAGGCAGCATTATTTTGGTTGAGTCTCAGTCCCCTGGGAAGGAACTAAGTAGGTTTTAATTTTTGTTCTCTTTCCTCAGACTAGAAAGTAAAGGTACAAGCCACGGGTCTCTGGAAACAGGGAGAAGCTGGGATTAGAACCTGAACTTTCAGGGCCTGGGTGTCATCGCCCTTAGCCCCCGGGGAAACAAGCCTGCTGGATGTCAGCTGTGCAGAGTGCTGTCTCTGCTTATCAGCCCGGGCTGAGGTGTGTGTGTGCACTTGGCATGTGGAAGCAAGGGATTAGGAGCAGGAATGTTAGCTCTAACCGTGTCTACAGATGTGACTATGACTGCCTGTGACTATGAACCCAACAGTGTGTGCGTGGCAGTCTCCTCCTCCTCCTCCTCCTCCTCCTCCTCCTCCTCCTCCTCCTCTTCTTCTTCTTCTTCTTTTCTTCTTCCGGCTCCTCCTCCTCTTTTTCCTCCTCCTCCTCGTCCACCTCCTCCTCCTCTTCTTTATCATCCACCGCCCCCTTGCCTCCCGTCCTTCTAGGCCATCTCTGAATGCCTGCATCTTCAGGCTGTAGATTGCCTCCACTGTCGGTTCTGCAGGTGGCCACTGGGTGGCGCAGCTGCCTGCTAGTGTAGTTATGTCTGTCAGCCACTGCATCCTGCATCCAGGCTCCTGTCTCACTTGAGCCCTGATAGTCCCAGCTGGATTCTTGGGACACTTTCTTGGAGTGGGGCTAGCAGGTCAAGAAGTTGAGGGTCCGGGCAGAGATGGGCAAGGTGCGGTGTCAGTTAAAGAGAGAGAGGGAGGGGGTGAAGGGTTGGAATGTTGGAGGTGGGGCAGGGTAGGATAGAGTTGGGGGAAGAGGAGATAGTGGTAGCTCTGAGGAGGTTAGGATTCTGTTCCCACGGATGCTCTCTCTGGGTGTAGTGGACCCACAGTTGGATATGATGAGCAGAGGACAAAATGGTCTCTGTACAGACAGATGGAGGAATTGTGTTTGGGGGTTCTTCCTTATCAGCTTGCTATGTGCCAAATGCTTTACAAATGTTGACTCAACTTAATTCACATGACATTCTCACAGATGCCATTATACAGTTGAGGCACAGGCTACCCAGCTAGAAAGTGGCAGGGTTCAAATTCTACTCAGGCAGTCTGACTCTCCACAGCCTCCTGTAAGGGCTGAGGGTGGATGTCAGTCCTCTGTTACCCTGAAAAGGGTGAATAGAATGTACTGGGAGGTAGCTGGAGAGGCCTGGGTGTGAAGTTCCTCATGTAGTTATAGCTTGGATACCCTTCTTCTTAAATTCATTCACTCATTCATTCACTCATTCAACAAATGCCAACATAAGGTTTCCTGCTGGGCACTTGGCACTTGGCTGCCGAGGCTGGGAAAACCAGCCAGAGTTGCTGCCCTCGTAAAGCCATTAGAGATTGCTTAAATAATCACCCTGGTGACAATTGACAAAGAAGGACACTTGCTTTCCCTTATCTGTCTCCTCTTCTTCCTGGTCCCACCCCTTTCCCCTCTCCCAGGCCCCGGTGGTATGTCTGAACTCAGGTGCTTTTGCCAGATGCTAGCTCAGAGTCAAGAGCATGGTGGTGGCTGGCTAGCAGCACAGCTCTCTGTGGCTTAAATAGCAACTCAGCCACTGTCCTATGTGGTCAGGCTGAGCTGCCCTGAGAAGAGTGTTTAGAGGGAATTTTCGATCAACAAGAGATTCTGGGGGATATCGAGAAGGGTCTTTGATTCCAGACATGGGTTAGAATCTAGGCTGTCTCCTAGTCAGTGGTGTTTGCTGATTTGGTGGCCCAGCTCTTCATGGATTCCAAGCTACTGATGAAGGAATCACTGAACAGTAAGAGACGCAGAGTGGACTCCCAGGAGCCTGTGGGGGTAAGCCCCTGCATGTCACCACAGGGCCTTTCACTATGGAAGGGAAGTGAGTGATTTTGCCACAGTCATGTCAGTTTACTCATCAATAAATGGGCTGACTGCATGTCCTTCAAGGGGTGGGGGTGAGGATAAAATGATTTAATGTTGTCCTCACCTGTCTCATTTAATCCTTAAAATGATTCAGTGTTGTCTTTATCTTAGTTAGAATGGCCTTATTTGTTTTAATGATGGACTTCATGTCTGCCTTTCCAGCGTGTCCTGAGCGCCTTGGAAGCGTGGACATTGTGTTCTTTCTTGTATCCACAGCACCTAACATAAAGCCCGGCACATGGTAGGTACTCAATGAATGTGTCCCTTTCAAATCCAAAGCTGTGAGAACAGATCACAAGATATGGATGTTCTATGAATAACAGCCACTCTTACAGAGGGCCTTGATCTTGGGCCCATCTCTGGATTCCTGGGCTCTTTTTGTGACTAAGGGTGTCACCCGTTTCCCAGCCCTGTCTTTGTGAGCCTAGGGACAGTTTGCTTTCTGAGCCCTGCATGGGTCTCTGCAGAGCGGCTAGGATGGCTGGGTCATACTTCAACTCTTTGAAGTGCTGCAGACCATAAGCCTTCTGAGGGCTCGTTATCAGTAGGATCACCCTGACCCTGCTCCTTGGGCCACCTGCCACCCTTGCCCAGGCCTGCGACTACTCACATCTCCATTCTTTCTTTCCACAAAGAGCCTGTTTTAGGAGGCTTCCCTAGCTCCTCCCCACCTTCTGCAATCTCTGGAACATGGTGCAGGGAACACCAACGTAATGACGTAGCCACACCAAACCTCAAAATCATGCCGATATGTGGGAAAAGGGAACACACTGGTCTTCTGGCCCTAAAGCACTGAATCAGTCTTACCAGCCACAGCTCTGGTGCTTTGGAAAACCTCCTTGTAAGTTACTACCAGTGTGAGCTGGGACCGCCCCAAAGCTTCCATGTTCCTTGACACTCCAGTGGTGACACCAGTCCCTAGTTTGGCACTGCACACCACCGTCATGAGGTGCTTCCCTTCCTGCTCACGCCTGATTCTCTCTCCAAGGGTATGTTTCCGAGGTGAGGGACTGGACAGCCTGGTGAGCAGAGCACAGAGCTTCAGGGAGGTTGCCTGATCCTTCAGTAGGCTGCAAGAATTATGCTCTCATTTTCCCCTTCCTTCCCTGCTCTAGATCATCCCCGTACATCTGCTCACTGGAGGATGCAAACACTCTTCTGCTATTCTCCCACTGCACATCTCCCAGCCACGAAGGTTCCTTCTCCCAGGCAGCCCACCGAAGAAAGTCCTTTTTCTGCTACCCTTTACTAGGATACTGGCCAAGTGTCTGACACATTGCTCAGTGTGTCCTGTGGGGTTCACCCTTACTTTTGGTCGATTGTGTTCTCTCTTGCCCATGTCCATCATCAGTTTCCCTCATCAGTTATCCTGGATTATTGCTGTGAATACCTAGCAGGATTTTTTGATCTCTGGTCCCTCCACACCCTCTATAATACAGCATATTCTGCAACAGAAGTCTATTCGCATCTTCCTTCCTTCCAACAAATGTGCCATGGGGTAGGCATGAACATATAAGATCTTAAGAGTCCCTGGCCCGCATCTGTCCTGTTGCCTCTGTAGCATCTCCAGGGCCGTGGGGAAAGGCACACATCTTTTTGCCTGGCATTTAGAGTGTGTCAGTATCAGCCCCACATGGTTTTAACAGCCCCTTGTTTTCCATTTCCTGCCTGTGCGCTTAGCTCTGGCTTTACTGATCACCCAACATTCCCAAACTCACCTGCCCTTTCTTAGTTAGGAATATCCTCCTTTGATTTCCCCATTTGCTTTGTGGCCTTGAGCTCTAAAGATCCCACAGGTGCCTCCCCTGCTTATAGAAATAGTGAGTCCTAAGGGACTGACAGACTGTGAAAAGTCAACACAGGCCTTTTGTTTGCAGAATTGAGCTCAGTTTCCAACTTTAACCTTCCCAAACCACCTAACTTTCTGGGAGTTGTGGCTTTGTTTCCCTTGTCCAACCTTTAAGTAGGGTTCTGTTTACTCACTTAGAAGTTGTGAAGAAACTTACGTAAGCATTTGTCTTTGTGTTGGAAGCAGACTGCACGTCTCCACACCCTGTGAAGGACTTCATGTCCTTGTGAATGTGTGGGGTGAAGATCCATAATTAAAAATAAATCCTCTCTACCTACCAGTTTCAATTGAGAACACAGAGAAAATAATGTTGAAAATTGTTATTAAAATATGGAAACAAAAATGGAGGAGGGAAATAGTGGGAATGCTCTACTGACTGAGAAATCTTTAGCCAATTTCAGACACTCAGATGAAATCCCAGCTGTGGCCTCAGGACTGACTTACTGCCGACTTACCCTTTCTAGGCCTTATTTCATCCCACTTTACAGTTGCTGTGAGAAGCAAAGGAGACAGTTCATCCAAACAAGCTGAGAAAGGGCACTACGATGTGGTGGGTGCTCAGGGCATGAGAGAGACACACACAAAACCAAGCCCTTGGGTGCAGCCTGGAGGAGGGAGCTCAGCTCACCATCCGCAGCAGGTCCATAGCACCCTGCCTGTTGTTCTGAACTTCAGTAGGTTCTTTCTATTTGTTTGCAGGAAACTAATTTGATGGGAAACTGTGACCTGGTCCCTGTGATCTTACTGATAGTCTTTATCCCTCTCCAGCGGACATCCCTACAGTTTTCAGTTTGTAGAACTCTGAGTTTGTCATGAGGCAGTTACCCAGACTCCCCGGGGAATTGCACAGCACATGCATTCTCATTTTGCTGTAAACTCTGAAAATTCTAAATCCTGAAATGTGTCTGTTCCAAGTGGTTCTAATACAGGATTTCACATTTGTTTTAGGAAGTTGTTCAGAATAAACTGTTTTGAGTCCCGAGAGGGATTTATCATGGTCTTTGAGTAAGAGGTCTTGAGTACTATGTTAATCCATAACATTCATTCGCCCAACAAATATTTATGACAGTTTGAACAGAATGCAGCTCTGTCCCTTTCTAGTTCTTATGGGTGTCTCTGAACTCCGGCAATAGCAGGGAGTATAAATGGATCTTGGTGTCTGATAAAGTCACACTTCTGCATTTTTTCCACCACCTTTTAAAAGTTATTTAAAAAGCAGTAGTTGAAAAACCTTATTGAAGATCTTGATGCTCACTATAGTTGAAGATCTTTGGTTAGCATTGGCACAAATGTTCTGGTAGCAATGTGGCTGGGTAACAGAGCCAATTGCAAAAGAGGCATTATTGAAATAAGTACAGAATGAACATCCCCTTTCTCCCTGGGCTTCCAGTTCCTCACATAAAATGGGAATATGAATGCCAGGGTTCCTGGAGCTCTTGCCAGGTGCTAGGCAAAGTTCTAAGTTCTTTACATATTATTTTATATGACTCAGTTCTCACCACAACCCTGTAAGTGTCAGTACCCTCATTTTGCAGATGAGGAAACTGAAGCACTGAGAGGTTAAGTAACAAGGCTCAGGTTGCCTCGTGCACGGCACCTCTGAGGTTTGACCGTTGCCGTTCTGCCTGCAGAGCACATGTTCTAATACCAGTGATCTTCCTGCTTCCTCCTTATCTGCTGAGTTGCTAATTTTTGCTCAGTCTAATGTATTCCTTTACATAGCCTCACTATGTCATTGGTTCAGTTAGCTGAAAGGCCATAAACTCATTTGCCTTTTTTTTTTTTTTTTGCTCTTTGTGCGTCCATCTGTGCACCTGCTTGTCTGTCCACCCACATAAGATCAATACTGTTTACAGTTACAGAGATGCTGCTTGCCAGCGGTTAGCTTCTAACCTCGGCATATCAATTCCTCACTAGTATAAAACAGCATTGTGACATTTACCTAGTAGCCTGCTTGTGAGTATTAAACACGCTCTCTTATGTATAATGTCTAGCCTTGAGTTCATATTACTCTTTGTAGTTGTAAGAGACATAATTACATTTAAAAAATTCTACAACTAGTAGAATGAAAGATTCCTCCAGTGCTCCCACCTTCACATTTATTCTCAGTCAGTGGTATTTTCATTTGTGATCCTGCTGTACTCCGGGAAATGATAGCAGCCAAATTTTGAACTGACTACAGAGCCAGCGTCCACCTTGGCCACCCACCCCTTCCTGTGACTGAGGGAGCCATCTGCCTGTTGGACGGCTGCAATTCAGCACAGTGGGGTGGCCGAGTCTCCTTCCCTTCCTGAACTTGCTGTTGAGAAGTCTGGGCTGCTGCTTTGTGGAAGGTGAGGGCAGAGGCTTGGATGAGGGCTAGCCCTAACCTCTCCAGGAACTCTGGTAGGACTGGGCCTGGTGGCAGCTGGTATACATATTGGTTTCCAGGGAGCGTTCCAACAGCAAGGTCAAGAGCGGACTGTAGAAATTTCTTTTTTTTCTCCCATTTTATTGATATGTATAAGTGCAGAATTTAAGGTTTACAAGGAAGTTGAGCATTTTGTGCGCATACATATCTTGTCAAGGTGACAAGGACTTTCCCACTCTCCTTTTGTCCCTCCGAATGTAGAAATTTCTAATCCCCTGTGTGTCTGATCCTGGGCATAGTTGAGGGTGGAGGCAGACAGTCTTGCAGGAGAGAGCTTGGCACTCAGCCTCCTGCCATCTGGGTTCTGAATGCTCCTTGTGTGTGCATCTGTGAACCCATGTATGTTCCTTTGTGTATATATATCTGTATTTATGTCTATATGTGTGTGTTCCCATGTCTGCATAACTCTGTATCCGTGTATGCACATGTGTTTGTGCTGCGTCTCTGTGTATCTGTATGTGTCCCTGTGTGTTTTGGCATGTGATGTGTCTGTGTCTATGTGTGTGTGCTCATAGACTCTGGCCAGGGTCAGAAGGGCTCAAGGCAGAAGCAGGGGAAGTCTTGGTCAACTGTCTCCCCAACCTTATCTTCAGGCTTGCCTCTTTCTATCAACTAAAATGTGGAACTAGAATATAATTCAAAAGAGGTTGAATTTTCATATACTTTTTGACTTACCAGGTAACAAACCAGTTAATAAGCTTTCAAAAGATCGCCCCTATTATGCAATAATCGTCCGTGGTGAAACGAGCAGCCAAAAACTCAAGAACAAACTCTCTATCTGCCATGGTCCCCTCCTTGGTCATCCCAGGGAGGAGGCTTCTACTTTTGGACCGCTGTGCCACAGTCCAGGAGGAGGGTAGATGGCAAGCTGCACACTGCTCAGGTGGCCAGGCTGCTGTCACTGTGTGGAACCGCAGCCCGGCAGCCCGCACAGGAGGTGAACCTGGCTGGCTTGTCCCTGTGGAAGGAGGGAGGGGGCTCATGGATGCAGGAGTATATTCAAGCTTCTTGTAAGGTTGAAGGCAGGAGGGCCGCCCAGGTTCTCTGTCGAAACCTCCTTAGGATGTCTGGGCTATCAGCTCAGCGGGAGAGGAGTGAACTGCTGCCGCGGGAGTTGCAGAGAGCATGCCTCCCATTAGGAGGGGATGTGGCCACTGCCACGGGGACCCCTGCCAGTATGAGGGTATGTGGCCACCTCCACGATGCCAAAACGCCTCCACCACTGCTTCTTCAAGGTGCAGCTCCACAGGGAGTGTGAAGCCCTTCCCATTGAGGAAAGGCACAGTTTTGGGTGCTGGATTCCTGGCAACCACGCAATCATAACCCATTGTCACTGAGTTTACCTTCTAGCAGGCAATAGATAAGAAATAAGTGTGAAATATGGCAAGGTATTTGGAGAAGGGACGGGAAAGGTTTTACAGTTTTAAAAGGCGGAGCAATAAGGCCCTCTGGAGAAGGTCCAACTAAGAGAAGAAGAGGGGGAGGGATGAGCCTTTTGGGCACCTACAGAAGAAGTAGCTAGGCAGATGGAGTGGCAGGTGTTAATGTCCTGGGTAGGGGCGGTGTGAAGGCCAGAGCAGAAGGTATCGGAGACTCCAGTAGGACATGGTACAGGAACAGGTACAGATCAAGAGACAATTTGTGCATTACTTCAAGGCCCTTGCTCATCTGCAGCAGAGTGACTTAAAGTTTTACTGGGTTACTTTTCCTGGAATGTTGAGGAGAGACTGACATAACGTTGGGCTCTGGGCTGAGGGGTGTGGAGGGAAGGGCCCTTCAAGTAGGAGATGACTCCAAGCACCTGGGGAGGTTGGGCAGGGGAGGAGGCTGGGCCACAAACCCACAGATGTCCCGTGCCAAGAAGAAAGAAGGGAAAGAGGCTGTGAGGACCACAGCATGCCCTGCACAATTCCATGTATGTAACATCCCCACATGTGTGATGTAAAAATGCAGGATATGTGGAAATGGGTCATTAATGGTTATTTCTGTCAGGTTCTAGAAGATCCTGGCTTTTTTCTAATATATTAAGTTTTAATAAAAACAATAAGCAGGAATTATTTATATAACCGGGGAGGGGAGAGGAGGACGACTAGTAGAGCTATTTTCGTCATGGAAGAGTGAAAGAATCAGTGCAAAGGAGAATGTGGGTTTTGCTCATTAGTACATTCAATCCTCTCAGGCTTTTGTGCGACCAATCTCGTGAACAGGACAGACCCAACTGAACCAGGACACTGGTGATTTCCTGTCCAGTGGTCAGGTAGCTAAATTCACACTCGCCCTGCCCGTGTCTCGCTTCAGGACTGTTCTGTGCAGTTCGTTGCAGCTCAGGGAAACGTGCTGCTGCAGAGAGGTGCGCTTCTTTGTTACAAGTTCACTACCAGCCCTTCAGCCTCACTGCAAGTTCGTTACTGTCTGGGGTATGACTTATGGCTGAATCTTACCAGGTGTCTGATGAAGGCATGAAAACCGTAAAGAAAGGGGAAGGACTACCTGGAAATCCTGGGGCAAGTCTTTGTAAACCCCTTGCCTTAATCCTGTTTAAGGAAATAGTAAGAAGGTCTTTAAAAACCAGGGTGTGGGAGAAGGGGAAGCTGGCAGAGCCCGTCGCAGTCTGACCCTGCCTCCCTACAGAATAATATCGTATGAATAATTAACCCTCCAGCAAGTGGAGGAACTGATCTTCAATAAGCTGAGATTTCATGAAAATTTAAATACCTGTGCCAAAACAGGCATTGCGTGTTGTTTTCATGGCACCTTAGACGTCTTCTAAAACCCAAAGTCTCAAGGTCTCCACGGGGCCACTGTCACATGTGACTGGGCTTCCTGAACTCCCGAGCCATTCCCTGAGGGTTCTTCATACTTGAAAAAGAGGCCAGTGCCCACAGCTGGGTGCCTTTGCCCATTACCTGTAGGTGGGTTACAGGTGTCCCCCCAAGCAGAGGATGCACACTGTCAGGTTACCAAGGCAACCCTGTCCCTCCTGGGACAGGGGAGGAAGGGAGGCTGACAGAGTAGGATTTTATGAGCTGTCTTTCCATAGGGAACAGGGCTAAAAATACCCCACAATTGGCACTTGCATGATTTCAGGAGCCCCTTTACCTTGTGTTTCAGTGTGCCCCGTAAGTGCTCCCTGCCAGGGTTCTGGTCCTTCTGAGCAGGGTTTGTGTTGACTGGGGTTGAGGAAGGCAGGCACTTCAAAAAAAAAAAAAAAAAAAAAAAAAAAAAAAAAAAAAAAAAAAAAAAAAAAAAAAAAAAAAAAAAAAAAGAAAAAGAAAAAAAAACCAAAACAGCAATTACCTCAATGGCTGCTGTGCAGAGGTACAAGTTGGGGCTGGTGTGAAGAAGGGGCAGCTGTCTTCCCAGCAGACACAGGCCTGTTTTATTTCACCTTGCCAGAAGACATTAGCATAGCTACCCCTGGGAAGCCTGCTCACAATCAGGAAAACATTGGCAGCTCCCAGGGTCCCGGAGACAGACCTAGAAAGGTCTCAAGATGGCCTGTCTCTGCGTGCCCTCACTGTGTGGCTAGGAGGGCTGAAGAGGCTCTCCCAGGTCATAGAGAAGACTGGATCTGGGCCATCCTGAGATTTGTGGGTCTTATCCTTTCCCACTTCTTCTAGATTTCAGGACACCCTACTGAGGTGGAGAAAGGAGTTCGGGCCCCTGCTCCTCTCAGCTCCAGCCTGTGCTTCTGAAAGCAGCTCATTCTTGGTTTGAATGTAGAGAGACCAGGAGAGACTGGGTCACACAGAGGTGACTTGCTTATTATGCTGTGGGTGGGCTTGCAGGTGTCCTGGGATTCTGAAACGCAGGGCTTTCTGACTGACAAGGATTTCTAAGGCACCTAAGTACAACTTCTGTACCCTGTAGTCGTAGGGATTGAGGTCTTCGGTGAAGGCCACACACCTTGTGAGAGACCACTCTGCCACTGGGCTAGAGAGGTTACTGCTTGGCTGACAAGGGCTCAGCTTACAGGGTTAGCTCTAAACAGGCTCTTGGCCAGTGCTCCTCAAATAGCATGTGCAAATAACCACAGGGGTTATCAGCAGCTTTGGGTAGAGCCTGAGATACTGCCTTTTTTTGTGGTACTGAAGATTGAGACCAGGGCCTTCACACTGAGTTTATCTCCAGCCTGTTTTTATTTTTAATTTTGAAGCAACGTCTCACTATGTTGCTAAGTTGCCCAAGCTGGGCTTGAACTTGTGATTCTCTTGCCTTACCATCCAGAGTGCTGGGAGTACAGGCCTGCAAACACTGGGTCTGGCTAGTGCTGCCTTTTGAACAGGTTCCCAGGGGACACCCCAGTCTCATTCCTGTGGAACAGCAGCTGGGCGTAGGAAGGCGTGATAGCAATGGTTCTCAAACAGGGCAGCAAACGAGACTCTGAGAAGTATTTTAAAACTCCAGCTTCCTGGGTTCTGTCTGAGACCTCCCTCATCAGGGCCAGTGTAGAATGATCTGTCTGAAAAGCTAACAGCTGGTTCTATGTGTGACTTTGATTTGCATCTGCTCTATGCAGGCTTCAGTGCACGGCTAGACCTTGAGAGAAGTGCCTTCCAAACCCATGTGGTCCAAACAGTCCTCTATTTTTAGCAAGATTTGCCCTTTGTGAACCTGGCCTACCATCATTCATTCTCTAACAAATATTTATTAAGTTTCTTCTGTGTTTCCATAAGGGTCTATTCTTTTCCTTGTAGCTGGACAGACAGTTGACAGATGATAGTGCCTGCTTCATACCTCCGAGGCTGTAAAACTGAATCAGAGAAGTCTCCAGTGGCTTGGAGTTCACCGGGTTGCTTTCCTTACATGGTTATGAACTGCTAATGTGTTCTTAATGAGCTGCCATTTACTTATGCAAATAGCAGGGCTCGGATGCCAGGGGGATTGGGTCTCAGCAGAGAGGCGTGCCTCTGCATCTTGCGGTGTTTAACACGACGTTGCTGTCTTCTGGGGCCTGTCTTGTTTTTTTTTTTTTTTTTTTTTTAATCTATAGTTGCTGCTGTGTGGGCCACATGTCTGTGTTCAGTCATATGTGTATATGTTGGAGGGTCTCATCAAGCCACCCTGGCACGAGGGTATCTCTGTCAGCTGGAGATGCTGGTGGGCCTCCAAACCCTCCGGCTGCTTCGCTGGTTCTGCTGAGATTGTCTTGTGCCAGCTGCACCAATCTCTGTGGAGACCAGTGCGTGTGGGAGGCAGGGGCTCAACCGTGTGGCAGTGCTGTGAGCTCCTTTGTGTGTTCCATGAAACACTTGTAGCAAAGATGTTTGTGTTCCTGCACCTTTGTCATGGCTAGATATGGAGATGGGCCTGGGATGGCGATGGTGCCAAATCTCTTAATGTTTAAGAAGGGGATGGTGTTTCGAGGAGTCTCACTCCACAACTAGGTTGAAGTTAACCCCTTACCTCTCCTTGTCCTTTATAACATCTTAGGCTTCAAGTTGTTGCTAGACTTTCTCTAATACTCTAAGCTCTGAGCCTTCCATGAACTCCTCAGCCTTAACTGTGTGGATAAGTGAGAAGACATGGAAACCAGCACCTACCCTCATCAGCCTTTCTCCATGTTAGGGCTTCGGCTGTGTGCACATTGGAGTTTCCTTCTCCTGGTTTTCAAGTCTGTTGAATAGTAATATTTCCTAATTTCAGGAAAGTGTATTGGATTCTACCTGTGGTCTGTCTAATCCTGCCCAGACTGCATGTCCTTTATCTGGCCCTTCATCTTCTGGTGGGACTGTTTCCTAATTACTGTGTCTGTGTTTTATTCATTCATTTCCCCTCTTACCCCCATAAACATCCACTGAGCTCTGTCACATACCAGGTGATGTTTCTATACTGAACAAGTGAAATAGCCATCACTGGAGTGTCATTCGATTAAAGCTATGATACAGTGGTGTAGAAGCCGAGGACACAGTACCCATAGAAAGTGTCTGTGAGGAGGGCCAGACCCAGCCTGGGGGGTCCAGAACATGGTGTCAGGGTGCATTTTAAAGAAAACTGGAAATCTGGTTGGTGAGATGGGTGGGATCAGAGAATAGAGGGAACATGGCATACAGAAACTTTGAGATCGGAGAGAAGTAGCATCAACAAGGGGCAGAGGAAAAATAATGTGGCTGGAGCCTGAAGACTGAGTGGGTGAAGGTAGCACTATGGAGGCTCCAAAACCAGTAGAGGCTAGACCATGCTGGATTTGTTGGCTCTCTTAAAAGATTTGGTACAGTGGGAGCTACAGAAGCATTTTATTTTACTGTTTTTTTGAGGCAGGGTCTCATTCTGGTAGACCAGGCTGGTCCTGAACTCACTATATAGCCCAGTCTGGACTTGAACTCATGACAGTCCTCCTTCCTCAGCCTCCCAAGTGTTGGGATTACAGGCGTGTGCCACTATGCCCAGCTATGTGGTGCTGGGGAATTGAACCCATGCCTTGTGCTTGTTAGACAAGTGCTTTAACCACTGGGCTATTCCTCTAGCCCCCTATAGAATCATTTGAAACAGGGAAATAAGTTGTCCAAATTTGTATTTGCAAGTGATCACAGTGGCTGCAGGGTGGAGAATTAATTGAAGGAAGCAAGGGGAAAGAGGATACTCGCAGGAAGCTATTGCTGTAATCATCTGGCCTATGGGAAAGCAGTGAGCTGGGGCAAAGAAGAGTATAATCAGTTTGTAGAAAGTGAGATGGACTTGGTAAAGGATTGGATGGGAGAGGCAAAGGAAAAGAAGGTGTCCAGGCTGACTTGAGGTTTCTCATTTGTGAAGTCAGATCAGGGCATTTGTCATGGCGAAGAAAATTAATGGGAGCCAGATTTTGGAGAAGATCATGAAGAATCCAGCTTCGGATACAAATGACGTAATTCTCTGAAGAAACTGAGTTCTCTAGAGAAGCATCTGGAGACCCAGAGACATGCCTTTGTATTCTTTCCCTCTTGCTGTGTGGGTCAGTTCATATCTCGGTGAGAAATGATAACTTAAAATGCTCATTCAAGGGACTAATTTACCCAGCAAGGTGACTCTTAAGGCCACATGTATTAAAAAGTATGGTGCCCTTATGTCTTAAAAGATTGAATGACCTTCCCAGGAGGAACCAACCATTTCACCAAGTGGGATAGCTGGTGTTTCTACCGTTTGTTAGAAAGTGATGAACCTCAGGTCTGGGGGCTTAGCTTGAGAAAATGCTCAACTTCTGAGTCTCTGCTTTTGGTGGTGCAGATCACCTTAGATGCTGTGCCTGAAAGAGCTTTAAAACATTAAGTGCTGTATAAAAATATAAGGTGTTTATTGTCACTGTGGCTGCAGGGTCCTCTAGGAGCCATCTGCTCCCTGTTTCAGATAAGGAGGAGGATAGTCAGATTTGTGCCAACGACCGTGACATCACTTTGTGGGTTCAGCTATTTGGCATTGCCCCATCTGCAGTCTTGCAGACAGATTCTCATTACACGTGACACTGTCCTTACACAGGAATTTTGCAAATTCAGTTCCTTGAGACATTGTGCCAAACCCTTCAGCAAAATTGAAATCTTCCACATCTGCTCTGTTCCTCTTAGTCACTAATTTTGGTAATTTGATTTTAGAGAAAACTTGGTTGGAGCTTTGCTGATGCTTTGGACGAGGAGGCTGGTTCTCTATGAGTACTGTCTTCTGTCCTTCTGAACAGGGTTTTTTTTTTTTTTTTTTTTTCCTTTCCCTTCATGTTTTGTTCTTGGGTTTGGAAAATATGTCACTGACATTAGCTGCAGTAGGCAAAGTGCCTTCAGTTCCTTGTAGAGCAGGGCAGGGAATAAATAAATAAATAAATAAATACCTATATATCTAAAAACTTTGGGCAGATATTTTAGGAAAGAACCAATACTTGAGTGTTTTCCTTCCAAATAAGAGGACAGATAGAGTGACAGCATTTGTTGGCTCTGGTGGCTCATCGTGGCTGTATGAGCTGTGAACCTGTGGGCCTTCGCTTCCTTGTTGTGAAATGAGGGCATTAGATGAAATAAACTTTAAATTGCCCTTTCTGGCTCAGTTCATTCATTCACATAACAAGTATCTGCATAGATACTGCCAGTGTAGCCACATATAAATCAGACAGACTCCTGGCCTGAGGAAACTCAATCCTATTTGTTTAGTTTATTGTTTCTTCATTCAGAAAATAGTAGTTGAGTTCCTGCTAGGCGTCAGGCACTCTTTGGGGCACTGGGGAATCAGGAGACCATGTAGAGGGTGGACCCTGCTTCCAAGGACTTTTCTGCCCGAGATGGAAGAAGAGCACAGCGTCGTTACCATATTAAGACTGGCAAAGCCTTTTGTACTTCTCTGGAGAAGAATCTATTTAGATCTCTTGCCCATTTCTTTAAAAATTGGACTATTTATTTTTTATTGGTAAGTTTATTGAGTTCCTTTTGTGTTTTGAATGTTAAGCTCTTTCAGATGGAAAGTTGGCAGATACTTCCCCTCATTCTCTGCTGAACAGAATCTTTTCTGCTTGATGTAACCTCATTTGTCAATTTTTGCTTTTTTTGTTGTTGTCATTTACTATGCGTTGGAGTGTCCTGTCCAGAAAATCATTGGTCATCCCAGGTTTTAAATTATTTCCTTTAATGTTTTCTTCTAGTTAAAGCTTTGCTCCATCTTGAAGTGACAAAGTGAGAGAGAGAGGGGTCAGGCTTTAGTCTTTTGCATGGGAGTATCTAGTTTTCACAGCTCCATTTATTGAAGAAGCTACTCTTTCTTCCATGTGTATTTTTGATGAGATCTGGCTCAACCTGTGTGGGATTATTCCTGGGCTCGCTATACTGTTCCATCAGTCTATGTGTCTGTTTTTATGCCAATACATGCTGTTTTGGTTATTTATGGCTCTGTAACATGTCTTAAACCAGGTAATGTGATCCTCCAGGTTTATTTATTTTTGCTCACGGTTGTTTTGGCTATTCAGTGTCTTTTGTGCTTCCGTATGAATTTTACTTTTTTTCCCCTAATTTTGTTAGGGATATCTTTGGTATTTTGATAGAGATTACATTGAATCTGTTGGCTGCTTTGGGTAGGCTGGACCTTTTAATGATATTCTCCCAATTTATGAATATGAGAAGTCTTTCAATCTCCTAGTATCTTCTTCAATATATTTCTTAGTGTTCTGAATTTTCATTCTAGAGGTCTTCCTTATCCTTGATTTACTCCTAGAGGTATTTTATTTATTTATTTTTGTAGCTTGTGTGAATGGAGTTGCTTTCATTTTTTTCTCAGCAAATTCACTATTGGTGTATATAAAGAAAGTTACTAATTTTTGTGTGTTGATTATGTATTCTACTTTACTGAATTTATTAGTTACCATAGTGGAGTCTTCTATATATGGAATCAGGTGACTTGCAAATGGGCATAATTTAATTTCCTCCCTTTCTATTTGTATGCCTTTTATTTCTTTCTCTTGTCTGATTGTTCTGGCTAATGTCTCTAGTCAGACCAGTGAGAGAGGATATCTTTGTCTTATTGTTGATCTTACAGGAAATGCTTTCAACTTTTCCCCTTTCAGTAAAATACTGAATGTAGGTTTGTTGTATATACTGTTCACTATTTTAAGGTGCAATCTTTATATACCTAACTTGTTTAGGGATTTTATCATGTTGAATTTTATCAAGTGCTTTTCTTGTGTCTATTGAGATAAATATAACATACTAGCTTACTCTTCATTCTGTTGCTGTGATATATGATTTTTATTGATTTGCATGTGTTGAATCATTCTTATACCTCTAGAATGAAACCAACTTAATAGTGACAAGTGATTTTTGTTTTGATGTGCTGTTAAATTCTGCTATTTTTTGAAAAATTTTGTATCCTATGCTCATTAGGGATATTCATCTATAGTTTCTCTCCTTTTGTTGTGTTCTTATCTGGTTTTGATAACAGGGCAATAGAATAGAATGAATATGGTTGCATAGAATGATTTTGGAAGGGTTCTGTCCTTACAACTCTTTGGAGCAATTAATTTTTTTGAGACAGTGTATCATATATTGACTATGCTTGTATCAAACTCCTGGGCTCAAGTGATCCTCTTGACTTATCTTACTAGTAGCTGGGACGATCTTTAGGATGGTTTTGAGAACTGGCATAAGTTCCTTAAAAATTGGTTAAAATTTAGGAGTGAAGCTATCTGTGGGCTTTTCTTGGTCAGGAGACTTTATTACTGATTCAATCTCCTTATTTGCTATTAGCCTATTCAGATTTTCTCATGTCTCCCTGAGTTCAGTTTGAGTAGTACCTATGTGTCCATAAGCATGTCCATATCTTCTAGATTTTCCAGTTTGTTAGCTATAGTTTTTCACAATAAACTTTAATAATCATTTGCATTTCTGTGGTGTCGATTATGATTTAATTTTATTTACTTAGTCCTTCTTTCCTTTTCTTGGTTAGTATGGCTAAAGGTTTGTTTATTTTTGTATCTGTTAAATCAATTCTTTGTTTCATTGATCTTTTGTATTTTTTAGTTCATTTTAATCATGTTTTACAAGGTTAGCCTGGTCATAAATGTCTTCAGTTTTTAGTTATATTGTAAGGACTTTATTTCTCTTTCATCCCTGAAGGATAGCCTTGTTGGGTGGCTATGGTGTTCCTCTCTGCTGATGGCAGTGATGTTTGGGAGTGGGTCTGTCGCTGTCACCAGGCGAAGTTCCTCTTGGCGCTCTTTGGCTGTGCATACACAGGTACAGGTAAGTCGCTGGAGCTGAGCTATTTTCCTCGGCTCCTTTAGTTGTAGTGTGAACTAGGAGGACAACGGTCAAGTTGCGAGTTGCACAAGGCCCCTTCATCATTCCCCAGTGAGGGAGCAGCAGGACCATGGTGTTCTGTCGCACCTGTCAGTAGCAAGTGCTTGGTACAAAGCAGGTGGGGACGGGTGCCAGAAACCATGTGGGTGTTTATCTTCAGTCCTAGCATTTGCATGAGTCTACAGACAGCTTAGTACCAGAGAACCAGTGTCCTAATCTCTTATCATAACTTCTATCCCTACTGTGCAGGGTACCCCAGCAGGCATAAGTCAGTCGCTTTGCTGGGCCAGCTGAGGTTTGCAAGGCAGCTACTCCATAAGCCAGAGAAGTGGAATGTCTGCGAAGCCCCAGAGATGGGAATATGCAGGGATATCTAATGCCTAGAGCAGTCAGAACTGGGAATAGCTCACTTCTCAAGATGGCTTCTGGCTATTGCAGCTAGGTATTTGCTGGGAGATAACGTGATATTCTTTTCCGAAGCAAGGCAGCTGTGAAAATTTCAGATTACCTACCTTAGTGAGCTCCAAGCCTGTGGGGACTGTGGAACTTTTATGTTCAGCCTAAATACTACTTTTTCAGAGAAATTGTTGTTGACCCTCTCTGGTGAGGCTGAGTACACTTTTATATTCCACCATAGCTCCTGTTCTCTTCCTTTCTAGTATTCACCCTAGCGCATACTTGTGTATTTTTGAAGTGGTTTGATTCATGCCTGCCGTCCCCTCAGACTCTGAGATCCCTGGGGAGCATAGTGGCTGTGTGTGAGTCACTGTTTTAGCTTCCACAGAGCACACATGCCTGGAAAATAGCGAGCGCTCCATAAACATTTACTAGATGAACAAACTAACACAATTCATTCTTCCTTTGCCATTTTGGATGTGTCGTTTGCCACTGGGGCTTCGAGTAAGCAAGTCAGATTTACCTTTGATAGATTCCCAGCCAGGGCATTCATGAGACATGGGCTGAGCTAAGCCCATTAGGACATGTGCTTTGATGATAGCTCTGAATGAAAGGAAATTAATGAAATTGTTAAAATTAGGGATCTCAGTACCCAAGACGGAGTCAGATATTTTGGCGAAGAGCTGGGAGTTTAAGCCTAATGTGGCTGAGATAGTCAGTGCTCATTGGACACCCTTGGGCCCCTACTTGTGCTGGCTTCCTTTAGATTTACAGTTGCCCCTTATTCAACAAGAGTTGGACTTCTTACTTTTCAGCTTTGTGATGTTGTGGTGAAAGCCATATGCATTGAGTAGAAACATTACCTTACAGTTCAAATTTTCAGTTTTTCTTAGGCTCAGTGGTATGTGTTATGATACCCTTGTGACTCTGGGCAGCAAGCACTGAGCCGCAGCTCCCATCCAGCCAGCTTGTAGTCACAACGGAAAACCACCAATGCTCTTTTGCGGCCTGTGTTGCTAAGCTGTGGATGTTTGGTAGGTAGGTATCCTAAGTGCATTTTGACTTATGGTATTTTCAACTCACAATGCTTTTATTTGGACCTAACTTCATCACAAGCAGAGGAGCCACATGCCTGGCTCTCTCCAGTGGAACATGAGTAAAAGAAGTAGGATCCCTTTTGCAGAGATAGTTACATGTAGTCTGCCTGCTTCATTTCTCTCTTGCCTTACCTTGATAGCTATGTGCTCCACAGGATTTAGTTGCAAGCTGAAGGACATTCGCTTGACAGTAAGCAGCCTTTTTGTGGACAAGAAAATAATCTTTGTTGTAGTAAGCCTTCAGGTTTAGGATTAATCTTGTGAAGATTTTAGGATTTATATACTGCAGCATTTTATAGACAGTCCTGGTCAACACTGTTTTATTATATTAAATCATCCTCAGAATTCAGTTTTCTCAAAAGCAAAATACATATTTCATTCTCCATTCATACCTGCTAGCCAGTTGACTTCAGAATTCCTAAGTCTGTATTAAGCATTCTAGGCACCCCAGCGGTGATTTCCAGACACTGTGGCTCCTGCCAGCATTTGGCTAGATGGGTCTCTTGGCACAGTTTCCTTCCCCTCCTCCAGGAACAATGTTTCATATTAAGTAAATGTCTGCCAGCCCCTTGTGGCATTTCTGACAGCTTATAGAAGAGAGGTTCTGCTTGGCAGATTCTGGAGTGTCTTGCACACCTTTCAGTCTGAGATCTCCCAGGTGAATTCGGTGCTTTCTTGAGCAAGTTCCTCCGAGGCCTCCATCTTCTCTAACTATTCAGCAGACCTGGAATTCAAGAGCTCAGACCCTGAGCTCTTGAAACCCTTAAGCCCCCCAAACCGTCCACAGTGGCCAGCCACTTATGGGGGAAAGGTAGCGCCTCTCTAGCAGCTGCTGAGAAAGCCCTGCTGCTTTTCCTCTCTGCTTGTCGCAGGCCCCCAAGAAGGTTTCAGGTACCTGCTGAGAAGAAATGGGTAGGGGACACGGGGTGGGGGTATGGGAGATAGTGTCTTGTGCTAAATTTTGTTAGTGCTGAAGGTGGCTCCTGGCTTCTATCAGGGTCCAGTCAACCTGGTGTAAGTAACAACCAAAATCCATCCCCTGGTTAGGGTGGGGGCATGGGGCACTCCATAGATTTCAAGTTGTTGACCCTTGGGGATCAAATGGACAGGCCACCGCTCATAGAATGAATGCTGGCTTCTTAGCCTGCTTTTATTTATTTCGTTTACTTATTCATGCTTTGTCCTGACTGCCATGACAGACTCTACAGAACGAGGTGAGATTTTTTTTTCCCCATCATCTTCAGAAAGTAGCCAAATTTTCCCATTTAGAATTCTGGCCTTTTTGCTCTGAAAATGTGGTAACAAATTTTGAGTTTCAGGATGAAAAAAGTCACGCACAAGTAGAACTACTGTCCCCTGGGCTGGGGTTTAGTGGAGGTGGGTAGCATGGGGAAGATTCCGGGGCTGTGAGTGGTCCTTCCTTCGGGAGGCAGGGGTGGTCAGGGAGGGGTACAGGCCTGTCTGTTTTTGTCTGTGAAGGGGGTGGTGGTGGTGGTGGTGGTGGATGGCTGTCTGCTCTGTGACATATTTGTCACCTGGAGGGCAGAAGTATATAGTATATTGATCTGATGTAAAGGAGAGCTCAGGATCTTCCTGCAGAGGTTGATTGTAATAGCCTCACGCGAACCTGTGGGGTTGTGGTGGGACTAACCTGAACTCAGGTGGTCATGCCTGGATCAGGTCTGTCAGCTGGCCTGGCTGATAACACAGTGTTCTGCTCTTTCTGCTTGGCTCTTGTCTAATTATTCACTGAGCCACAAGCCAGTCCTCTCACCCTTCTCCCTGGCCTTTGCTTGCCTGGGGTGAGACGGCCAGCAGGGAGCTGGTGAGCTCCAGGTACTGCCTGTGTGGCTGGGGGAGTGGGGGGGTGAGGGGCCCCTACTGTTCTACACAGCCTGTCTTTAACCAAGGCCCCAGGTGTGAGCGTTGCCATTCAGTGAGCTGGAAGGAATAGATTTGGGATTTGTCTTCTCCAGGAGATGAGTCTAGATGAAGTTTTAAAAGATGCCATTGTCTAAAGCAATAGGCAGCAGCCTGTGTCAGGGCCCTGCTTCTCACCTAGGAGTTGGTAGATAAAAGAATGATGTAGTAGCTAGAGAATGAGAAGTAAGCCTCGGAGGCGTTTCCCAGCTGCTCAGCCATAGTGCCTTCCAAGAGCTGGCCTTTAATGTGGGCATGTGGGGCCGTCCTGCTGGGACAGAACAAAAGAATCAGGCCAGGAGACACTAGCGGCAAATCTAACCTGGCCCACGGTGGAGAGGCCGGGGGGCACAGCCTGGCAGAGAGAGAAGCCAGAGAGTAGGACCTTGAAACGAGCAGTTGTGTTTGAAACAGGACCAGTGCCTGCCCAGGGCTTCTGGGAGTCCTGCAGACAATGGGGTTGGACCAGGTCTGGAAGCCGAGCGCGGTGTCCTGGAGGGTGGCCAGGAAGGTGCCCAGTGCTGCTGGGGTGGGGAATGGAGATAGAAAGTGCCCTGCCCACGGTGCTGAGGATCCGGGCATGTCACATTTAATACAGGGAAAGGCTGTTTTACGTGAATGGCCTCCTTCCAGCCTCCTGAGGAACAAATCTCCTTCATTTGCCAGGTGCCTGAGGCTCCTGGCGAGTTGGTTACTGGCAGAGCCAGGACTTGCGGTCTGGATTTCTGACACCGAGGTCCGTCTCTGCTCCTGTCCACTAAGCCGTCGAGGTTTGGGTCAGCTCTGCTGCAGTCTAGAGGCCACGCCCACGCCCTGTCCCCCCACCTTTCTGCTCCCTCTCCCTTCCCGGAGCCTCCTGCACCTGAGTTCTAATCGAGACCAGTTACTGAGAGCTGCCGAAGGGCCTGCACCCTGCAGGTTCCGTTGCTCGTTGCATCACTTCATGAGATGACTCTCACGACCCTGGGCACATCCCCAGGAGGCCCGAGTCTGTGATATTCGAGGTGGAGCGAAATGGCAGACACTAGGGTCTGGCGGTCATTCCCAGGCTGCACCTTTAGGGGAAGTACTACTGCCTGCACAGTTGTAGACAATGGCAGATACCACCAAAAATTCCCTCAGACCTAGGAAGGTGGATGGTTGGCTTGACTTGTGCAGTAGATATTCTCATCCCCGAGAGGCTATAATGTAAGGCATTATTCTCCCTCCTGTCTGTCTCTGTGCCCTGTGCCATGCAACTTTGAGATTTTGTTTCTTCACTTCCATCTAGGATTAGTTATGTTGCTTGCTTTGGCCAATGGAAAAGGGTAGCAGTGACAGTATCCAGTTCCCGGCTTCCATCCCAAGGAGCCCGCCTACTTTTGTTCCCTGGGGAAGACATGCCTTGCCTGGCCTGTTGGTTGATGAGAGCGGAAGATGAGAGACAGGAGGAGCAGAGCTGCCCTGGCTAAGGTGGCCGCCAAGCAGCCCCGAGGGGACTCCAGCAGCTCTGCAGATGCCTCGGCAAGCTCTCCCCACACTGGCTACTCTGTGTGGACATATCAGCTATAGTTATTGAATTGTGCGAATTGTGTGTGCCACTGGGGTTTGGTGGCTGTTAAGCAGCAGGGTAACAGATACAGAGGTCTTTTAAGAGATAGATAGGTGGATAGGTAGAGAAATCTGAAAAGCTAACTAAATACATTATGTAGAAAGAGAAAATGTAAGAAATACGAGGAAGCTTAGGACAGGACTTAGGGATCCTGAGATCACATTTTCACCTTGCAAATGAAGAAGCACCTGGTCTTAGGCAGGTGGTGTTGCTTATTTCAGGCCATGCTCTTTCAAGAACCAATTGCTGTTGCTCAGTTCTGGCTCTTTAAAGATGCTGCCTATATGCCTACTTGTGTTCTGTGCAGTGCAGACATGCACACTGGGCTGGTGGTACCCGGGCACATGGATGAAGGTGAAGGGTGGGTTGTCCTCCACAGATACACTCTTAACCTCCCTTCTCTGCTGTACCTTGGCCTTTCTCCATGTCCCTCATGTCTCTGAGGCTGAGTAAACAGCCTCAGAACAGGAGATGGAGTTCAGAATGCCTCCTTCACTTTTCAGTGAGGGTTTCTCCCTCCCCCCCCCCCCCCCCCCGCCCCATTTTAATGATATTCGGTGAGGGTTTCTTGATTCCAAATGACAGCCAATTGTGGCCAAGCCCCTGAGGTCACTTTTGAGCTGTTGTGCCATATTGGGTCTGCTCCAGAAACCTGTGACATGACCTCATTTAGGCAGTTAGATTACACCTCAGGTACTGGTACTCCCCTGCTCTGAGAGGTAGAGGTGCACCCTTTTGTGGACAGGGTGTAGTGTAGAACAGTTGTCCTGTGCTGCCAGCATCATGTGTGTGTTCCACATCTGTTCTCCCACAGGTGCTAATCCTGGTGTGTGTGTGTGTGTGTGTAGAGATTGGAGTGGGACAACTCTGGGGTTATCTGCCTGCTTGTCTGTCCATCCATCCATCCGTCTGTCTGTCTGTCTATCATCTATCTGAGAAGTTCTCTTTGTTTCTGGGAAAGAACACAATAGGTCTGATGAGTTCATGTTGCGATCTGCAGTCATCTTTCTGCTTTGGGGCGTCCCTCTTGTCTTGTTTCCTTCTTACCTTCTCCTTACTGGAAGTGTGGTGATTAGATCTGTGCAAGGAGACTCAAGATTATAGACAGTTATGAAAAGACAGAGGAGTCCCTGGACCTGAGGTCGTCACCCCTAATGCCTGTTCATGGCCATCTTATAATTTCTCCTTCACTAACATCTCACTGCAACCTTAGCTCGCTTAACTTATCGAACATAAGCTGAACAGGACACAAGAAAGAAGATCACAGTTCCCATCTGCTTGGAGGGAGAATAAGAGGCACACACAGTATAAGAAGCAGCAAGCCATTTTCTAACAATGGGATAAGGTCACATGTCTAGCCCACCCTCAATATGATGCTAAAATCCCCACAAAAGGCAGAATGTGTGATGCGGGAAAACATGCAGATGTTTGCCAAGCTATGCCTCATGGCCAGCCTTTCTCCCCTTCACCCAGGAGTCTTCCTCAGGCAACCTAAGGCTCTGTGTAAGTCAACAACATTTTGACCTCAAGGAACTTGAGACCACTGTGACGGGAGACCACGCAGGTTCTTGACTTGTACAACTCAAGTCAGCTTTTTTGTTTGACTCGAACCCTGTCATCAGAGACAAGGACTCAAAAGCTTCCCGATTAGCAGTTATAGAAGGAGAGAACAAATGTGGAGCTGTGTCTATTCAGCTTCTAAGTGAACAAGCCTGTTCTGTTCCTTTCTGCTCCACCACCAGCTGGCAGCTTGAACTCCTTATTCTATTTCCAGATATCAGAAGTTCCCAGGAGTCCCGTGCGTGTTGCCAGTCAGGACAGGGTGGGTGAACTTCACCCTGCTGACGGGAGACTGGGGTGCTTCTGTATTGGCTGCACGGATCAGAATTTGTTGGGAAGTTATAAATGACCTGCCCCAGAAAAATAGGATCAGAGTCTTTCTGAGTGGGTGCCTGACCAGTTTTTTTTTTTTTTTTTTTGTCAAACTTCTCAAGAGATTTGCATATACAGCCTATGTTGAAACCGCAGCTCCCAGAGTTACCTTAGAGAACTTGAACTAAATGATGTCTGGGACATATACTGGCAGACGGTTCTGTGAGTGAAGATACTGCCTGTTTCAGATCCTGCCCCTGGGAGCCCACGTCCTACATTATTTGAAAAAGGGTGTTTGCAGATAGGAATCTTAACATGGGGACATTATCCTAGATTATCCAGGTGGGCTCGAAATGCCTTTGCATGTCCCATTGCAGGAGGCGATGGAGGGAGGGCTCACACAGAGCAGGAAGTAGTGTGAAGAAACAGCAAAGAGAGATTTAAGGATATGGGCCTTAAGATTGGAGTGTGGCCACAAGTCCAAGGATATTAGAAATCACTGAAAGCTGGAAGAGGCAAGGAATGAATTTTCCTCTAGACCCTCCAGAAGAAGTGTGGCCTACCTGACACCTTGATTTTGACCTCATGGAGCTGGTCCCTGGCTTCCGGCCTCCAGAACTGTGGAATAATAACTGTATTATTTTTAGACCATATGGTTTGTAATTTATTATGCAGCCCCAGGAGAAAAATATACCGCCTATCAACTATGCCCCTTTGAATTTTAAGTCAAAATTATTCTTTATGACGTATTTACTTTCAATCCCTCCCTTGTCCAACTGACAACAGTCATAAATTTTATCCATCAATCAACTGGTCAACTAGGATGAATGAGGGGAGCAGATATTACATGGCTACTGAGCAGGATGGTGGCAGCATGGAATGTGGACAGGATGAGGTCGACTCTGCCGATTGGGCTGGCATCCTTCATGGTTTCTCCTTACTGGTCACATGCAATTCAAGAGAAACTTGAGCTGGAAGAGGCCGGAAGGGAGACAGGGGTTGGGAGGTAGAGAGGAAGGATTGGGAAAAAGAAAACAATTCTCTGGAGAGAATAGGCAAAATCTGAAGAAAGGGGTACATCCAAGATTTGCAGAAACAAGTGCACATGAAAGCTTGGCTAGAGCCAAGATGTTAAGCAGGGAGGCTGTACTTGAGCATCAGTGTGCTGACTTGCTAGAGGGGTGGTGCTTAAATTTGTATGGAATATGGGCTCCTTGCGCTGTTCCTGTTTAGGTGAGTCGCTGGTTCTATTTTGAGTTTGAGGATCATTGAGATAGAAAGTTGAACGTGCTGATTGTAGTCTAACTTTACTCTTTAAAATTTGGAAAAACTTAAATACTGTTGTTTTTTATATTTAGCATTATAACTGTGCCATATTTAAAATTTTATTTTTACCACAGTAATCTATCTATAAAATTAAGAGTGAAAAATTTACTATAAAGATTATAATGAAAATCACCAATACAAATCTAGTTCTTTTTTTAATCACAAATTCCCAGATGTAACCTCTTTTAACTCTTTAGCCATTTATTCTGCATTTTGGCCGTTCATATTTCTGACATGTGTGCTATTTCCTGATTTTTCAGATTGTAAGTATCATCTACTGACTTTCCAGGTTCTTGTCCTTGGTGTGTTTTTCATATGTTCAGATAGATGAACAGTGGGCACTTTTAATTAAGAGACTTAGTTTCTTCAGTCCTAGAAACTTCCCTCCCTCCTTCCCTCCCTCCCTTCCTCCTTTCCTCCTTCCTTTCCTCCTTCCTTTTCTTCTTTCTTTTCATATTTTTCTATTTTCATTATGGAAGTCCATATTAGTCAGGTGCTAGATTTTCTGGCAAAATGATTTTTTTCCCTGACATGTTTTGCTAATGTTAACTCCTAACTTTTTTTTTAAATTGAAAATCTTATTTCTATGATATTTCATTATCTAAATATTCTTTCTTTTCTCTGACTCAAATGAACCTATTTTTCCTCTAATGCTGTTTTTGTTTCATTGATGTAATAGCCTTTTTTTCCTCATCTCCTTCAGGGGAGAAAATTATAGTTTGTTTTTTCTGAAAAAACTTTTTTCTTCTTATTGTATTTCTCCTTACAACTGAGTTTATTTCTTTTTTTGAATTTTCTCTTTGAGGATTTCTTCAAATATCTGATGATCCTTGCCTAAACATTCGTATTTAAGTGAGAGGTATTCACTCTGTTTGAAACTTCTGAATTTAAGGTAGCAGATTGACTATGTTAAATCCCGCCCACTTTGGAAGAACCAGTAACTTGTTCTGCATGAACAGCTGTGCATTCTGAGTTTGAGTTGGCCTTTCTTGGCACCGCTATCCAAGGATGTGCATGTGATGCCATGGAGCATCATGTTAGACTAAGGTATCCACTTTCCAGAAGGGAGGTACAGTGCAAGCTGATGGCCATGGCATGCATTGGTTGTGTCACATGCTGCATCATCTAAAACTTGATGGGCTGGCACAGCTTGAGATGGCGGCTGAAGGGACAGCTAACACTCCAGCTGAGAGGTGATAATCCCAAAGATGAGACGTCATCTCTGGGGTACAATATGTACCTTGAATTGAAGACTTTGTATAGTGCTGTGTGTCCTAAACTGGAAGAATTCTTGGACTCAGGGACTGAGGTGGGGGAGGTATGAGTGGCCCTGCTCATTGTTACTCTAAATGGGTAATGTGGGCTTTCTGTGCCAGCAACATAGGCTCTGCAATGCCATCTCTACCTGGGAATTTGGCAAGAGTATCTGTAAAGGCTGTAGCTGCCACTTGGGTACTTCAGGCTCCTTTGGTCCAGAACATAGCAGGCAAGAGGAAAGGGTCTTGGATGGGGTTATTGGCCATGATATTTGGAGAAGATAAAGCAGCTGTTATACAGTGTAGGCAGAGAGGGATGTTTAACATGAAATTATAACTTGGGTACATAGCTCTTTGATATTTCCTTTCTCAACTGTGATGGCAATTGGTCAAGTGTGGAAATCCTGTTGTGAAAGCAAGGAAAATAGGGTTAGGAGCTTCAGAGTTAAGCGTCTGAGTTATGCCAATAGTAGGAGTCCAGCAAAGGTAGCAGCTGCAGGTGAGGGAAATCTCGGCGAGAGAGTGGTGGAAGGAGATGGTGAACCTAGGTTGAGGACCTGCATGTAGCTGTGGTAGTAGGAACTGAAATTATCCACTCAACTTTCCTTCTAAACTGTAACTTGTTTCATTAACTTCCCTCTTCTAAGTTTTCCCAGGAAGAAAAGCCATAGGTACTGTGAGGGAATTTAGAAGTATTTTCTTAACAAGGTAATTCTCCAAAGCCCGCACACCATTCTGCTGATGTGAGTTGGGATACCAAAAAGAGAACAGAGAAGGTTTATCACCTCATTATCTTGGATATGGCTGCTTCTTGATATAGCTGCTGTTTGTGTGTTACACGAACATAGGCGTGTACTTTCTGTCAGTGAACACCTCTGCCTGTTCCAGTCCCACCTCCTTCTCTAGCACACGCAATGACTTTGACCAGTTTCACATAATCAACTGATCAAAAATGATGCTGCTTGACCTTGGATGCAATTACATCCCAGTAACCCACAATAAGTTGAAAATATAGTAAGTGGGAAAACACATCTGATGCACCTAACCTTCAAAACATCCTAGATTAGCCATATGGTGCACTGCAGTTTCAGTCGTGTGCCCTCCTAATCAGTCAGCTCGCTGCCTCTGCCCAGCATCTTGACAGAGGATCTTAACACATATTGCTAGCCTGGAAAAAGATTGAGATTCAAAATTTGAAGTATAGTTTCATATTGCTTTTATACCACTATGAAACTGACAAGTCACATGTTGACTGCCATGAGTTGGGAATATGTATGTATGGATAACTTTGCTCAGCTCTGTACCTTGTTTTTAATGAACCCAGTGCAATAGAGTGTTTGTTCCATCTCCTTTCTTCACATGAGGCTGTAGATTCTACAGAATCAGAAAGATCAGGACCTGGCACATTCTAGGAGTTCCATAAATTAAAAAACAAACAAACATAAACAGAGGAAGGGACAAGCCTGGCTCTCAATAAACCTGTCGTCTAGTGTAGAGACGAGGTTTGGAGAAAAATATGAGGAAGACAGGTGAACGAAAATTTAAATCTGGAAACCAGTGATTAGACCACATAAAAATTTCAGATGAGTGATGTGGCACTGGCATTGTTTAAGGAGGTAAGAGGCATTTGAGGTCAATGAAGGAGAAGTTTCCTGAGAAAGGGAAGATTTGATCCAGTCTTTGAATCTTACTGTTCATGCATTTGAGGAAACATAGGATTCAAAGAGGTTCAACTGGATCTCTTCATTCCTTCATTCACTCCAATAATAAGTGTTGGCCATTGACTCTCTCTGGCTGGTCCTGTGCTTGGCATGTGGAACACAGCAGTGAACAGAAGAGACAAAAGCGATCCCTGAGCATGTAGATTTTATGTTTGGGTGGCAAGGGACAAATGTTAACAAAATATTGGCAGGTGTAGAATACTTTGGAGAAGAATAAAGCAAGGAAGTGTGATACAGATGGTTGGAAGTATGGGGTGAAGGGCAAGGATGAGCTCACTGACAGGTGAGGTGGGAGCCATACACACCTCTGGAGGAGGAACGGGAGGGTAGGGGAAGAGGTGCAGTGGCCCTGAAGTGAGCACTTGCCTGATCTACGTACCTGGCTTGGAATGAAGGGGGACAAAGTTAGGTTTAAACCCTTCCTTTCACCTACATACAGGGGGGACCACTGGCAGGTATATTATACTTGTATTGTGTAACAAATTGCTACAAACATAATGGCCTAAAGCAACATGTACTTATCGTCTGAGGGTCATTCATCTGGCATATTCGCACTTGGCATCTTTTCAGGGATGAAGGTAAAGTGTCAGCTGGGGTTGCAGTCTCCCCTGAGGCGTAGGGTCCTTTTCCTGAGTCGCTGGTTATTGGCGGCATTGGATTTCTTGCATTTGTAGGACAGATGCTGCTTTCTCACTGACTCTTTTTTCCTCTAGTTGAGGAACTCTTCTGCTTGGAGACCTTCTCGGCTGTGGAAGGTCTCTCCACAGTGTCATGGCTCTGGAAGGTGCTTCTGTTGCTCAACATCTGGCTTCGTCTGCCTCTGACCTCCAGATTCTTTTGAAAGAGGTCACTTGATTAAATCATGCCACCCACACCGGGGGCAGGAATCTGAAGGCCTCGGGGAGGGGTCTGTCACACTCATGTCCGAGCCAGATCCCTCTGAGCGGAGACTGTAGGAAGACAACGTGAAAAGAGGAAGACCTGTAGGAGGCTGTGGAGGGGAGCAAGGCGGGAGGAGGTGGGTAGATATGGAGGGTGCTGCTGTGGGCACAGGGAAGCCCTGGAAGCCCACCGGGGTCTCGGCCTCCCTTGGTGGCATCCAGAGCTGGCGACGAGTGTGATTTCAGATTCACCAGCGCTCAGGGCTCTGATGCTCCTTTGTCTCATCTTGAAATTAGACTAGCTGCAGTTTGAAACCCAGGGGCTACGAGCCAATAAGCGGCAGCATGGAGGGGAGAAAGGCAGGGAAGGAAATGGGGTCGGGCCAGGGAGGATGCTGCAGCCAGGCACGGGCTGACACAGCCTCTGGGAGCCCCTAGTACCTGGCCTTGGCTCGAGTTGACTCTGCATTCCTCCTGCATCAGTGTCCCTCTTGTCCCCTGTAAAGGAACAGTCACAGGGCGTGCAAAATGGAAAGCATGGCGTAAGGACACGCGGGGCGAAGCAGTCTGAGAAGCGCGGGGAACCTGCCTGTGAAAGTGCACTCTTGAGCTCTGGGGCTCACCAGGGTTGTGAGGGCCGCCAGGGAGCTCAGAGTGAAACGCTTCACCCGCAGCAGACACAGAGAAAACTCTTGGGAAGGTTCGTGATGGCTTTCCTTGCAGTGATTTTGATGGGGGTTCTGATCCAGCTGCTGGGGCCATAACTGTACCTGTCTTAAGGAGTTCTCGGCTCTATTGAAGGCGGGTTTTCAATTTGCTTGTGTGGAATAAATAAAGAAATGTGCATGTCTGGGTTGAGACTTGGGCTCCATTATATAAATTTTTGAATCTCTCAGTGCCTCAGTTTCTCTTTTTAAATGAAGTGATAAGAACGATACCCACCTCAGAGAATTGGCAGAATGGCTGCACTAAGGACAGATGCTGCTATTTGTAAAACAATTAGAACAGCACCTAGCAGATAACGTACATGTTCAGTACATAAAAATTTGAAGCTTGGGATCTCTTAAATGATTATCTTATATTCATTCTTAATTTTGGGACCCGCTCTGTATTAGGTGTGAATGGAACCAAGCAGCCGTGGGCTGAGGATGATATATTTTGTGTGAATGACAGAGAGAGGAATCCTAGGCAGGCCTAGGTAAGGAAGGGCATGTCCATCAGTAATTACCTCAAGCTTGTCCTGAAATCAGGCCTCCAGGCTACATGTGACCTCCAAATGTCACTCTAGACCATGAAATCCTAATTTCTCTGAGCAAGACCTGGAAACGAGCTTAAAAATGGTCCTCAGGAGATGCCGACATAGATCTGTGGGACTCCCCGATAGCAGTGGTTTGCCTTTTCTGCCTGTGCTTGATTTTTATTTCCACCTGTAGAGAGAGAATGTTCGAATGTGGGGTCACCCATTGTCATCCCCCTGCTCTGGCAGAGCTATTGTAATAATGCCTGGATTGGATGTGGTCCTTTGGTATCTAAGCTCACTCCATTGTCAGGTAGGGGAATAAAGCTCATTATTGCCAGGAAGTAGAGAGCTTGCCTCTTGCTGTTCTCTCTCTTTCTGTACGCAGTAAACATTTGGGAATATTGTACTGGCACTGACACACCATTCCTCACTGCTTTCCGAGTCAAGGTGAAAGGATTTGAGAGCCCAGTATGGGCAGAGGCGGTGCTAGGAAGTCAGAGAGGAGACAGAAAGGCGAGGCTGGTGTGGTGTGAGGAAAGCAGGGAGCACCCGAGAAATGGGCAGAGAATCTCTTCCCTGGCGTCCTCCAGCCTGCCAGGGTTGCTGGGGTTGCTCTTCCAAATACCTTGGAATTGCATCCCTAGTGGCTTAGCTGCTAGCCTCTCCCTCACTCCTGTGAGAACCTGAATGGAGAGCTGAGAATGAAACTGTCTGTCTGCTTCTTCCTGGTTGTTTTGTTATTGCTAATGGGCTGATTTCCAGTTATATAACCTTCTCTCTGTTACACGAAATCTCATTATTCCGTTGTGCCATGCACATCAGGTTGGGGTCCACACTGAGCTACCTGAGAGAGGCCAGGACCGTGCTGTTTTTCATCATCTCCACCCAGCAAGAGAATCAAGGAGAGAGCTATATGCAAACCAATTACATGGGGCCCCCTGGGGCTCTTACATAATATTCCCAGAGACAGCAGCATGATGTGCACCTCGGTATTTCAGAGGGTGCATGGGCCAAGACCGGCTCTTAGCCTGATGTGTCAAATCTAGGGTAAGTTCTCTTTACAAACCGGAATATTTTGAGGTTTTAAAATTTTATTTATTTTTTATTTTTGTTGCACATGAACAAACAGGCAAACAAACAAAAGCCAAGAGAGGCTTCCACCTTGGTGAGGCATCTGCTAGCCTCTAGGTCCCCAGCAAGCTCTACTCTAGGCCAGTTAGGTGACAAGCATTCAAATAAGAAAAACCTGGCTCCCAGGCAGAGGGCTCTTTGGTGAGATAGCAAGACCTAGAGACCTCTGCAGCCACTAATGTGGCAGAATTGGGGGGTAGAGTACCATGTGGTTGGGTAGAGCAGGGGACTTTGGGGTCAGGGAGCTGATTTGGGTCAGCTCTGCTACTTACCAGCTGCGTGATGTTAGACAGGTTACGGTATCAGTCAATGTCCAGTCAAGAAAACAGATGGAGAGTCTTTCAGCTGAGGGGATTTAATTATGCAGGCGATGGGAGAAGTGAGGAGCCAAAGGGGATGAGCTCAGCTGGAAACTGCTGCCCCCTACTGAGGGATGAAGGGAGGAGATGGAAAAGCAGATCATACAACATGAGCTGGTGTCTTGGGATACCAGGAAGAAGCTGAATCCATTGGAAAGACAGTCATGACTGGGAGACACCATTCAAAGCAGAGAGAGATGAAAATGAGTACCCTATATTCTCTCGTCTCACTGCTCAGCCTCCCACAGATGACCACATTGGTTGAACCTGCCAGTAGGCAAAGGAGGCTGGGGTACAAGTCTTCTATGGTAGAGAGCAAAGTAGGGAAAGGGCAATGGTGCAACTGGCGGCAAAAAGGGGCATGGCCATCACCAGCACAGTCTTTAAATACTCCCTCTTGCCATGCCTGGGGCTGGGGCGGTGGTGGACCAGGAGCTGCAATGGCCAAGGGCCACTTTTGGTTGATTGTGTGGGAGGAAGGGAATGCAAGGCTTGTCTGCATAGGCATCTCCTGTGAGGATGGCATGCCAGTCGTCTTTGGTACTCTCAATGACACAAATGGGGCCCTGTGCACTTTCTTATAGGCTTAGGTTTTTTTTTCTTTTTTTAAACTTTTGGAAGCCATCTAGACTCTCTAAAAAGATTTTCTAGATCTGCCTGAGAGATTTCAGAGAGATTTGAGGGAGATAAGCTGATAGCCAGAATAGTGTGTGTGCGTGTGTGTGTGTGTGTGTGTGTGTGTGTGTTAAAGGATGTATCAGACAAACCTTCTCTCTGGCTTCTCTCTCAGCTGGTGGTCAGGAAACCTTGGGCCACGGCTCTTCTCCGGTGGCTTTTCATGATCTGGGTCCCACTGGGGACACATGGTCTAGCTGAAGAAAGTATAATCAAGAATCTGTTATGTGTGGACAGGATTCAGGGCACCTGCATGTAACAGTGACTCATAGAAACCAGGTCTTTGGGGCAAAGAAAGGTGACAGTATGTTGCAAGCCCCTGGAGAACTGGATCTTGAAAGAGGGGTCGCTTTGCAGAGGAACCGTGCCAAGATCTGGAAACAGTGGAGGAAAGACCTGTAGTAATGTGGCAGCCACAGAAATTGATGTCCTGAGGTCGGAGCAGGATAGGGCAGGTAGAAAAGAGAGTTGGGGGATGAATGGAGGTACTCATCAGAATCTGCCTTCTCTGTCATTTGGCATGGGCACGTCTGAGGAGTAGTAGATGCTGTGTGAGGGACTTGTCACCTGGATGCCATTTGATTTGGAGATTATGAAGAAGATAAGTGTGAGTTGAGGAGCTTGTCTTTTTTTAATTTAGTCTTATAGGGATCAAATACAAGGGCTCAGTTTTCAGTTAGTTGAGGATTTGAGGGAAAGGCTAGCAAAATTGACTTCTAATTATACACCGCTGGATGCAATTTCTGATTTACCACTTACTAGTTATGGGGCTTTAATAAAGTTAATTAACTTCTTTTAGCCTCAGTTTTCCAAAAGGTAATAGGTTAATATCACAACCTAGTAGTAAGGATAAAGTGAGAAAAGAAGTGTAAATTGTTTAATAAGTATTAGCTACATTTAAAATTTTACAAACATGGGAGTACAGACATGTGTAGGAACGGAGACACTTTTGGGTGAGAAGTTAAGGGTCGTTGAATCAGAGGTGGGATGGTGGGCATGCCTTTGGTGACCAGGCAGAAGCCTCAGGGTCGGAGTAGCAAATGAGTATGTTCAAGGCAATTCAGTCTATCTGGTTGAACAGATGCTCCCATGACAGATTTACATCCACAGATACTACCTGGAAGATAGGAGGATCCTTGGTGAACTGCCTGGAGGCAGGGTTGTAGGAAGTTTTTGATTCCTTTCTGTGGGGTATGAAGTCAGATGTGTCTGGTCAGACAGGACAAAGGAGATAAGTTATTGTCCTCCTAGGCAGCTCATCTTGGAAAAACTGTTAGCATCTAGTACTTTCTAGTACTTAGTCACAATATACTCACTCTCGTTTCTATCATCTCTTAATTGGGAGTACGGCAGGGCTTAGCTTGCTCCTTCAGGTTTCCCATGACTGCTCATTACTGCTGATTCACACAGCAGAAATAATCTAGTCGGGGAGAAAACAAGCCTGACGGTGTCTCTACAGACTGACATTTTGAAGAGGAAACAGAAGAACTTAAGGGCTCCGCGGTGTTTTTGTTTCTCTTTTCTGTTGAAGTTTGTAACTTTGGAAGAGAGAGGTGGCCATGGGATGTGGGCAGCACAAGACTAGTAGGAGTAACACTCCGGGGGGTGGGTAGCTTGCAGGAATGGAGTGGAAACACAGGAAGGGAGGCGTAGCCTGGTGTTTGCCAAATCCATCATTAAGACTTTCAAGGGGCATTTGAGAGTATGGAAAAAAGGCCAAGAAAGGAAGAAAGAAAAAACCCCTTAATATCCTCAAGAGCAAATGGAGCAACATAGGAACAGTAGGTTAATTGTCAGGTAAAAATAAGAAGGAAAGTGTTGGGAGTGTGGTTACAGACTACACCATGCTGCTCAGGGTCTGGGCTCTAAACAGTTGAACTTGAATGTTAATGTAAGAAGATCAACACATACACAGATTCACTTCCCCATCTTGCAGGCTTATGCCCCTCTGTAACTGTCACCATTGCTGTGTAGAGCCCTGTAGATCCAAGGGGGCAGCATTGCAAAATGGTTAAAAGTTTGGCCTTAGACATCAGGTCCTGGCTCTACCGCTTGCTCTCTTGTGATCTTGGACAACCCCCTAACTTCTCCTGGCTGCACTTTACTCATCTGTGAAGCGGGGACATTAATCAAGTCTATTCCAGAGGTACTCAGAGGTACAAGAAAGTTGTACAGGTCTCCCTAGCAACAAACAATGACACATAGGTAGAAAAGAAAGAGTTGACATTGAAGTAGGAAGAAGACTTGAGGCAAATGCTGCCTTCAAAGACAGAGGACAGTAGGTTTTTGTGAATGAGGGGAGATCATCCATTTCACAGGCCAATGGGAAGGACTTCTGAAGCTGGGAACTGCAGTGGGGTGGGAGTGAGAGAACTGGAATAGGATCTTGAGTGGCATTATTCAGGATTTTTTTTTTTTTTTTTTTTTTTGCAGTGCTGGGAGTTGAAGGCAGGATCTTTGCATTGAGTTACATCCCTAGACCATTTTGTTTTTTATTTGCAAAAAAATTGTCAGGTTACACTAGTACTTGTGTTCCTCCCACCTCTGTCTCCTAAGTGCTGGGGGTAGCTGCTTTGAGATCTTGGAGAAGGCCATAGACCTGTCTTAGCCTTCTCAGCTGTTACAGGGGTCAGAAGGGAGTAGTATTAGTTTTTTTTTCCCCACATCTTTTCTGTTAGTATAATTTGTTACACAGATTAATATGTTTCATTTTGTCAGACTCATACTTGCACATAATATATTTTGCTCGTCTCACCCCCCAAACCCCTTTCTCTGTTCCCCTTCTTGCTTTATATATTTGGGGGAATCGGTTCAATGTGTATTTTTTGGTCATAACCCCTTATCATCTTTTCTTTTACCCACTCCCCATTCTCTTCCTCTTATCTGAAAGTGATCCCTTAAATTTTCTTTTAGCTTTGCAATTATAGACTTCTATGACTAAAATAAAACTTTGAATTGGAAATTGAGTCTTAATCCAGCAAGTACTTATGGAGTACCTAGAACATTTAAGCTTTGTACTATGTTTGGGTCACCTCAGGGAGCACACATCTGGCCAGGAATCCTGGATATGTCCTCCATGATCCAGCCCTGATCTTGAATGAATCATTCAGCTTTCTTGATTTTCACTTCCTCACGTGTTCTAATTCTAAATCGGTACTGAAGTACTGACTTGATTATTTCATTAAGACTCACAGTCTCGCAAAGATTTTATAGGTAAGAAATAATATGAGTACCTAGAGGAATTGGATAATTTGTTATTGATGTTTCCGCATCTGTGAATGACGGAGCCAGGAGGTGAGAAGAAATCTCTTCTTTCCCTACCCCAACTCTGCTAAGTTGCCTCTCCACTCCTGTTTATCATATGTCAGCAGAATAGTCACTGACACATGGAATAGACCACGTACAGAGTATATACAGTGAATTTTAATTAAGTACTCTTCTGTCTCTCCTGCTAGCTGTGAGATTCTCAAAATCAAGGACTGAGTCTGAAGGATCTTTTGCATCTCGGGAGTCCAAGAGAACATCTGATATACAACAGGAGCTCACATGATGTTGGGCCAGGCATTAGGACAAGCATTTGAGATTCATGGATTGAAAGATATAGTTCCAGCCTTCGAGGACACACACTCTAAGGATAATATGGTCATATACCTCTACCATGACAATGCAGTATGATACATTTTTAACTTAGATTTTTTTTTTTTTGACCCAGGATCTTGCTCTGTAGTCCAGTCTGGTCCTGAACTTGCTCTGTAGCCTAGCCGGGCATCAGACTCACAGTAATCTTCCTGCCTCAGTTTCCCTAGTGCAGGGATTATAGATCTGCACCACCACACTAGCTCATATTTCTCTGGCACTGAGGAAGCAAATCCAGGTCACTGTACATGTGAAGCAAGTGCTCTAACTGCTGAGCTACAAACTCAGCCCTAAGATACTTACTCTGAAGTATGAGTCATGTACATGCTTTCTTTTTTATCGTGATTGACTTCATTTTAGTGTATATATTTTCCTAATTTAAAAACTAAGGTCATTTATATTATAGAATATTTCAAACACACAAATGTCAAGAATTTTATAATAACGTTTGTATGTTGTCAGGGTCCCTGGGGTCCCAGCCACCATTGGCCACCGGCGACCAGGAGGCAGGGAAGTCCGGGGAAACAGGGTCTTGAGTGACATGAGTATGAGGATCACATCTGATATGCTGAATCAGTGTAACTGCTTGTTTGTTGGAGGTGAGGGCCAGGCTTATACGCAGTTTAAGGGCGGTGGGTCAGCCAGGGTAACAGGGCAAGGCCATTTACTGATTGGAGGGATTTTGAGATCTGAAAGTAGCCTAATTTGCATGGCAGGTCTGACCACGTGATTTCTGGTAAGGGTCTGGAAGCAGGGGAAAATTTGGAATTTGGGTAGGATGCAACCTGAGTTGCAGGCCATCCTAGGCCTGGGATAAGAGGGAGGGGCTCCACTCCTGCCCGTCTTGAGAAAGGAGATTATCAGGGTATGAGCCATCTTCTACCTACAGTCATCCCAGGCCCAGTCAGGGTCCCATAGTATGTCATTCACCTAACTTTATCAATTCTTCACATTTGCCACGGTTGCTTAAAAAGAATACATACACACCTACTTACATGCATACATGCATACAAATACAAATCCACAGAAGAATACACCTGTTCTGTTGGATCTTGGTGACCTCTCTCAAAGTAATAATTGATGTGAATTTAGGTTTAAATATAACCATACATGTCCTTATAGTGTGTGTGTGTGTGTGTGTGTGTGTGTGTGCGTGCGCGCGCATGTATCCATAAACAGTATATATCATGTTTTGGTTTAAATTTTGTATAATTGTTTTTATAATGTAGGTACTAATCACTAACTTCTTTTGCTCAGATTTGTTGAGTTTCATGTTAATATAACTCCAATTTATTAATTCCAACAGCTATGTAGTATTTAATATTATGTTTTGCATGTTTTAATAGTAAAACTAATAGTTCTTTTTAACAGTCAGGTAACATGGGTACATATAAACCAAAGTTGCTCTCCCTCTCCACTGTTCTACTTTCAAGATAATTCGTGGTAATTGTTCTGTGGGAATCCTTCCTGAATTTTCTCTCGGCTCAAACAAGTATATATAAATTCATTTCCTTCCTTTTTTTCTTCCTTCTTTCTTTCCTTTCTTCCTTTCTTCCTTCATTCCTTCCTTCTTTTCTTCCTCCCTTCCTAACCTTTCTTCATTCTTCTTTTCTTCCTCCCATGGTGGTGATGTTCTTTAATGATGTGATGCTGTAGCTCCCAAGTTTTCACCATGCAAGCTCCATTGATCTTGCTGCTTTGACACCTCAACACCTCCATGATATCTGTCTTAGTCACTTTTTGGTCACCGTGGCTCAATACCCAACACCCAGATCTTTACAGAAGAAATTTATTTTAGCTTACAGTTTCAGAAAATCACAGTCTATTCATGGGTGGGTGGCTGGAAAATGGTGGAATCCCATTGTAGGGACACAGCTAGAGCCAGAGCCAGAGCTGGTGCTTTGAAGGCAGAGATCCTCATGGCAGCATGGCAGAATAAAGACAAGTTTGGGAGGAAGGTGGAACCAGCACACGCCCCTCCAGGTCAAACCCCAGGCATCTGCCCCTTCCAGCCAGGCCCCACCTCCCAACAATACGCAGTATCCGTAGGAACATGAGATTTTGGGGGACACTCCAGATTCAAACCATGACATTCTGCCCCTGGCCCTCAACAAACTTATGGCCACCTCCTCATGCAAAATGCATTTAGTTCTTTTCTAAGAGTTGCCAAAGTCTTTAGAGTTACAGAACTATTAAAACGTTCAAGTCCAGATTCTCCTCTGAGATGCAAGGCAGACCTCTCAGCTGTGAGTGCCTGTGAAACCAGAGTTAAGCACTTCTAACATACAATGGCACAGGGTGAGCATTCCCATTCCAAAGGGAGGAATGGGAGGATAAGAGGCAGTGGGTAGGAATAGAACAATTCCTAAACCCCATAGGACAAGGGTTAGGTCCTATGGACCCATGCCCAGCATCTGAGGTAAACTGTGGCAAGATGTGAAGTCCAAGGGGCTTGAGTGTTTCCACCCCATGGCATCACGGCTGGCTGCAGCCTCCATCTGCTCTCTTTTGGGTTGGATCTGCTCAGAGCCTGCAGCTTTCCTTAGTGGGTGATTCACGCTCCTGGCTTCTCCAAAGTCCTGGGTTCTCCACCGCACCTTAGACTTCTCCTTTACAATCTCACACACTGCCCTCCCGGGGGCACGCTGCCTGGCCTCCAAGGCTTGCCTGTGAAACCTGGGTGGAAGCCTCTGTGATTGCACAACACTTACACTCTGCAAGCCGATACTGGCAGGACTGCATGGACATTGCCAAGGCCTGCTACTGCCTTGAGCAGCAGCCTGGCCACCTTGGACAAAGGCTGCTGAGGTCTCTGAGTTTTCAGAAGGTTGAACTCCAGGGGGCTGGACTCTGGCAGACTTTTTTTCCCCTTTGGTCCTGGATCACACTTCTCAGAGCAAAGTCCTTTGCTTCTTCACCCTTGAGATGTAAAGGGTGGGGTCATTTTGACTTTTGTGTTGCCCTCAGAGCATCTTTCCCATAGTCCTGAGTGTAGGTATTTGGCTTCTTTTTAATGCTATTCTCTTTAACTTTCCCGTGCTCCTTGGCCCCACCACTGTAGGCTATTTTTGTCTGGCATTACAAACTTTTTATATGACTTTTCCCTTCCATTTTTCCCTGTCTGTCACCATAAACTTGGATAAAAGCTGTAAACAGTAGCCATTTAACAGCCTGGACATGGGGCTACCTTGAGATTTTTCCTACTAGACTAAGTAGTCCATCGCCCTTAATCTCAGTTTCAGGAAAAGTCTCTGGACAAGGGCAAAATGCCGACACAGTCTTTGCCAGAGCATAGCACACATGGTTTTTAGACCCCTTGCCAATACAGTCCTCATTCCCATCAGAAGCTTCTTGAGCATGACCTTTCCAGTCCACACTTCTATCAGCATTCTGGTCTTCTGAGCTCTGACCAGAATCTGGCTTGCCTCAGAGCACTCCAAGGCTTCTCTAACCAGCATCCTCAAACTTTTCCAAATTCCTCCAACAAACCAGTTCCAAAGGCTCCCAAATCACATGATCAGGTAAAGTCAGCAACCTTTCAAGATAACTAACTCATGGCAGTTGTTTTGTGGGAATTGTTTCTGAACTTTCTGTTGGCTCAAGTATGTACAAATTCATTTCCTCCCTCCCTCCCTCCCTCCCTCACTTCCTTCCTTCCTTCCTTCCTTCCTTCCTTTTTCTTTTCTCTTCCTCCCTTCTTAACCTTCTTTCCTTCCTTTCCTTCCTCCTGTGGTGATGACGTTCTGTAATGATGTGATGCTGTAGCTTCCAAGTTCTCACCACGCAGGCTCCTTAGATCTTGCTGCTTTGGCATCTCAATACTTCCCTGCCACCCTAGGTCTAGGGAGGTTCATTTGAAGTCTAACTCCTGACTGCACGCAGCTGGATTACAAAAGGAGAGAGAGAATTCCTCCTTTCTTTCTAAATATGCTGTCTTGAATTTGCCTGTCATTTCTGCTGAAATTCTGTTGGCTATACCTAGTTTCAGAGGAAACTGGGAATGTGGCCTATATTCAGGCTGCCAAGTGCCCAGCTAAAATGCTTGTAATTCTAGAAGGAAAGACCACATTACTGAGGGGGGGGGGGTAGGTGGACAGATGGCCTTCTTGTTATAACATTCCAAGGATTCTGCTCAGGTCTCAGCCACTAAGCATCTTGCACCCCTTCACCTTACCCTTTCTGAACGCTGCGGCAGGGTATTAGGAGCACTCTTGGCATTGTCAACAAGGGTCTAGATGTGGCGCCTTCCAGCCAGTGCTTCCAAAACATCCCAAATCCTCTTATCCAGGTGGCCAGAGTAGACCCTGATGCATATAAAACGGGGCCATTTTTAGAATGTGAGTACCTGTGGGCGAGCACTGGTGAAGGTGCCCTACCACTGCCCCTTCCCGCTGAGCTGGGCTCTGGGGTGGGGGTGAAAAGCTAGAGAGACCCTGACTTAGGGAACTTCTATGTCAATAAAACCGTGTACTTGGAAGACCACTGATGAGGCAGGCAGAAGCTGCTAAGGACCAGATAGTTGATCTCTAATTTTAAATTCTGGGCAGAGAACCAGTCTCTGTGAGCAACCAACACGTTGGTGGACTAAGCTCTTGTTTTTAGTTTCTACGGTTATAATCAAATAAAACTTAAAACAAAGTTAGGTTGACATTCGTTAAAAATCTGCATAATTGTTGTGCTGCCTGATAATTAGGCAGAAATGGTAAGCAGTTCACATAAATGACTATAATTAATATTATTTTTACCTGGTCAAGCAAAGTTTTTAATTTTCCCTGTTACTCCATGTAGTTTATTGGTTGTCACTCCCAGTTCTAGCCGGAGCGAACACTTGGCAGTATGTAGGAGGCACTGGATTTCCCATTCTCTGGGCTGTGCCTGTGGTGGCCTGCCTTGAATGTCCCCCTTCTTCGTCGTGGGAAGTGGTGTGTCCAAGTGGTCAAATGCTTGGGCTCTGGAGTCAAAACATCTTCATGACTTACCTCACCATTCAAATGGAATGAAATCAAAGCTAATCAAAGTCAAAATCTTTGACTTCCTCAGTTGTGAGAATGTGCCCTGGATATAATAATTAATATATGTTGTCCATTAGGAGTTCATTGTTCATTCATTTGTACAACAAAGAAGTTTAGCTTCTGCTGCATGGCAGGTACTGTTTTAATGCTGAGAATAAATAGTTAACAAAAGTCCTACCCCAGTGGCTTATGTTTTAAAGAATCAGGCAATTAACAAACATTGAGGTTTATCATGTAGAGGTAAAGGTAAGGTGTAGTAACGTGACAGAGTGTGAATGGGTTGCAATTGTAGTAGAGGAAGTACATTCAGTTAGGATAAGCTAAGTGAAACTGCAGTAACAAATAACACCCAAGTTTCAGGTGCTTGGTTTCTCCTCTTGCTACATGGTCATTGTGGGACAGCATGGAACACTTTTCCATATCTTTATTACTCTGGAACCCAGAATGACTGGGTCTTCATCCTCTCTATTGTCACTGGTCATTATAGTAAACAGATGGGAGAATGTGATCACTCACATTGGAAGAAGGGAAACCAGAGAAACAGATCTGTTGAATGACCTCTGCTTACCCAAATCTGTTCTCTCCTCTGCTTTGCTCTGTGCCCTTGACTTGAACTTTATGGAAGGCAACCCTAGGAATTCCTTGTTCTTTGGCTTCCAGTTTCACAGTGAGATTTGTCCAAAAGTAGGTACTAGTGGGAGACCCGAGGATTGGAAAAGAATTAGGAATTGGTCTTGTGCTCTCTTTTGGTCTCAGTTCTGCAGTGGCTGTTCTCCAACAGCCACATCTACATTAGGCACTCCTACTTCCACAGATGCAGCTCACAGCGGACATTACTAGCCTGCCTTAATCCTTCATGATTAAGGATGGTATCAATATCTCAGTGTTGCTTGTCTTTGGAGTCCTCAAAGTCTCTACTTAGATTCTTCCGTGAATAGCATCTTCATGATCTCTCCAGATATTATAGCTGAAGGGTCCATCTGCTTCTAAGACCCTCACATGCTGTGGGTAAATATATCTATGATTCTGAGGATATGCCATCTAAAGTGAGGGAGAAAGTCAAGCAGATTCCTGGGATGAGGACCATCTAGGATGAGAGGAGATCTTGGGGGCAAGAAAGGGTACATGGCACATTCAGGGGACAGTAGTAAGGCCAATGTGGCCAAAAATGAGTAAACTGACGGGGCAGTGCCAGAGATCGAGGCCAGAGAGATGGAGGCCCAGGTTACACTGAAGGTCTTCTAGGCGGCTGGGTCAGCTAAACTTGATACCTCAAGTTGACTGGTTTTGGGATCTGCTTGGGGCAGCAGGGAGGTGGATTGCTGGAGCACCTTTCTGAGTGGGTCTGGGGGGTCACGTAGGCATGGCCTTGGTACCTGTATCTAGTCTCTCTTTCCTCTCTAGCACGGTTTCCTTGCTCTACTTTTCAGCCACCATGAACTGAGCACTTCTGCTGGGCCACGTCTTTCCACTGAGATGTTTTTGCCTTGCCGCCAGCTGATCATAGACCGAAACCTTGAGCAAATTAGGCTTCTTCTCCTTATGTTGCGGGGATTGGGCACTGTGTGTTAGTGATGGGAAATCGGTGTAATATAGTGATAGCAGAAACTTTTGATTTTATTCTGAATGACATAGGAAGTTTTCAGCAGATGAATGACATAATCTGCTTAACAATTTTAAAGGATCATTCTGATTTTAAGAGCAAAGTAAGGGAGAGCAGAAGAGTTAGAAGGCCACTACAAGAGTCTCAGAGGGAGATGCGTAGTGGCTTGAACCGATGGAAGAGCACTAAAGATGATGAGGGTACAAATTATGGTTATATCTTTAAGGAATAGCACAAACTTTGCTGACTGAATGTTGGCATGAGGGAAAAGTGAGAATTCAAGAAAGACCATGGAGTTTTGACCTGAGATGGAAGGATTGAGGGGGTACAATGTTTCAGGGAGGTGAGAATGGAAATCAGGTGTCCAGTTATTGTTGTATTTAGTCAAAGACACCCCATACACCCTGAAAGGGAGATGTTGAGTTAGTGGTTGGAGGGGAGAGGTTAGAACAAGAAATAAAAATCTGGTGGTTTCCAGTGGCTGATAGCCAAGGCATGCAAGAGATCTCCTAGGGAGTGTGAGTAAAGAAAGAGAATAGATCCAAAGATTGAGAGTTGAGGTGTTCTAACATTTAAAAACAAGTAAGAGACAGGCAAAAAAAAAAAAAAAGATTAGGAAGGAAGTAGCTGAATGGGAGGAAAATTAAGTGTAGAAAGTACTTTAAGGAAGAGGGAGCTACCAGCTGCATGAAGTGTCACTGAGAAGCAGAGGGAAGGTGAGACTCATAGAAGCCATTGCTTGGTCGGTCTTCTCCCCCAACAAGTCTGTTCCAGCCCCTCAAATCAGACTCAGTAGCTCTTTTCTGTGCTCCCATAAATGACTACTCCTTCACTGCATTCTAATTCTCATTTGTCATGTTCATCTCCCTCCTAGAAACTGAGTTCCTCGAGGCTGGCATCATACTGTTGATGATCCTCAGCTCATGCCGTGCACATAGTGGCACTGAGTTAATTTTGTTCACAAAACACATGGACCATTTGAGAGTATGTATATACATAGTTTCCCTTTATTGCTGAATATGCATCTGCTAAGGCTCCCAATTTTATTCCCAAGAGCTGAGGTTTTCTATTTTGTTTTACCTTACAAGGTTGTGAAGTTTTGTGGGTTAAGCATTGTCAATATAGATAGTAGTTGATGTCCTCCACCACCATTCTTTCCCTTTATCATACCGCAGGCTCCTGGGACTATTTCCATCAGCCAAGTGACCTATGGAGGAGACTGCAACATCATGGAGATACAAATGTATATATTGTCTGCCTTGTGGAGGTGGTGACTGACTGAGTTCTGAAGGACAGAGGTGGGAGGCAGGGAGAAAAGGAGGGAGGGAGGGAGAGTGGAAAAGATATCAAGGACAGGGCTAGTGGCACAGTGTAGTAGAGTTGTCTATGAGGAAATGAGTTTTTCTCTTCTGGCACTTCAGAAATTTGGGGCAGAGGAACAGTCTGGCTTAACCTTTTTATTTGACAGAAAAAAAAAAAAAAGCTGAGACCCAGAGAAATGACATACCCAAGGTTATGGGTGGAGCTGGCTGTGTGGCAGAGCCAGCCGAGACCCTATCCCTTGTGTCTCCAGTTCAGTGCACCCCTCTATATAGCGATGACCTTGAGGAAAGGGATAGTCGTAGCCCTCCCCAGACAGCTAGTGTGTACTCAATGATACCTGGAACTGTTTTAGAAAGAAGCTATTGTGCTTTGGATGTGGACTGCCCCTGCAAAGTCTCATGTATTTGGATGCCACTGATCATCTGTGGAACCGTGTGCTGTTAGGGATCTAGAGCCTGGTCCGGAGAGGTGGATGAGATTACAGGTGTGTGGCAGATTACAGACTGCAGGTGTGTGGATTGGATTACAGGCATGTGGTAAACCTGGACGGGGTAGAACACTGAGGCTGAGCTCAGAAGGGGCAGATCACTGGGGCAGCGCCTGGAGGGACCTGCTGCTTCCTTCCTTCCTCTGGGGACTTGACTTGGCTTCCTGTTTGCAGCGTCACGTGGAGCTGACTCTACCTCTGCCTGAATGGACTGTGTGACCTTCTGAAACTGTGAGCTAAAATAAATCTTTCCTCCCCTGAGTTGTTCATGTCAGGTATTTAGTCACAACAATGAAAAGTGACTGAAACAGCTGCCTCTTGTTCTGCAAACGATGGAAGAAGAGAAAGGCCAAAGCTGCAATAATGGAGGACACATAATGCTTGGAATGCTTCTTTGCTAAGGGATAAATAGTGGCAATTCTTTAGGGCAGGGAAGCTGTCCCTACAAAGGAAGGGGAGAGAACTGGGGCTCAAAGTGATATTGGGCAGGTTGAGGGGGAAGGAGGGAAGCACAGGTACCTGGCTTCTGAGCCATTGCACACAAACCATGCACAGAATCATTTCATGATGGGGTGACTGGACTGAGCATGTTAGAAAAAGGGAAGAAAAAAGAAAAGGGAACAGAGGCTCAGTTTTCCTCCAACCAGTGAGAGAGGAAGACACGAATCTTGGTTCTACTACTATTAGGGAAAATGGCCTCTCAAGGAGAGTTTATGCTATGAAGTCTGAGTGAGGTCAAGTGGGATCTGCACTGGGACCTTCCTCTTCAGTGTCTGCCTGGGGTGGGGCAGGGGGTTCCACCTGACCTCTGGCTGTTGGCAGAGAGCTGTGTTCCAGTTTTGTGGGGATCTGCAAGGGGGGTGGTCATGAGGTTTAACGTTCAGCTTGGTCCTTGAGCTTAGGAGCTGAGTATTCCTGGGTTGGATCAAGTCTGGGGTCTTTGCCAGATTCTGTCTAACCTAGGTTTGTTTGTTTGTTTTTTTTTTTTTTAAACAGTGCTAATTTCCAAATGCAATGGTTTCTACGAGGAGCCTGGCAGCCTCGCCTCCCTCCTCACTGAAGGTTTAATAGCAGAGCGCTGAGGCCGGTCTTGCTGCTAAACTCCCGCTATTTCCACTACATATACTGCAGGACTCCTACTAATACACCAGGAAGCATTGTCCTAATTAAAACTAAACGACTCATGCCAAGTTAAATGAGCAGAGGACATTGGGTTAGCTCGCACTCTGACCTGAAACTGTGTGTTTGCTTGCTTGTTAATTGGCCATGTTCAATAACCTACAGCAGCCTTTTCTTCCCATCAGTATGAATTACTGAGGCTTCGGACTTGAAGTGCTGAGATGCTCTGGGCTGGGAGGTGGGGTACATGGTGATCAGTCCTACGGGCTCGTGTCAGATGAACCTTTGACATCTGTGTTGAGGTTATCCTGTAGTGAAGGGAGCACCATCCTCACTGCCACCCCCCCCCCCCACATGCTTCTAAGTGACACGTGGTAGAGGCCACAAAGGTGCTATGCACACGGCACTGAAGAAGCCGGCCTGAAGGTCTGGCAGAGGGAACTCCCACGAGGAGAGGGCAACACTGCTGTGTGAGTGGACAGAGAAAGGGGAGGGAGGTATGAGAATGAGATGGGGTGAGGAAAGCGTGTTCTAAACAGGATTTGAAGGAGACTGTAAACAGTTCTGTGAGCCTGGTGTGAGGGCCGTGAAGTGACAGAGGGAGTGAGGGGAGGAGCAGCATCTTGGAGAGCCTCCTGGAGGAGACAGGACAGATTTGCAGGTGATGGGAGCAAAGTGTTCTGCTCTGCATCTTAAAAAGAACTTCTTAGGCATGTGTGGGGAGAATGGAGTCAATAGGGACAAGACTTGGGAGATACAGGCTTGTTAATAGTCTGAGATATTGAAAGTTAGTATGAAACCATTAACTAAGGTTGGTTGAGAGGGTATCCAGACATACCTGGGAGGTGAAATCCACAGGGCTGGATGGTTAGTTTGTTTTGTGGGTGTGGAGGAGATGCAAGAAGTAGAAGACAGTGCTTCTGAAGTTATCTTATAGGACCCCCATCATACATATAGTCCTTCTTTGACTGAAACAGTGTTGTGTGGCCCTTGACAATATTCGGGTGCTTGAGGGATATACAGCTGCCACCTGCTGCACAAGAACTGAGGCCCAAGGAAGGGATCTGGCCTGAGTATTGAGATACTAGATATCTAGGGTCATTAGAAATAGGGGATGGGCTAAGCGTGAGTGGGAAAGAAATAATCCTGCCTTATAGTTTAGGTCCAGAATGTCCTCCAAATGACCATGTGTTAAAAGGTGTGATCCCCAGCCTGGCAGTATTAGGAAGTGGTAGGAAATTTAAGAAGCAAGGCTAGCTGGGCCTGGTGGTACAGCCTGCAGTCCCAGCACTCTGGGAGGCTAAAGCAGGAGGATCGCACATTTAAGCTCAGTGTGGGCAGTTTGGTGGCTTACTGAGACTTTGTTTCAAAGTCAAAACTTAAAAAAAAAAGTGCACTGTTACCATGATATGTTGTTGCCTTGCCATAGGCACAACTGCGATCAACCGATCATAGACTAAAACCTCTAAGACTATGGACCAAAATAAAAGTTTGCTCTTTACAAGCTGATTATCTCAGGCATTTGTTATAGTATCAGAAAAGAGACTATATAAACCCCATGAGGAAAACATGGTCTCTAGTTCACAGATACAGAGGCTGAGGCTGAGAGAGATTGGGTGGCTTATCTCGGTTGCCCACACAGTTGGTCTTGCCGCAGCAGCCATCACATGTGTGTCTATAGTCTCTTGCCTTCCGGACTGCCCTGACAAACTCTGAGTTCATAAGCACTCAGCTGCTCAGGCTGACGGAAGACACCATGTTGCTGAGTCATGGCCTTGTGTGAGAATGCCCATTTTTAGAAAAGGTTTCTTTCATTTGGTAGCTTGATGCCTGGCTATCTACAAACTGGAAGCTATTTTTTGGAAGTAGTTTTATTAAAAATGTTATAACTTTTTTGAATTTAAATGTTTAGTTGACAAAAGTTGTATATATCTGATATTACAATGTGATAATTTGCTATATGTATACATTATATAATTATTATCAAAATCAATTTAATTAATGTGACCATTACCACTCATGTTGTGTGCTAGGTCCCTGGACCTTGTTTGTCGTATAAGTGAATTTGTGCTCTTTGATTGATATCTCTCCATCTCTCCCAGATTCCAAGCTTCTGGTAGCCACTTTCCACTTTCTGCCTCTCTGAGCTGAACGTCTTTAGACTTCATGTGGAAGTGTGGTTGTGTGGTTTGTGCTTCTGTATGGGGCAAACTTTGCTTAGTGTAATGTAATGCCCTCCATGTTGAGCTTGCTGGGATTCTATTCTTTTGCTTTGTGTTTTAATTTTGTGAAAAATGGCAAATATCCTTGGGAATTGTGGTTGCCACATGTTATTACTTTTATCTACTTGTGAGTAATCCAGGTAGGTGAACCTGTCCTCTAGAAAGCAGCCCTCTCCCACAAAGAAGGTCACACAGCTCCTGAGATGCCAAGGCTGCAGCTGGAGTGTATTCCCTTTAAGTGATAACTGAAGGTCTGAGTGATGCATAGAGTGCTGGCTCACGGAATAGATGAGGAAGAGTGTGTGTGGTTCTGGAGACCCTTGGGCAGGAGAAGAAGGGCCCTGGGGAAGGGGTCTGGGCTGTTGCCTCTGGACAGCACATAGGGCGTACCTTTCTTCTATGCAGGCAGGCTATTGTCAGAACAGATATACCATCCTTGTAATGCCTGTGGTGTTCAGAAAGTAACACAGGCTGTCATTAACCAGCCTGTAAGCATAATTTAGAACCAGCATGAAAAAGAAGGAAAGCAAAGGTGAGCAAGGACGAGAGTTTCCCCAGGAGGGGGGTGGTGCAGCCTCTGCTTCAGCCTTAAGGCTGAATCGGTGTCCAGGTCTTTTTGGAGCAGGGGCTGCTGCTGATATCTTGATGGCAGAGAAGCCACAGAGAGTAAGCAGGACCTGACGGACCACAATGGTCAGTGTGCTCTGCCCTGCACTGACCAACCTGGAAGGTGTTAGCTACAAGTCAGTGCACTTTGCACAAAGGTAAAAAGATGTGTATGGGATCCTAGAACGTTGGTTGCTATGGCAACATCTGCCTTTATTATCACCTAACTCCATTCACTGTATAAATATAGTAACTATTTGACTTCCCCACCCCCAGTTCACTTGGTAGGACTAAAAAAATGACAACCTAAAGAAATAGACCCCAATAAACTAAAGGGGTGTGTGTGTGTGTGTGTGTGTGTGTGTGTGGAGAGAGAGAGAGAGAGAGAGAGAGAGAGAGAGAGAGAGAGAGGACTCTCAGAGGAGGGGAGAGTCTGAGAAATTTGTGGGTGTGGTAGATATCCACAGGTGCAAGTTACTGGAGATAACTTCTGCTCACATCCTAATCAGGAAGGGTGAGTTCTTGGAAGTAATGGGGACAAACCACCACCTGGAGTGCCGAATAAAGAGGTATGCAGCAGGAGAGGTACAGAAGAGGGAAATAGGCTTTAGAATGGGAAAAATTCTTGCACGGTAGTCAGACGGATCTGTGTACAAATCTTGGCATCACTGCTTATCCGGAAGTGTATCGGGGCATTCAATCCATCGAGGATCTCTTTCCTCATCTGTACAATGGGAAACTGTTTCAGCAACTTGGTCTTACACGAGGCCCCAGACACCACCTAATATTGGGCCAGTGTTCATGAACAGGTGTTTACTTCCCATACACCAGCTCACTCTCCTGCAGGGAGCGGGAGAAGCAGCAGGATGGATCCGGGATCGGTGAGGGTGATCCCCAGGCTACCTGGGAAGGGGCAGAGCTAACCAGAGAAAACAAGGCAGGACGAGCAAGACAAAATAGGGAGAAGGAAGCAGGAGGCTCCCGACAGTGGACATTCCATAGGCTGTTTTCCCTTTTGAAGACCCAGTTCCATTGATGGAACTGGGATTGGGAATGAGGTGGGGAAGGAAACCTTGGGCAAGGATTCAGCCTCCAACAGCCATTTATGGGAAGGTTGCTGGGAATTGAGGTGTGAAGATGGGCAGATCAAGGCCAGGGACTGTCCTCTCACACTCATCTTGAGCCCTACCCTGCGTCCTGCGCTGATTTGATTTTTTATTTTTATTTTTTGTGGAATTGAAATAACAGAAGCAAATGTTTGCATGGCACTTGCCACTTACAAGGTGCTGTCCTAAAAGATCTTCCCACATACAGATCACCGAATCCTCGCAACAATTTCATAACCAGGAAACAATACCGTCTCACTCCTCAATGAATAAACCAAGGCACAGAGCGTCACGTGCAGGAGCAGCGGTCGGGTGAAGTATGCTCTCTAATAGTGAGACTCAATCTGAGAGCAACTTTCTCTAAATTTCCATAAGAGAAGCTGCTTTATAAAGCAGTAGCCTGTGTCTGGCTGATGTAATTGCTTAATAAATGTTGGCTATTAGTGCTGTGATTGTTATTCTTGGGTAGAATTACTGTCAGGTACATGAAGTTCAATATTTTTCTCTTTTTGGAAATGGTTCTCTTTGTCCCCACTGTATAGGCGTAGGACAACTTCTTTCCTTTGCTGGAAGTCTCTAGAAACAAATAAATTCTGTTATTAGAGGAGGGAGTGGAGGCAAAAACAGAGCCTCCACAGGTTCCTTGCCCATGGGACACTGACTAAATTAGACAGATCTTGGTTCTGTGTCTCAGGCATCACAAGTGTGTGTGTTCTTAGGCTAGTCAAGCCACTGGAACCTCTGGATTGCCCCTCGTAGTGCCGTTGTGATGGGTAAGTGACGCAAGGCAAGGAAGATCCTTAGCATGGTGCGGCTACACGGGAAGTGCTTGCTAAGTGTAGCTGCTTGAGGATGTGGACTGTGATGCTAATGGAGAATGGGATGGTGGAGAATCATTTGACTTTCTTGTGCTGGCTGTCCTAGGGAAGAGGAGTGAAAACAGTGAGCTTCTTGTCAGGCTCTGAGAAGTCCTGCGGAGAAAGTGTTCAGTTACGTTGAACCTCTATTTTCTAAAACTGATTTGATCTAAAACTTGTTTGAGAGCCCCAGGCTGGGAGACAAAGGGTCTGTCCCCAGGGCAGCATCATTACAGCCTGGTCTGGAGTTGGGCACCCACACAAGCCAGATGGGCAATGGCTGTGACTCTTGCTTCCCCCTCATCCTATGCTGGACGACTATCTGACGTATATGTAGGATGGTTAGGGGGATTGTGCCTACTGGAGCTGGAGATATTAGTACTGGATTTTCCCAGGACTTTCTAGGGTTTAGCTCTGAAGGCCCTCATCTTGGGAACTTAGTGTTGGACACTCAACGAACTGGGGTTTTGTGGAGTCCCCCTTTTATCTTCTTTCATACTTTCTATAAGACTAGATTGCTTCATTTTGCAGGTGGTGCCAATGCAATACTGAAAATGCAGATTAGAATGTAAACATGCTGGTATTTAGGACATCACTGGATAACAACTTCAGGTTCACGTGAAACTCAAATATGGTAACTACTAGCTACACAAATAAGACTACCCACTCTTTTATCAAGAAGCAGCTTCTGTACTTCCCCAGGTTACATCATTCTCCAGTAACGGCCGTGACCTTTATCTAGCTTCTCTTTTATCCCTTTAGCAATCAAGCCGCAGATCCCCTTCTTAGGCTGACAGGGAGGCTGGCTTGCTGAGCCCTGAGGGGGAAAGAGGGAGGAATCGTGGAGGGAATGCTTGGGAGAGTTGGCCCCCTCCGGCTGGGGAGACAGCGTTGAGAGTAAGCCAGAGGGATGCTAGAGCCTGGTGCTCCCTGCTAGGCACTAGATGGTCACAGAGTTTTGATGGGAGACTGTTTGCCATGTCAGTGAGGCATGAAGTAAGGGCTTTCCATACCTCGGGCCATTTCTTCCTGAAGTTCTAGCTTCATCTTCCATGCAAGTACCATAGGGCCATCTCCTTAATATGAGGAGTAGTGAAGCATATGTGTAAGCCCTCTGCATGCACTCGCTTAGCTAACTTGCTCTCCTTGTGTTCCCTCATTCCTGCCTTCACCCAGTGTGCATCATTAAAATTGTGATCAAGTCTCGATATAGCTTTGCAACCTATTTTAGACTGTGCTCTGATTCTCTGCTGCTGCATAATAAACCACCCCAAAACTTAACTGTACTTGCAGACTCAGTGAGTCAGCAATTCAGCAGCCACAGGGGACGACTTGTTTTTGTTGCAGAATGTCTGGAGCTTCAGCTGGGATGATTTGAACAGCCAGGTGTGACTTGTAAAGTGAGGGTCTAGAATCATCTGGTAGCGTCTTAACACTCCCATGGTGAGGATAGCAGAAAGACAGAGCTCGTACAGGTACAAGTGCCAGTGTATGTGTGGTCTCCTCCTGGGCCTGGGTCTTCAGGGTTGTCAGAGTTTTTATGTACATGGTAGATCAGAGCTGTCGGTGCAGGTATCCCAACAGACAAGGCAGAACGTGCATCGCCCTTAAGACCAGCCTCTGTGACACTCTAGGTTGGAGGAGTCCCATGTCTTCACATGTTTTGTTTTCATGGAAAGAGTATCTGAGAATGCATCTGGTAATTTAACATTCATGTGGTTAAATTACCAGATAGAGAAGAGGAATCTCAAAACCAAAGGTAGAATAGCATAATGGAGTTACATCTACTTTCTGACAAAATTTCCTTAAAAATATTTTAGGTTGTGGAGGAATAGTACAGTAATTAGAGTGCTTGCCTAACAAGCACAAAGCCCTGGGTTTGATTCCTCAGTGCCACATAAGCCAGGTGTGGTGGCACATGCTTGTAATGTCAGCACTTGGGAGGCTGAGGCAAGAGAATTGCCGTGAGTAGGAGGCCAGCCTAGATTACAGAGTGAGATCTTGTTTCAAAATTAAAAAAAAATTGTTCACAAAAGTATACCATAAATGATATACTTTTCAAGCTGTATTTTCTTTTTTGAGGGCCACCACACCCAGCCTTCAAGCTCTCTTTCTTAGATAGAGCCATTTTACAAGACAAACAGAAAACAATCTATTTCTCTGGTTAAATATATTCAGAAACACTGTGTGCTATACATAGCTCCCTTCTGGAGAGTTATGATGCACATTGACACATCAAATCCTTGAGAAATCCTTTTGCAAATAAATACCTGTTTTCTTTAGTTTAGAAGGTTAGATTTCCTGAAGCATATTTAAGCACAAACTCTTGAAAATATTCTTTCTTTTGAGGTTATAATACCTGTTAAAATTTTTGCTGAATTAATAATGTTCTTTGAGATGTCTTTAAGAGAAACTGTCTAGACTTTAGACTCCAGAGCAAGCTTTATAGGAGAAAAAGTCCTAAAAGTATCATTCAATTACATTTTCAATAATTGTATCATAATTTTCAGGGCTTGATGTGAATATTTTCACCAGACCAATTAAATCTGAATCTTTAGAGGTGGGACCTGAGCTGTGGAAATTTAGGAAAGCACCCCAGGTAGTTCTAATATGCCTCCAAGGTGGGAGTCATTAGCTTAGACTTTTATTTCAGAGAGTGGCTGTTTATTCTTGAGAGATTACACATTTGGCTTGACAGCTCCTTTTGGTAAGATGTGGAGAACAAAGAGGTCCATTTGCCAGTCCTCCCTCAAAAGGAGAGTCACGAAAGACAGGCAAGATGGGCACCTCCCTACTTACCCTGTTCTGTTTTGGTGATCTTGGATTGCCAGTACCTCGCAGGTGCCCATCCTCTCCAGGTGGCATTGGAAAAGCCATTACTGAATGTTATGTTGAAGTTATCTCTCTCTCTACTCCCCTTCAAAATAAACCCAGAACCTTACTCTGCAATAATGGATGGTTAAAACTTGGGGACAAACATCACCTGGAAAGTGAAGCCTGGCTCTTGAGACCTGGAAGAAAGCTTCCAAAATTTGTGTGGACATTTAGGAGAGGGGGCTGGAGAAGAGGGCAGACACGGTCATGGGAAGCAGAGAGTGGAGGTGATGCATCTTTGGAAGGAATCTTCCTGGCCTCCGTGGAGGTCTGAAGCTTTAGTGTGCCACAGATGGAAAACTTTGCATAACACACAACTTTAAGTTTTCTGGGCCTACCTAAGTTTTTTTTTTTAGTTAATCCAAACTACTGCACTTATAGTTTTGTGTTGTAATAATACATAAAGAATAAAGTAAAAAGTAAAGGGAAGTGTGGTCAGCCTCAGTACAGCCTTCATTCATGGTGTCCTTGAAGGCAAAATGAATGATGGTCCCCAAATGGCAAGTGAGCACCTTATGGTAACCCATTCCCTTTCCATCATGCCAGGGGAAAATGGCCCTGAAAATAAAAGGAAGAGGAAGGATGGGAGGAGCCTGTGGATGGGCCGTACAGTGCTTACTTAGCTCTTCTTCCTTAAACATTTGGTTTGCTTGAAGGTTCTTCTGTTCCATATAACACTGCAATAAGTGAACACTATTACATATAAATTGCAGTCTGCCTCTTGAATTAGTCTACTTCCAGGAGTGAGTTATTTAGTTAAAATTTATGGGTGTTTTTAAGGCTATTGGTATATATTACTAATTTTATCCCTCTTCCCAAAAATCCGTATCACTTTATAAAAGTACTTATTTCCCTACAAGCCTTCTATAATATACCAGCATTATAAGTTAAAATATTTCATGGTATTTCTTTCTTTTTTTTTTTTGACTTTTCCCATTCTGGTTTATTCTTAGAAATTTCTTACGGGGTAAATGAAATCATGTGTATTGTCTCTCTAGTCTATTTTTTTCTTCAGAAGTAAAATTGAAAATACCTCTTTGCTTTAGAAACATGACAATCATTTTTTTCTCTTCTCCTCTCTTCAATCAGAAGTCACTTTCAGGTCGGCAAAAAAAAAGCAGGAAAAGTCCTTTCTTTAAAAAATGCTGCAAATAGCCAATGGTTATATGAAAGTTTCTCCTCAACCTCTTAGTAGAAGTGGTCAAATTATTTGCAAGTGTCTGTTTTAGTTGTTTTGTCATTCCTGGGACACAATTTCTGATACCTGCTAAGGGAGGAAGGGTTATTTCAGTTCAGAGGTCTCAGTCCTCCGTGGTTGGCTGGTGGTGGCAGGGAAGGGGCTGGTGGAGAATAGCTGCTCATAGAGTTGGAAGAGGAGGGAGTGGGATTGGAAGGAGCCAGGCTGGATATATCCTTCCGGCCACATCCTTAGCAACCCGCCTCTCCTGACCAGGCCCCACCTCCGACCAGCACATGAAATCCATAGATGACCCAAGGCATCCAATGGACTCCTGCAGTCCAATCAACTTCTAAATATGTGAAGCTTTTAGGGGGCATTCCAGCTTCAAACAATATCAGTGTCTCAGAAACTTGGGAGAGTTTGTCTCTTATCCTGAAGCTGCCTGCAAGAGTGAATTTCAAACAAGGAGATTGACAGAAATTTGAGTGAAGTCATTAGTTTTTATTTTTCTTTCCACGACCGGCAGAAATATTTATTGAAGCTCGACTAGGTACCTTGCATTATACTCGATATCATCAAGTATAGATAATTCTTATAATTCACAGATTTTATGTCTGTGAATTCACCTACTGGCTAAAATTTATTTGTAACCTTCACATCAATACTCATGGCACTGATTTGTGGACATATACAGGATAGTAAAAAATTGATGTCCTGACATGCCCATGTTCACAGCTGAGGCTGGGCAAAATAGCAGAGTGCTTTCCTGTTTCATCCCTCCCACTCTAAATAACACCCCAAAATAGTGTTAAAGTGCTGTCCAGGGCTCCTAAAGAGAAGACAACTGCAAAATATTGTATAAAGAAAATGCGTGTGTTGGATAAGCTTTGTTTGGGGTCATGAGATACCGTGCATGGACACTTAGTTCAGTGAATCCACAATATGTTAAAAATAAGATGTTTTCAAAGAGAAATATTATGAACAAATTTATGTATTGATTGGTTGATAAGATAAAGTGTTGAGGTCAGAGGCTCACAGGAATCTAACCCTATATTTCCTCCAGGAGTAATGATTCAATATTACTTAACTCAAGGTTCACAACAGTTTCATAAAACATAACGATTGGGAATGACAAAATGGACTCTATACTATCTGGCGTGGCAGTGGGCCTCAGGAAGCCAGAGGAGCACGCGTCAAGCACACCCTCCCTAGTACAAGTGGTGCAAACGTCACAGGATATAAAGTCAGGTGAGCTGATTCAGCCTCTTGAAGGGCTGGTATTATGAGACTGTGCCACCATGTGTAGCTTTTGAAGAACAGACATTTTTAATTTTTAAAATTGTTTTAGTTTTGAATTTTGATGAAGTTCAATTTACCTTTTTTTTTCTCTTATGGCTCATGATTTTTGTATCTTCTTTAAGAAATCTTTACTTACCCCAAAGGCACCGAGATGTTTCTGTTTTCTTGTAGAAGTGTTATGGTTTTAGCATTTCCGTCTTAAGTTTGTGTTGGTTTTCAGGTTAGTTTTTCATGTAATGAGAGGGAGAGATGAAAGTTTTTTCTTTTCTATATGGATCTCCAGCACTCAGCAACATTAGCTGGTTAATTATTCTTCCCCCATTATATTTATTGGGATTTTTGTGAAAAGTGACAATTGACCATGTACTATGTATCTATTCCTGGACTCTCAATGTATCTCATTGGTCAGTGTGTCTGTCCTTGGCATCTGTCTTCACACCTGTACCACACAGTCTTGATTACTCTACTCTTAAAATAAGTCTTGAGATCAGGTAGTTGAACCTTTCTGATTCTATTTTTTTCAAAATTATTGTCAATGGTTTAAGTTCTTTGAAATTGCCTGTTAAATTGTCAAGTTCCGTGGCATTTTTGTTGGAATCTCGTTGAATCTACAGATCAATTTGGGAGGAACTAACATCTTAACAATATTGAGTCTTCCAATCTATGAACATGATGTATTTTTTGAATTATTCAGGCATACTTTAGGCGACCCAGCAATGTTTTTGTTTAGTTTTTCAGTGGAGAGGTTTTCACACAGTTTTGTTTCATTTTATTTTATTTTAAATATTAAGCCGGGTCCCCTGGTGCAGGCTTTTTATGTTCTATTTATTCACTGGTGCCTACAGGTGGGTCGTGCACCACCATGCCCAGCCAGTGTGGTGCTGAGGAAGGAAACCCAGGCCCCTATGCTTGCCAGCCAAGTGCTCTTGACTGCTGAGCTATGCTTCTAGGTGCCTTACATAGTTTATTTAAATTCTCCGTATTGTTAGTGATCTTTTCAAATGGCCATTTAAAAATTGGTTTACCTCTATTCTATCCCTTTTCAGTATCACCGATTTCGATTTTTTTCATAATTTGGATTTAACATTTTTCTAGCTTTTAAAGGTAAAAGCTTAGAGTTTCCTCATAAACATTGCTCTAACTTTGTGCTACATAATTTGATATGTGTTTTCCTTGTGATTTGTTATAGAATATTTAAATTTTTCTAGTGATATTTAATTTGAAACATGGTTTATTTAGAAGCACTTTGTTTAATATCAACCCATTTTGAAATTTACCTGATCACTTTATATTTTTGGTTTCTAACTTTCTTCTGCTATGGTCAGAGATTACTGTAGGTTCACTTACATGCTGCTGAGAGGTGCAGTGTGCATGTGGTGTCAGTTAGTTCAAGATGATTGCTAGGGATGCTCAAGTCTTCTGTATGTCTAATAAGTTCTCAGTTTACAATAAGTAAACTGTTATCAATTAAGAGTGAGGAGTGTTGAAATCTCGAAATACAGATTTATTTATTTTTCCTTTCATTTCCATATATATTTGCTTCCTGCTTTTAAAAATTCTACTGTTAGGTACATACTGAGGATTATTATATTTTCTTGAAGGAGTGATCCTTTTGGTCATTGTAAAATATGACTTTTTACCCCAGTTATATTCCTTGTCCTGATATTAATGTAGATATTATAGGTTTCTTTTTGTTAGCATTTGCATAATATACCTTTTTAAAAACACCTTTTTAGTTTTAATATACCTTTGATTTTACCATTAATGTTGGTTTCTTAAAGACACTGTATGCATTCAAGTTCTGATTTTCTTATAACCAATTGAAATTTCTTGTAGTTATTAATATAGTTGGGTTTAAATCTGCTATATTCTTATTTGTTTTCTCTTCAGATTTGTTTTCAACTACTCTTCATTTTTTTTTTACCTTTTTTCTTGTATTTAATATTTTGTGGCACATAAGAATCTGATTTTGGAGCATTTTGATTTCAGTATTTGGAAGTAGGAATGTTCTACCAGAGATATCTATACTATGATTCCAAATCCCTGGCCAAGAGCCTAGCTCAGAGTTGGCTAGAGTGTTTGTCTAGAAAGTGCAAGGCCCTGAGTTCTATTCTCAAGCACCATGTAAGCTGGGTGTGATGGTGCATACCTGTAATCCTAGTGTTAAGGAGGCCAAGGCAGGAGAATTGCTGTGAGTTCAAGACCAGCCTGGCATACGTAGTGAAGAAATTGTCTCAAAAAAAAAAAAATGGCCATACAAACTGAACAAACAAAAGACAACAAAAACCAGCCAACCAAGCAAACAAATAGAAACAAAGCAAAGATTCTAAAAACCCCTAAAAATCAGAAGCTTGAATCACTCTGGCTCAAAGTACTTTATATAAGGGATACTCAATCTGTACTCTATTTTCTGCTTACTATCGGCTTAGTGACATTTGTGTGTGTAGGCAGGCATATTTGTTCAAGATTTTACAACCTTAATATATTCTATGTTTGAATAATGCATCATTTCTTATGTAATATAAACACTTAAAATGTGTACCTTTGCTTTCTTCTCCTGACCTTAGTGTTAACTGTTGCCTACCTTTTACTTCTACCTATGGAACAAGCCCCACAATGCATTGTTAGTTTTTTAAAAAAATAAAATGTGATAAAATATTTTTACATTTATTCTTATACTTGCCATTTTCAATTTTCCTAGTATTTTGTATACTTTTGAGTTTCCATCTGGTATTAGTCTTCTTTCTCATGAATAAGTTTACATTTCTTGTACTGAAGGTCTCCTAATAACACATTTTATCTGCTTTTTCCTGGAAAAAAGTTATCTTAAATTAAAAAAAAATTAACATTGACATTTTCACTGGATTCCTAATTCTAGATTGACATACAGCTTCATTCCCGTTTTAGCACTTTAAGATGCTCTTCCATTGTCCTCTGCTAATATTGTTTCCGATAAGAAGTCGGCGTGATGCTACCTTTGTTTCTCTGTATAGGCTTTGTGTGTATTATTCTCCTCTCCTTTTCTTTCTCATAAATATGTTTTTGACATTGGTTTGTAGAAATTTGATTATGGTGGATCCTGGAGAGGTTTTTTTGTGCATTGTACCCCTTAGATTGTTTAGATTCTTTGTTCCATGCCTTTGATCTGTGAATTTATATTTTCTATTAAAAATTGGAAGTTTTTCATTTATTATGTCTTCAAGTATCCGTTTTTTTTCCTTCCTCCTATCTTTGTGAGACTCCAGATATGCATATTAGATAGCCTGACACCATCCTACTGATTTCTGACAGGCTGGTGTTTTGCTTTTATCTTTAAAAGAATGAGACCCCTTGTACTTCACTAGGTGTTTTCTACTGCTTTTTCCTTGAGTTTACTAAGCTTTTCGTTTTTTACTCTGATTAAGTTGAATATTCCATTTCAAATGTGTATTTTCATCTATATACAGTCCATGTTGTTTTTATTTATATTTTTATTTCACTTCATATGTTTTTGTTTTCTTTTACGTTCATACATATCAGCATTTCCTTGAACCACATCTTAAAATTTTTTTTTGACACAATGTCTCATCCTATAGTTCAGGCTGATCCTGAACTCACTAATAGTCCAGGCTGGCCTTGGACTCATGGCAATATTCCTGCCTCAGCCTCCCAAGTGCTGGGATTATGGGCCATCACTCCCAGCTTAAATGATACCAGGGGGAATCAAACTCACACCTTATGCTTGCTAGGCAAGTGCTTTAACACTGTTATACCATTCCCTAGCCTCCACAGTCTTAAAGTATTACATGAGAAATTCCAGAAATAAACAACTTATAGTGTTTATATATAAGTTCTATTACAATTAATTTTATTATGGCTCTATTTGATTATTATTATCTCTTGCTGTGTCTAATTCATGAATTAAACATGATCAGAGATATGTATGTACAAAAAAATAACAGGCTACTTGTAAGATTCAGTACTCTGATATCAGACAGTCTTCATGGGGCTTCAAGTGTATCTTTGATGGATTACTATACACAGTTATAACATTTATAATTTGTAGTTCTACATCTTTGTTTGCAAATTCCTCGTTGATTTTGTCATTTATAGATTTGTTTACATTGGCTGATTTTTACCACTGTGGTTTGGGTAATAATTCTATGTCTTTTTGCATATCTTATATACTTATTTCCTTTATTGGCAGGTGGACATTATGAATTTACTTTATTCAATGCTTGATTTTGTTTTCTTTTCCTGAGTGGTTAACTTTTTGGCATAGAGTTATTTGAAGATCAGATTGATCGTGAACTTTGTTTTAAAGCTCTTTTTTTTAGGACAGGCCTGAAGTAGAGCTCACTAGAGCTCACTTGCCATGTAACTAAACTATGATTTTTTTGTTTATATACTGAGTATATCATAAATGCTTTGAGGTCTATCCAGTTTGGTTGATGGGATTTCAAATGATTTTTAGATCTGTTTGAACTCTGGGAATTCCTTGCCTTTCAGCTCACTGTTAATTTTTCTTTTTCATCATCAAGGAACTTCAATGTATGCAATAGATTAATATTCAGGCAAAGATTTCAGGAGATCCTTATGTATATTTTAAAGACTTTTCTTTACATAACTCCTTCATTTTCAGTGTTCTATACCAAGAATTTTAGTCTTCTTAAACTTCAGTGTTTGTCTCCTCAACTTGGCAAGACTTTCTGGGATTTTGCTTCTTCTTTGTGCAACAATCTGGAAGTTGCATCCAGGCAGATTGTGTCACAGCATAGAACTAAACACAGCTTTAGATCACATTAATAAAAGTATACCATCTAAGTATCTAAAAGGAAAAGTTCCCATTTTACTTTACATTGGTGTTTTGCTCATCTTTAAGGTCTGGGTTTTAAAAAACAACAAGTACAAATTGATATCTCGAAACATTAGGAAGTAAAGTGGGAGTGTGAAAGATTTGCAACCAGTAGCTTTTGAAGTGGTTGACTCAAAGCTACATCTTACAAAGAGAAGACTCAAAACAATAGAGCACTGTCTTCAAACCCTAGACTGGATCTGGTGGACCTAGACATTGAATGTAGGAAAATCTCAATAAAATGTTGAGGGAATCTAACCAAGGGGAGGGAGGGCGTCAGCAGGCAGAACTTATGCAAGATGAAATATCTCCTCTGTGGAGATCCCTCTTGTGGCATAGGCATGGTGAACATTGAGGGAGGATATTGTGGAAGAATCCTAGGATCTGAAAGACACTGGTACTGTGAAAGTATATAATTATGTACTTTATGCCAAATTCTACCATACCTCAGAGTTCTGTGAAGGAGGAGAAGTTAATCTAGTAGGAACACAGGGGACTTTGGGTGAGGGGACGAAGAGGTAACTTCCAGAGATCCCAGTTCTGGGTCATATTTGAGCCACTTCTAGAGGCAGGAGAGAGGTAGGAAGATTGAAAAGTTTCAGGAGGGAAAACACCTTCTTGTTGTTTTTGGTAAACATGTGACACTCAGCACTATCAGCCTGATGCAGCCTTACAGGAGGAAAGGTGGCCCTCAGGACTGGTCTTTCTCTTTGCCTGTTCTTCCCAAGGCAGACGTGTTTTGGGGACCCTGTGCTTCACCTCTAGGAGGTAATTGTGACTTGGGATATATGGGTGCAGTGAGTGGAGGTGTGTTGTCAGTCACAGGAGGCAGAGCTGGAGACTCCAAAGCTATTTGGTATTTCCTGACATCAAGATAGGTGAAGACTGTTTCTGTTTCTCCTTTTGGCTCATTGGCGCTTTCTTGGTCTCTAGAATAGATGTTCAGACCATGGTAAATTTGCCATTGGTGCTTTTCCTCATTTGACATTAGTGAATTCTTCATTTACAGCCTTGGCTATTTCTCCTTTCACATGTATTTATCTTGTGTTTCTAGTACATTATAGAATTCTTGAAATGAGGATTGGTTCATACTGTCGTATGTTCCACATAGCACAGTGCTCCTGTGTAGTGAAGGTGCTTTTTCAAGCATTAATGATGAACATCTACTTGTCAATATAGATCTTTTTTCCTAAAGGAGACTCTGTTGGCAAGTTTTTATCTAGGAAATATATGGACTCACTGTGTATTTCAGACTGATCCTGAACTAACTATGTAGCCCAGGCTAGCCCTGGACTCATGGCAATCTTCCTGCATCAGCCTCCTGAGTGCTGGGATTACAAATGTGTGCCAGCACACCTGGCTCTCTGTGGTGCTGGAGAATCAAACTCAGGGCCTTGTGCTTGTTAGGCTAGTTCTTTTACCACTGTGCCATTCCTTCAGCCCCATAAATGGATTTTTTAATGATGAAGACTCGTCATCAAGCGCCAGAGTAAAACATGCTATATTACCTATATTACTTAAAAAATATTCTTAAAATGGTGTGATAAATAGGAAACTTGAGTTTTCTATTTGGTGCAGCACTTGGGGACCACCTTTGAGGTCTGTTTGACTATTTGTCATAGTGTATTTTGTGATTTCTACTAATGATGACACAGATCTACTAGAAGTCAACAACACAATGCCCTCTTCCCTTGACTTGGGCGTCTGTGTCTCCTAGCAGAGCAAACAAAACATGTTCTGAAAAGGTACACATTCTAATTAAGTACCTAAATGTTTGTAAGGAAGGGAAGGAGATACAGTGAAAGGGAGCTGAAACTATTATCAGGTGCATGCCTGTGTGTGCTGTGTGGTGCGATGGTGACCTTGTCCACTACATCTCTCAAATCTTCTCCTTGTTGCCTCTGGGAAAAGCCTTGGGCATAGGGCAGACAGCTTAGTCTTTGTAGCCACAGCACTATCACATAAATGCTAGTCATCTCAATGCAGGTTTTTTTTTTTTTAATTTCTTCCTGGCTGAATGTTTATATTTGGGAAAACCACCTTTCAGAAGCTGCATGTGAACAAAATAATAAAATCTAAAACTATGTTCTTATATTTTAAAAATAACAAAACTTGGCAGATAATGGTAGTACACTATGAGTCAATTGCTTTTTGTAATAATTAAAATGGATAAACAGGCTTTCAGAGAGGGATTTTTATGACTGTAGGAGTGTTTGAATATTCTCTCCTCTCTTTCTCTCTGTGTGTGTGTATTATAAATAATCACAAAATTTGAAGAAGAAAAAAACAGCAAGCTCATTTCACTGCCCTCCCGAAGATTATTATCTACACTAAAGTGTCCAGGGCTCCCTATGGGAAAGTGAACTGGGCATGGTTCTCATAACATTCAACCTTAATTCTTCCTTTCTTGTTTCACATGTTCATCCCTGTCGCCCAATTATCTTCCTTTGTGCCACCCAAATTATTTCCAACTCAGATTTAACAACTGTACCACATGAACCCATTGTCCCAACTTTTCTGATCCCTACTGATGAAGCTCACCTAGCTAGCTAGGCTCTTTGATTCTGTTATGGAATCATCCTTGTATTACCTTATAAATGTGGTCATTCTTCCGTAGAAAACAAGCAAAGGTTTTTTGGCAAAAGCTAAGATACTTGGAAAATATATTTCCTTTTGCTCCAAGTTCTGTTTCTTTGGAGTGTGTAACTATCTTGCATCAATTTTCTTTTTCTTTTCAGATGAGAAAAAAATGTCTTGTGCTGTCCTTCACTGTGACCTTGAAAATGGCACTTCTAGGGTCCCAAATTTCTTGACTTTAAAGCAAAAGGATGAGATGTGTTGTCTCTGTTTTCTTTGGTTTTACCAACTAGGATTCCACTCCAGCTTGGCACTTTCCACCCATGTTGTGCACCACAGGGCCATGCCACATGTATGGGAGACAAGAAGGAGCTGTCAACGCAGAAAGAGTGGAGCCTGAGTGAGTGAAATGGTATTAGCAAGCCCCAAGATGCCGCGACTTGGAAGAGATTGATTAGAAATTTTAGCACATATTTTAGAGGAAAGATGCTAAATAAATCTAATGCATAAGTGAGTCTCTACTTTTTCCTGTTAATTCAAATGCTTTCCATAGGCTAAAATGAGACCCTACTGATGTTCAATTTTGGTTGTCAATTTTTCCTCACCCTTTTGTCTTTTGTACTTTTAAAGATCTATTTTAATTTTTCTACAACCAGAGGATCAAGAAAGAGTCAATTCTAGCTTAAGGATGTAGTTATGGATGGGGCTGTGGGCCTTGGATACAGGCAGCATATACAGCCTGTTTCCCTCGGTCATGCAGAGTTTTCTAATAGGGTGCAGCATTCCTCAGCCTCTATTTTTTCCCCATTTTATTGCTATGTATAAGTGCAAAATTTAAGGTTTACAATGAAGTTGAGCATTTTGTACACATACGTATCTTGTCCAGGTGACAAGGACTTTCCCACTCTCCTTTTGTCCCGCCCCCTACCTTCCCCTCCCTGCCTCCCCAACCTACCCCCCTGTTTCACTTTGTTTTTCGTTTTGAGTTCCATAAGTGTTGTGATCTGGGTCTCTCATATCAGAGAGACCATTCGATGTTTCACCTTCTGCTTCTGACTCACTTCACTAAGCATGATGTTCTCAAGTTTCTTCCATTTGCCTGTAAAACCCTCCACACTGTTGGACTTTATAGATGCGTAGTATTCCATTGTGTATAAATACCACAATTTGTGTATCCACTGGTCTGTTGATGGGTATTTTGGTGTCTTCCATATTTTAGCTATTGTTAGTTGTGCTGCTATGAACATGGGTATACATATATCTCTGTTGTATGTTGTTTTGGCCTCTTTTGGATATATTCCCAGGTGGGGTGTCGCTGGATCGAAGGGGATATTTATTTCCAGTCTTTTGAGAAATCTCCATACTGCTTTCCAGAGTGGTTGTACGAATTTACATTCCCACCAGCAGTGCAGGAGGTGTGCCTTTCTCCCCACAGCCTCACTGATTACTTTTTGGCTTGTTGATATAGGCCATTCTCTCTGGAGTGAGATGGTATCTTAGCGTTGTTTTGATTTGCATTTCTCTTATGGCTAGAGATGTTGAGCATCTTCTCATGTATCTATTGGCCCTTTGTACTTCTTCATGAGTGAACTGCCTCTTCATTTCATTTGCCCACTTTTCAATAGGATCCTTTATTTTGGTAGGCTTACTTTTCTTCAGCTCCTTGTATATTCTAGTTATGGGCTTCCTATCTGAGTTGTTGGTGGTGGATATTTTTTCCCAATCTGTTGGTTCTCTTTTTACATTGTTGATAGTTTCCTTTGCTATGCAGAAGCTTTTTAATTTGACAAGATCCCATTTGTTAATAATGGGGATAATTTCTTTTGCTCTTGGTGTCTTGTCAAGAAAGTCTTTGCCTACCTCTATGTCTTTTAGATATTTGTCTAATTTGTCTTCTAGGAGGTTCAGTGTTTCACCTTTAATGTCTAGGACTTTGATCTACTTTGATTTGATTCTGGTGAATGGTGACAGGTTTGTGACTAGATTCATTCTTCTGCATGTGGATGTCCAGTTTTCCCAGCACCATTTGTTGAACAGGTTGTCCTTTTTCCAGTGTATGCATTTGGCTCCTTTGTTGAAGATTAAGTAATTGAGGATATTTGGGGTTGTCTCTGTATCTTCAATTCTGTTCCACTGGTCTGTCTGTCTGTTTTTGTGCCAGTACCAAATTGTTTTTACAACTGTTGCTTTATAGTACAGCCTGATGTCTGGTATTGTAATGTATCCTGCCTTGGTCTTGTTGCTAACGATTGCTTTGGCTATTCTTGGTCTCTTTTGGTTCCATATGAATTTAAGCATCTATTTCTAACAATCTAAAGACCTGGAGAGGCCAGAAAAACCTTCACAGTACCCCAGAAAGATACAACTAAACATATAAGACCATATAACCCATGACATAGAGTTGATAAACAAAGAATAGCAAGTGTCTTTAACCTGGAGAAAGCCTTAGAGATGGCATTGAGCCTCTCTCCCAATGCTTAAAGGACTGTGATGAAGGAGAAGAATTAGGCTTGTTTCTCAGCTTTCAGAGAGTGTTATTGGTAGAAGTTAGACAGATGTTGGTTCAAGTTGAAGAAAAAATTCCAGTTACATGTCAGAAATTAGAGGGTCTGGACGAACGGTTCAGTGGTTGAAGCCCTTGTCTAGAAATTGCTAAGTACCTGAGTTTGATTCCCCGGCACCACATAAGCTGGGCGTGGTGCCAAACACCTATAATCCCAGCACTCAGGAGACTGAGACAAGAGGATTTCTGTGAGTCCAAGGCCAGCCTGGCTTCACAGTAAGTTCAGAACCAGCCTGGGCTACAGAGCGAGATCCTGTCTCAATAAAATTATAATATTTCATAGCTTTATAGTGTTTTATGGTTATAAAAGCTCTCCTTCTACCTAATTTAATGGCACTATACCATAGGTAGTGCCAGTATCATTATCATCATCATTATTACATCAACACCATTATTTTCAGTTAGATGTTAAAATAAAGCTATATATTAAATGTATCAAGTGATTTTTTTCTGTCATGAAACCATTAAATGGGGAGTTGAACTCTGTATACTGCTTTCTATTAAACACACACACACACACACACACACACACACACACACACACACACACACAGGCCAGTCCCTCCCTCCCTCCCTGTCTTAGTTATTATTTCTATCTACCAAACTACTAAAAGCTTAGTGGTCTAGAATATCTATTTCATTCTGCTCACAGATAATGCAGACAAAGCACATAGCGATGTCTCACCTCTATTCGTGATGTGTGGGACCTTAGGTAGGGAGAACCAACGGTGTTGTGGTTAGGATCTGGAGTGTCCCCCAAAAGTCTCATGTATCTTAATGTTATGGATTGTCTATGGAACCATGTGATGTTGGCGGATTGGGGTCTGGTCTGGAGGGGTGGATTACAGTTAAGTTAGGATTAAGGGTGTGAGGTGGCCACACCTGGATGCAGGAGGGACTGGTTACTGGGCGGAGGCCTGGAAGGAGACATAAGCTGCACCTGCCTTCCTGGAGGACGGGGACTATTCTCAACTAGCCTTAGCTTGTCTTCCTGTTGACCAGGGAAGCTGCCTGTATGTCTCTCTCTACCATGTACTTCGATTGTTGCTGGCCACCCCTGAATTGATTGTGACCTTTGAGACTGTGAGCTAAAATAAACCTTTCCTTTCTTAAGTTTGTGGGTGTCGGGTATTGAGTCACAGCAACGAAAAAGTAACTAAGACAAATGGCAAAGGAAAACTTGGTGAGGGGGAGTTGGAATCACCTAGAGACAACTGTACCCAATTTCCTGGTGGCTGATGTTGGTTGTCAATTCAAAATACAGCCCTTCGCATGGCTAGTTTGGGCTTTCTCATAATGTGGCAGCTTTGTACCAGCTGGTAAGAGGGCAAAGATGAAGCATATGGCATTTTTATGACTTCACCCTGCAAGTCAAGGGACATCACCTCCATTCTATTCTATTGATTGTAGTAATCACAGAGACATACTCAGGTATCAACGTGAGGAAACACAAAAGACTTACTGAGAAAAGTGCTAAAGCCACATCATATGCAGCGTGAAGAATGGGGGAGAATATTGTTGTCATTTTGAAAGTACAGTCTGCTACCCTATATCTGTGTGTGTGTGCACGCATGTTGTGTGTACATGTTATTCAAGTATCAGACATGACAAGAACACTCTCCTTTATGATTTGTGAATTAGTTGAATAATTTTTAAAGTTTTATTTATACTGAAAGCAAATTACTTCAATTGAAAATGTACCATTTATTTCTAGTAATATAATACATTGGATATGTTTTCATAGATAATACCTAAAATTCTGATGACATTAAAAAGATACATCTTCTAAATGCATGAATTAGCTGTGAAGCAGATAGCAGAAGTCCTTGGAGGCAGAGTGACAAGCATGACCCGGAAAAGCTAGCAGCATGCCGAATCTGGTGTTGATTTGGGGACTCTGCAGATCCTGGTGTGGAGAACTTGAGTTTCATGTGAATTCCACACGAAATCATCTGTCAGGCCATCTTAGATCAAAGTAGGGTGGGTGAAATTGGAGACCCCAGTAAAGCATAAAGTTCTAAGACCCTCAAAGTCTAGGTTCTTAGTAAAAACAAAAACCAAACCAAACCAAACCAAACCAAACCAAACCAAAACAACAACAAAACAAAATAAACCAACCACAGGAGATGAAGGCAGTGCCTTTTTCAATCTTGGTTCTGAGTAGAAAAAACTGGAAATTTCTAACTGCATTCACACCTTCCCAAAGATAGATGCAGGGTTCACATTATTTTTCCGACCTCCAAAATTGTAACCCAAAAGTGTAGTTTAATTGGTTCTGCCTGGGTTTTATTTCCAAGACCCTGTTGGAAGGTAATGCAAATCCTCTTGGGGGAAGCCCAGAGCTCATAGAATTTTCAGATGAAGTTCCAAAGCAATGTATTCACACACACACACACACACACACACACACACACACACACACACACACACACACGTGCGTACGTGCTCGCTCTTTCTCTCCTTCTCACTCACTCACATTATACACATACTGTCTTCCCTAAATATGTGGGGAAATGAGATACCTACTCCTGAATCTTCTCTAGTGGTCAGTCTGACCACATCAATTTCCTCTTCCCAGAATTCTTTGTCTGAAATAGTAGCTTCGGCAGCATGGCCCTCAATTCGTCCTACATGGACCGCCAATGGTCTTTTTCTAACTGGTCAGAATCATCTAGAAAACTTCAACGGGTGGCCACTGGGCTCTGTGTGGTGAATTCAGGGCCTAATTTGCAGAGTCACGGGGAGCAGCCGTGCACTTCCCAAGGTGCCCAGCTGGCTTCTTGTAGTGTTGCTATTATAAGATTATCAGAAATGGCAAATGAGCATTGAGCAGCGGGGCCTCTTTTCTCTGGCTTTCAGGAAAATGTAGCTGCCGTAGTCTGCACCCTGGCATTCGCAGGCTTGAGGAAATGGGTGGCCAGTGGAGAAGGGTTCTCCTTTTATGATGCGAAGACTCCCTTCTTTTTAAAGATCTGTGAGGAATAATTCCAAAATTAGGCTTTAGTTCCTAGCCAACTTTTGAAGCTCTTCCTTTTGCCAATCCCAAATATCTCTTGTGGCATTTAGCAAGTCGTTAACACTTACAGAGTACTCCGTGGAGTGGAGTGTGTGCAAGACGGTGCAAGGAGCACAGGCCCAGCTCCCCGGCTTTGGGGTACACTTAATGAACTGTAATTGTTGGAGTTAATGATGGAGTTATTAAAGGCATGTGAAAAGAGTTATAACAACCTGGGGCATCTAAACATATTCTATTTGCTATACACCCATATTTTGAAAAGTTGTGTTTTAAAAAAAATAACGAGATAGGAAAGAACAGAAAAATTACCAGCATGTGACAGTTTGGGCAGGAGTAGGAGGGGACTGTGGAGCAGGCAGTATCTACCTTCTATCATCCAGGTCTTTTCTTCCTTTCCATGTCTTTGGCCCCACTGCAGGTTGGTGATGCCTAGCTTTCTTTATCCTGTTTCTTAAAAAAAATTTTTTTTTGAGACAGGGTCTCACTCTGTAGCCCAGACTGGTCCTGAACTCACTGTGGAGCCTAGACTGGCCTTGGACTCATGGCAATCCTCCTCTGTCAGGCTCCTGAGTGCTGGGATTATAGAGATGTGCCACCATACCCATTCTTTTTTTTCTTCCCATTTTATTGATATGTACAAATGCAAAATTTAAGGTTTACAATGGAGTTGAGCATTTTGTGCACATACATATCTTGTCAAGGTGACAAGAGTTTTCCTGCTCTCCTTTTGTCCCTCCCTTTACCCTCCCTTCCCTCCTTCCACGCCCACGCCCACTCTTTCACTTTGTCTTTTGTCTAAAGTTCCATGAGATAGTTGTGGTGTGGGTCTCTCATATCAGAGAGACCATTCGATGTTTCACCTTCTGCTTCCGACTTACTTCTCTAAGCACGATGTTCTCAAGTTTCTTCCATTTGCCTGTAAAACCCTCCACATTGTTGGACTTTATTGATGCATAGTATTCCATTGTGTATAAATACCACAGTTCGTGTATCCATTGGTCTGTTGATGAGTATTTTAGTGACTTCCATGTTCTAGCTATTGTTAGTTGTGCTGCTATGAACATGGGTATACATATATCTCTGTTGTATGTTGTTTTGGCCTCTTTTGGATATATTCCCAGGTGGGGTGTCGCTGGATCGAAGGGGATATTTATTTCCAGTCTTTTGAGAGCTCTCCATACTGCTTTCCAGAGTGGTTGAATGAATTTACACCCCCACCAGCAATTCAGGAGGGTTCCTTTCTTTTCGCAGCCTCACCAGCACTGATTACTATTTGACTTGTTGATATAGGCCATTCTCACCAGAGTGAGATGGTATCTTACCGTTATTTTGATTTGCATTTCTCTTATGGCTAGAGATGTTGAGCATCTTCTCATGTATCTATTGGCCCTTTGTACTTCTTCATGAGTGAACTGCCTCTTCATTTCATTTGCCCACTTTTCAATAGGATCCTTTATTTTGGTAGGCTTACTTTTCTTCATCTTCCTGTGTACATACCCATTCTTCAATCTTAAAATCATCATGTCTTGAGAGCCTGATGTCATGTTTTCTAGTCCTCAAAAGTGGCCAAGGAGTTGCCGTCTTCACAGGTCATTTTGCAGCCTGTTTAGACAACTGTGAGGCCCTGAGATGGCTTTGTAGGAAAGCTCTGTCAGAACAACACCCAATACAGATGCCAGCAACTGAGGGGAAGTTGCTTGGGGCGAGGGCTGCTAAGAGAGATGACTGGCTAAAACAGTAGGCAGAGAACACACGCTGCAGGAGATGGACTGTCAAATATTTTGAAGGCAATGAGTGTTTTGATTTTGAGGATGAGGGAACAGAGACAGAACTTCAGAGGGAGCAGAATTGAGGAAGAGAAAGGAGAGACCAAACAGGTGTTGTGGGGGTATTAACTGTTGGAACTTGAGTTCCTGCTCTTGTTGCTACACTTCCTTTTCCTTTTTCTTCTCATTTAGATTCAGAATTCAGAATGTAGGTTTTTTTTTTTTTTAAAATCACATTGTGCTCAGGGGTAGATGGATAAAGCCAGAACAGAGGAGTCAGCTGGACTGGAGATTGAATCTTCTTTCTTGGCTAGGATAAACAATAATCTTTAAATTGGGGCTTTTAATTTTTTTAAATTCTGAAATGCTTGGCTTTAAATATCAAGAGCTAAAGTCTAGAGAGCTGAGATTTTAGGAAGCAGGATGACATAATTTATTTTCCACTTAAAAGGAGAAAAAAATGTGGCCAGCTGGGGGAAGGAGCAGAACCACAGTCTGCTGTGGTACTTGGGTACTGTTGAGTTTCAGTGAGGGACTCAGCATCTTGATGTCCTGGGTTGAGTAAGAGAGGGTGGGATTGGGCAATTGGTGTTGTAAATGGATTGAAAGTATCCCCAAGAGCAGCAACATTTGTGACTTTTCATAGTTTGTGGCGAAAGGTCAGTAGGCCTGCTTCTAATGTGGCATTTGGGCTATGGAGTAGCAATGGCTAGAGAAAGTCTAGTTGGTAGGTCTGAGGCCAGCCTCCCAGAGACCCATATAAGTTCTGGGCTCTTTGGGGTGGAGGCAGAGGATATACAATCAACTGCCATGTGTGTTAGTCAGCTTTGCCATTGCTGGGACAAAAATACCTGACATCTGCCCCTTAATGAAGAGGTTTATTTTAATCTCATGGTTTCAGAGGCTTAGTCTGTGGTTGTCTGGCTCCAGGGCAGAAGTGGCATAATGGAAGGGCATGGAAAAGGAAAATTGTGGAACCATGCAACCAGGAAGCAGAAAGGGAAGGGAGAAGCTGGGGACAAAAACACTCTTTTAGGTCATGTCCTCAGAAACTCACCTCCTCCAACAGGGCCCCTAACTTCCTAATAGCACATTCAGCTGTGAACTCTAATGGATTAATCTACTGGTGAATGTCTCATGATCCTGTCATCTCAAACATATGAGACTTTTGGGGAACATTCTAAATCTAAGTCATAACATCATGGCATCCATCATGGCTGCAGAAGTAGCCGAGAATGAGTAGTAGTCCAGGGGAGATAAGAGTGCATTCTACAAGGAGGCTATAGGTTGTGTGTACTTCCTAGGAAGAAGCTACAGCAGGGAGATGAGTGGAGAAGACCAAATCAGGCATGGTATCTCTTAGCAGAGTAAGCCTGGATAGAGGACAGCTCAGAGATGAGGCATCCTTTCCAGAAGCCAGGACAAAACCTGCCCCTCCAAAACAGGAAATTAGAACATCCTCAGTGAGTAGGGAAGGAGAGGGAATGGGGGAGGGCATGCATTTCACAATAACTACATTTAAGTTCAAAAGAGCCTGAATAGCCCTGTACTGGAAAGATTATGATTTCTGCTTCAGGAAAAAAAGAGAGCTCATGAACTACGGTCAGTTATAGACAAAAATGTAACATTATTTTTTCACATCGCATGTTTTTACTTACCATAAAGGTTTTCCTAGAAGAAGTGAAGGCACCAAAATGTAGTTGAGTAAGAACGAATGTAGAAATCTCTAGAGGGAAAGCACAATGGACTGGAGTTGATTATGATGAAACTTGACTAGTCTCCAAGAGGGAGCTAGGGATGGAAAAAGCATATAGATGTTGCATGATGCCCAGAGACGGCTACAATTAGGGCCCAATCAGCTGTAGTTTTCCAGCACATTGATCTATTTAATCGGCAGCTCTCGTGTCGTCCGTTTACAGGGAATCATGAACCCAAGGAAGGCTTTAGCCTCTCCTGATCCTCCCAGCTCCCAGCATGCAAAGCTCATAATATATTAATGCCAAGAAAATGGCTCCTATACACAGGACATGGAAAAAGTGCTCAGCAATACTTCTTCAAATACTGCCTGGGACCAGATGGGGCTTGACCTATAGACATCTGTCTTAGTTACTTTTCATTGCTGTGATGGAATACCTGACATCTAATTAGGAGAGGAAAAGTTTACATTAGCTCACAGTTTCAAAAGGTCACAGTCCACACAGTGGCGGTCCCCAATAACAGAAGCACATGGCAGAGGCAGAGGTGAAGGCAGCATCTCATGACATGGTCAACAGGAGGCCAAGCCGAGTCTAGTCCCGTCTAGTCCGGTCAAGTTCCCTAAGGAAAGAAGGATGGGCAGAAGCAGCGTGTATCCTTCCAGGTTCCATCCCAGTGATCTACCCCTACTGGGTCCAGCCTCAGTGTTCCAGCCCTTCCAGGCTTACGCCCCCACCATATGTCTGCAATCTCATCCACCCAGACCAGTCTCCTAACAACCCATGGTTGATGACCCACAGCATCTGAATACATGATACTTCTCGGGGCTTTCCAGATCCAAACCACAAGAACATGACTTCATTCTTGGCTCCTCAAGTGTCTGCTCTTCAGGATGGGGAACAGAAGGTGAGATGAGTGTGTTCTCACTCAGGTGACTCGTTTGTTCTCAGAGGGTGAGAAAAGATCCAGATGTGTCTGTCCAAAACAAAGTCACCAAACCTGCTCTGACTCCTGATCGCTGAGTCATTATTAGGGAGGTTTAATAAGAAAATGATATGCAAGTTTGTTTTCCAGTTTAAGAAAGGTTTCCACGCACAGAATGAGGCCAGTGACATGCCTGCCTGTGCCCAGTGGAGAGGGCCCCATGCTTTCTTCTGAGGCCCCTGCTTCCCTTGGGCTGTTCTGTATTTTAGCTTTACATTCCCCAAACTCCTTTTATTCTTTGCCTTTTGGATTTTAGCACTTGAGGCTTCCCAAGTTTCAATTTTGTATTTGGAGGAAAAATGGGATTCCTTTCCTTTGAATGGAACTGGGGTTTCCTTTCTAATTTTCTGAATCTTTGTAAAATTCAGACACCTTAAGTCATGGTCAGATTATTACTGAATCATGCATGGGCTTTGCTGTCTGAAATTTTTTGCTTGTGAAGAAGGTTTCTTAGGAGAGTGTGAACTACTGCTAAAGAAGAGAGATTCGGAAAGATTTAGCACATTTGTAGGCATGTATTAATTCATGTGCAGAAGCTGAGATCTTAGGGGTAAAGGACAGTACAGGCATGAAGGAACTTCGAGCGCTCAGGAGGCTCTCAGGTAAAATAATTGCAGTTATAGTGCTAACGAGTACGTCTCATACCATTCTCCAAATTACTTTTTGAATGAATAGTCATGATCTTTAATTTTATTCATGAATTTTATTTCTTTAATGGGTTGGGAAGGCCACACACTGCATAGGTTGAGCCATCACCTTCCAACAGGGGGATGTGATACCTAATTTCCATCTTGTGATATTATTAGCTCTTAACAATCACTTCTTATATTTAAATCATTAGAGGTTACAAACTGAGGATTTCCTAATTTTATCATTTTTGTCTCTATTAGCCAAAATGCTATGATTTATTTTCTACTTGTAGAAGTCCTATCCTCTATATATTAGCTTTTGTTTACAAATAAATTTCAAAAAATTTTTTTCTACTTTGAAATTTGTCTTTTTTTCTTTTCTTTTTCTTGCCATGTAGAAGTTTTAAAAACATTTACTTATTCATTTATTTTTGGTGGTGCTGAGAATCAAATCCAAGGGGTTTGTAGCTTGCATGCATGTACGTTTATTTTTAAATTTCTTTAAATGAAAAAAATTTTTATGTACTAGGGATTGAACCCAGAGTCTTGTACATGTGCACTACTATTGGGCCATGGCCTCCAGCCTAGTTTACTTTTTATGTAATAACATTTTTTAATTAAAAATTGTCCCGAGTTTTAAATCATGGTCAGAAAAAATTTTCCCTTCTCCAAGTAGTAGGGAAATTTCCATATTCTTTATTTGAATATACACTGTGGTTTGGATTTGAGGGCTCCCAGAAGCGTGATGTATTTGGACATAGTGGGTTAACTATGCAGCTGTGTGGTATTGGGCAAGGGCCTGACAATAAGGGGCAGAAGCTTGGGGCTTGACCTGGGAAGATTGTATTGACTTGTGCAGGTTGGGAATTGCCTCAGGCAGAGAATTCAGGTGTTTGTTACTGATTGGTGAGCCCGGAAGTGAGGGAGGAGAGAGAGCCCAAGTGGCAGCTGGAAGGAATTAACGGAAGGAAGAAGAAACATTGGTATAGCTTCTTCCTGGGACAGCTCTCGCCTGGCCAGAGTCTCAGACTCCCTTGGCTCCTGCTTCACTTGGCTTCTGCCCGCAACGGGGTGAGCAACTCTCCAGCCTCTGCCAGGTGCTTCCCCCATTGGCAGCTACCCATCAACAGGTTGTGTGGGACCTTCTGAAACTGTGAGCTAAATAAATCTTTCCTTCCTTAAATTGTGCATGTCACTTATTTTATCCCTGCAACACATAAGTAATAAAGACATTATCCATATAGTTTTATTTCTTTTGTGTTTAAATTCCTAATCCATTTGAATTTAATCTGGAGTGTAGTTCAAGCAAGGGATCTGATGTTATCTGCTCTCGTATGGCTGTATAATTGTATCACTTATTGAAGAGTTCATATTTTCTCTGTTTGGCTTTCTTGTTCAGACACAATGAGTTTAGCCTTCAGATTTTATTTCCTGCTAATGTGACAACATCAATAACTTTTAATTATCAAGGTTTATAGTGGGATTCTGGCAAGTCAAGCGCCCTTAACCTATTGCATTGTTCTTATTTTTTAGATCTTTTCTGGTGGCTTTGGCTTGCTTGTTTTTCCAAATAAGCTTATAATTAGCTTAATATAAAAAACAGTAGTTTTATTGAGATTGAATTATACTTATAAAAATCATACAAAAATCAACATGATTAAGGTGTGAAATTTTCTGTCCAAAAACATGTTTCATTTCATTTACTTGGATATACTTTTATTTTTTGAGATTGCTTTATAGTTTTCCTCAGATAAATTTTGTATGTTTCTTTCAGGCGTATATCTAGATACTTTATTTTTATTGCAGTAAAATGGGGTTTTCTTTTTCATTAGTCTTCTGTTTTATTATTATTATTATTATTATTATTATTATTATTATTATTTTAACTGGTTACTTGTAGTACCTGTTACTTTACTAAATTTTGTTTGTAGCTAAAATTTTTTTACAAGCTTCCATTGATTCTTGGTAAATTTTGAGATTATGTTATTTGCCAATAGAGATTTCCTTCTTTCACTCCAATTCTTACTTCTCTAGCTCCCCTCTTCTGCCTATTGAAGGGGCATTAGTTCCAACGCAGTAGTGCTTTGAGGAAAAACTAGTGCTTGTTGTGTTTGCTCTTGAACTTTGTAGAAAAGCCTTGGTGTTGCCCCATCTGTTAAGACTCTAAATTTAGGAATTTTGTCTGTAGAGTCTTCCCCACTCACCCTTGAACCCCATTTTTGTTATGTGTGTGTGATATTTGTGTGTAAATGTATAATAGAATTAATTTTTACATACTGACCTTGTATCTTAAAGCTTTGCTAACTTTGTTTGTTAGTTCTAGTAGTTATTTTATAGTTTTCTGAGAACTTTCTACAAAAATGTCTGTTTCATTACAGATACTCCTGACCTTTTAATGTATTACGAGATTATTTTTCTGTACCTCAATGAGCATTGTTATACTGTACAAGAACTTTAAAGCAATTATGCTTTAAAGTTCTTGTCTAACATGGGGGTCATCTCAGAGGTGGCATGTGGGTTTATTTTTTCCCTTGAGTCCTTTTGTTGAATAAACTTATATTGTAAAGACTGCCTGTGATTTCTCCAAAGAGTGCTGACATTTTGTTTTAGCAGGAAATTAACTTGAGTGAGACTCAGAATGGCAACCACCCTGTCTGTGTTGGGTGACAGCTCAGATCTCTGATCACATCTTTTAGCCATAGCTGTAAGATGCTTTTGGTTTGTTCCACACATGCATAGTTCCTAGCCAGAGACTTGGGCTAGATTTATACATGCAATTTGAGGTTCTCTCTCTCTCTCTCTCTCTCTCTCTCTCTCTCTCTCTCTCTGTATTCCTTTCTGACGTTCCACTCCTATCTGCTGGTGGCCTTGTCTTGGTTCCTCTGTTTAGAAGGTAGATTTTTCTAGCATTGTTTCTTGATGGAAAGAACTACTTTTTTTTTTAATACAGTGTTACATATTGAATCCAGGGCCCTGTGCATTCTAAGCAAGTGTCTAGCAGTATTTAGGCCAGCCCACAAAATATTATAGCAACTGTGGTCTTCCTTAAATCAAAGCTACAAGAAACTGCTGCATTTGTCAATTTTGTGTCACTGAGACAAAATACCCAATATTTATAACTTAAAGGAGAAAAAGTTTACTTTCATCTCACAGTGTCAGAGGTTTAAGTCCACATTGGCTGAAGTATCATGGTAGAAGGGAATGGTGGAGGAGCACTGTTTACTTCGTGTCAGCCAGGAAGCGGAGGGAACAACAAAAATGGGGCAAATCATGAAGGAGAAAGGAAGAGTGAAAGAGATGGGGAGGAGGGGGACTGGAAATAGGTTATACATTTCCAGATGACAGCCCCAGTGACCTGCTCCCCCAGCTGTCCTCAACTCCTAGCACCCAATTCAGCTATGAACTTACCAGTGGATTAAGCCATTGATGAGATTGGCATCCCCTCCCAAAGCTCTGCTTCTGAATATTTGCTGCACTGGCAATCAAGTCGTCAGTGTATGAGTCTTGGAGGGACAAGACTTTGTATTTAAATCATGAAAACAAGGAACTTACTCCATCCTCAGTCCTTGTTCCAAGTTTTGTTCCTTTACAAAATATATTTGCCTTTGTTCAGTCTTCAGAGTGCTCAGATGTTTTTTTTTTTTAAATTATTTATTTCCCAAGAGCTTAAAGCTGTTATTTGGTTTGGTGAGAGTTTATTCCTTTATGCTAGCAGCAGAACTTGTTTTAGTACCTAAAAAATCTTCCAAAGTGTCAAGTTTAGGAAGAAATCCATCCTCTGTGGCAGTGCCTAGTGGGATTATTTTTGACCCTAAAAGTCTTTCAACAGTGATTTCTCAATCCCTCCTACAGTAAAGCTTGTCTTTCTGGATGAGGAGGCAGGCATGGGCCTCCTGCTTAACAAGCATATGTCCAAAGGAGTACTGCCTGCCACTTAGGTCCTGAGCCTCACTGTGACTGCTCACTGCTAGCCTTGGGGCTAAATGGAACAGGGGCAATGGCAAGAATCACAGCTCCCACCTGTGAGTTTGCAGAATTTTGCTCAGTAAGTATTCCAGTTTGTAGAGCAGATTTAGAACAGAGGTAAAAATCTCTTTAAATGTCCCATGTATGAGGATTCTCTTCAGTCTGATGGTAAGACAATCATACAGTTTCCATCAGGAGAATATTGTGTCTACAAAAACACAGGAAAAAGGAAGCAGAGACGAGCTCCATTTGTCAAATCTTGAGTAATATAATCACTGGGCCCAGCATATCACCTTTTGCCTTTTTATAACTGTCACACTAAATTTGCTCTTTTTCAAATTCTACTTCTTTCATATAGCTTTTTATAATTGTTACTAGTCTCATGGTTTTTTTTTTTAAACAAGAACTGAGTGTTTGTGGGCTATGTTATCTCCTGTGTGGCCCCTTGAAAATTTCATATGTCCCTGTTCCATCCTGTCTATCAGTCTGTAATCATTCTGAGGAATGGATGCTGTTTCTCAACTTATCTACCCAGTAGTGCCCAGTACAGGACGTGCTGTCAAAAGAAAGTTGGGCTCAGCTTGAAACTTGAAATCCATTTTGACAGCTCAGGGCTCTGGGTTTCAATAGGAAATAATGCCTGCAAATTAATGTCTGTAAATGTCATAGCAGGTGGTCTTAAAAACCATGTCAAAAACATACCAGGAAAGGCAGGGCAATTTTACCCATTGAGGAGTCTGAGTTTGCAGTGCAGGATATTAACAGTGAAGCTTTAAACCAAATAAGTAAATAATGGACCTGTATATCCTAAGATTGCAACTTAAGTAGAGGGGCTTAAAGCCCAAATGAACATTAACAAGAAAGCAAACATGGCTATTTCAACAGCTTATAGATTTGACTGAGTTAAATCCTGGGACATGATCCTGACATTTTAATTGCAAATAAAATTTAACAGAATGGGTAAGGACATAGCACTGAATAAGAATAGTACTTTATTCTCGTCCTGTACATGAAATGTCAACCTGACTTCTTCTCCCAGAAGGCTCTGTGAGCCCAGGAGTTTTCTCAGCAGGATGCCTCCAGGTCTTCCACTAGAGTTACATTATTGGTATTGTAGACACAAGTAGTTTTTGGACATTCTACATCCTTCTGTTTGTTTCTTGACCCAACACAATGTATCCACTGTTTTGCCAGGAGTGCTTCTGGTTTTGTTTTATTCCATATTATTTTCCCTCCTGATCCATCATTGAATAATCCTTAATTCCTCCCTCCTCTGTAATTTCCAGTGCTTATTCTCCACACTTACTGGGGACTGATCTTTCCTGCTCGCTTAATTCAGCTCATTTCTATTACACATGGGAAAATCAAGGTCAGAATTTCACAGTCAGTTTCTCAAGGTCATACAGTAATTTGGTGGCATAGCTGATTAGAATCTGAGCCTTCACTGACAGTAGGCTTCCTCCTGCATGACACTGCAGTTGCTTACTATTATAAACATATGACACCAGCAACAACAACCACAAAATAATGCCTTATTTCTGTCGAGTGCTCTATACTTTATTTCCCAAGTTACTTATCTTTTATCAAGATAGCACTGATTTAGTTGGAGGACTTCCCCCTAAGATGGATAAATACTACACCAACATTTGGTCTTTAGAGTTAAACTCTATTAAAGTTTTTTAAGTCAGCAAATAAAAATTATTTATACGTATAAAATATGTGTTTTACTATTTATATATTGTAGAATGGCCAAATCAGGAGCTCTATTTTTGGAGGAGAATATTTATTAGCATTTTCCACAGTGTGGATAAAATACGCCAACATCGTCCTCTTTCCGTTGTTAAGATTCTGTGCTTACCACGCAGCCTTCTGAGGCCTAATTTGGTGTAGTAGATACACTAATAGCAAGAAGGTAGGCTGGCTAGACAATCTGAGCACATTATTACTTCAGGCCCCAAAACAGATAATTCTTCTGTGCAGTTTAATAAGATGGCATTCCAGTTACTCAGTTTCTGGAAACTGTGGCTTTTGTGACTTATCTCTTGTGGTTATTTTGGAGGAAACCGACAGAATCAAATTTCTGAAACTGCCCACGTGTGGTCAGATCCTCAGCTCTGAAGGCTGTGCTGTGCTGTAGCTGCCCGGCTCCAAGGAACCATGGCCTTCCACAGACAGAACCCTGCATTGTTGGTTCTGTTTGGCATATCTTCTTTGATGCAGGCTAAGACTTTTCACAGGCAGAATTTGGTACCAACAAAACCTGAATCCATCGAAAATGTTTAAAAGGGTACTTTCATGTTATGCATCCTTTGCCACACCCACAATAGAAGGAATGAATGTGGTTGAATGGCCTGGTGATTGGGTCATCAGAGACACCAGGGCATGGAGGTGCAAAGGTGATGTGTAGGTCCTGCCATTCGTCCTGGTGGGAAGGACTCCGTGTCTCAAAGATGGGGAGAAAAGAAAATCGGTATCTGGAATATTTGGTTTAAATACATTTCTGAACTTATATTTGGAGAAATAAATTCATATAGTCATACTAGAAGCTTATTCACCTTGTAAAACAGATTTAGTCTTATATAGAAAAAGTCATTTGAAATTGAAGGATTTAGGACTCAGGGAAGGAAAATTTGGGTGGTTTGGGGCTGGTAAGAGGGTGGTCTGTTTTCTCATCTTACTGTGCACAGAGCAAAGTGGTGGCTCAGTAAAGCCTGTGAAGTGGCACTGAGGCCAAAGCCAGTGCTTAGCAACAGGCTTGCAGAGCTCGTGTGGGAGATACAAAATTTTTATAAGAAAAATGCCTCAACTTTCCTGTTATGATGATTGGACCATTAATCTTTTTCTCTGGGAGGAAAAATCTGTTGGATACCAAGACTACCAGCTGTTAGTGAACAAAGCTATAGGTTCACCTGTAGAAATATTTGTGGCTTCTTTTCTTTTCCTCTCAAACATGTTATTTGAAAAGATACCAACAGAACTGCCACCTCAGCCCAGTGAGAGAAGCAAGAGGTGTTTGTGTTTGGCACTGACGATGGAAGGACTAAAACCAAGATACACACATTTAGTATTTTCTCTTTTCTTCCTCCTCCAGTCCTTTGCTTTCATGGAAAGACATGGATGATAAATTACCACCTTTTCATATGTTAATGACAACACTCTAAAGACATCTACCTGGAAGGACAGTTTGGCACAGGCTGAGGAAGAAGGACATTGTCCACCTGTTTGTACCTGTTGTTGGACACAGATCTAGGACACAGCATCCTCTGGGCTTGGGATGAGAATATTTTGTTTCCTCTTCTTTTGACTCACTCTTTCTTCAGGAATTCTTGGCTTTGGTATGCTGAATGCCACTGAGAGTTTTGACTGGACAGTTCACCATTTTGTGCATCCCCTGGACAAGTGGAAGTAAACATTGCTTTCTTGGGTTTGGGCTTTTCCTTGGGCAAATACAGCCCCATAGAAGTCTGGGAGTGACCTGAGGCTTAAGAACTGAAGATTTGGGTGTCTCACTGTGGTTCTTGAGGGCCACAGAGGCTAATGAGGTTCACAGAACAATAGAAGAACTGAATCAGCAGTAATCAAATCAAGGCACAGTTGGTTGGCTGCCTACAGATGTGGGTCATGAAATGGGAAGAGGCATTGGTGCCTTGTTGCGGGAGCATCCACAGGCTCAGGGAGAGGCCTGCTCTCCCAGGGGCCTGTAGCCACCATCCCTTCTCCATGAATGGAAGCATATTTTTGCTTCTTTTCTTCTGGTGCCATTAGATGCTCCTCTCCCTCCCCTCTCCCCCTTATTATAAACATTACAGAGACAGAACAGAGAGTGATTCAGCTCTGTTGTCCTTGGAGTGAAGAAGCTTAGGTGGTGGCTTCTTTCAAAGATCTGTCAGGGATGATGTGTTAGCAGGGATGGGAAAATGAAAACTCAAAGCCTCAAGTGGGCTACAGAGGAAGCACAGGTCACAGGTTGTGATGGTTTTGAAAAATTGTGGATACTCCTGGCTTATTTTCACATTTTTTAAATCAGTATGAGTGGATTTGAAGAATTACAGTTTGCAGTTTTCCCTAAAAGGTAGCAAGGTGCTATGCAAACTCTTGAATAATTCCACACTAGAAGGATACATGGGAAATTATCATACCCATTTCTTTATCTGCACCCACAGCTAACCCAACTACCTGACTTAACACTAGCCCCCCTCGAAAAACCTTCACTTGAAGTATCAATTGCTTGTTTTGTCTTTGTGATAATATTTATTAAGCGTTTTCTGTTTCAGTCCTTGTAATTGTCCTACCAGGAAGATGTCATCATTATCCATTTTATATAGATGAGAAAACTGAGGCTTAGAGAGGTTAAATCACTTGCCCAAATTCATGTGTCTTTTTAGTTAGGGCCTGGGTTGGCCCCAAGCCCAGGTGGTTGGACTCTTAAGCCCATTCCTAACCACTGACAGGGAGTCTTCCTCACTGTTTTAGTTATCTTCTTATTGCTGGGACAGAATACCTGACACCCACAATTTAAGGAAGGAAAGATTTATTTTAGCTTACAGTTTCAGAAGGTCACAGTCCATATTTGGGCAACTGGCAATGGTAGAAGCACATGGTGGAACCACAGTGGGAGGAAAGCAGCTCTCTGTGTGGCAGAGAGAAAAGCAAGTGAACAAGCAAGGGAAGCGCTACCCTTCCAGGTCCTGCCCTAGTCATGTGCCCCGTCTCTGAAAGCCCCGTGTTCTGCCCCTTCGGACCATATATATATATATATATATATATATATATATATATATATATATATATATATATATTCTCTGTTGCTTTATAATATAACTTGATGTCTAGAATTGTGATGCCATCTTGTTCAGGATTGCTTCAAATATTCTCTCTTTTGGTTCCATATGAATTTTGGGATTGTTTTTTCTAGTTTTGTAAAATGTAATTTTGGTATTTTGATAGGCATTGTATTGAATCTGTGTATCAGTTTTGGCAGTAGACATTTTGACAATATTAGTTCTACCTATCCAGGAACAAAGTATGTCTTTCTCTTTTCTAAAGTCCTCTTCAATTTCTTTTTTCAACATAATGTAGTTTTCACTGTAGAGGTCCTTAATTTCTTTGGTTAGGTTTATTACTAGATACTTAATTTTTTGAGGAGCTTGTTGAGAATGAAAATTTTTTTCTCAGCTCCTTCTTATTGAGTTCATTGTTAGTGTAGAGGAAGGCTGTTGATTTGTTTGTGTTAATTTCATAACCTGCAACTTGGCTGAATTTCTTAATTAGTTCTAAGAGTCTATTGGAGGAGTTTTGGGATCTTCTAGGTAGAGAATCATGTCGTCTTCAAATAAGGATAATTTAACTTCTTTCTTTTGAATATGCATTCCTTTATTTCATTCTCTTGCCCGATTGCGCTGGCTAGGGTTTTGAGTACTGTATTGAAAAGGAGTGGTGAGAGTGAGTAACATTGTCTTGTTCCTGACTTAAGGGGAGATGGTTTCAGTTTTTCCTCATTTAGTACAATATTTTCAGTAAATTGGGTATAAATGGCTTCTATCATTTTATGGTAAGACCCTTCTGTACCTATTTTCCTCAGTTTTTTTTAAAATAACATGAATGTATCTGAGATTTTGTTAAAGGCTTTTTATGCATCTATTGAGATGACAAATTTTCTTTTCTTATAAAGACAGAAGTTAGATTAGGGCCTGCTCCAATGACCTGAAATGTTAATTACCTCTTTGAAGATGCTGTCTCCAAGTACAGTCACATTCTGTGGTACTGAGGGTTACGACTTCAATATGTGAATATATCGGGGGACACAATTCTGCCCATAACATGAAGGATGAAGCATGTAGGTCCTTTAGAATCCCATAATGAAGAAATTACGTCTTTTTCTTCTCTTTTGTGTGAGGAGTAGTCTCATATCTGCTGTTTGCCTCCCAGGGTTTCTTTTCCAATTAGTTAATTAAGTACACTAGTCTTTGTTTTTCTGTTGATTACCTGAATATGCTCCATTTTATGCCCTGGGTTAAGAAATTGGATCTAAACTAAAAAGTATTTGCTCATTTACATTGAAATATAGAGAATATGCCCATTGTTGATTGATGGCATTCATTCTGGATTGGGAGAGAAAAATTTAGAGCAGAGAAGAAGGAGATAAAGAGTATAAGTGACTCTGGCTATTTGGAGATCAATTCTAATTTCTATAATATTTACTCTTCAGGTTTCTCCCTTAGCTGGATCCTTCTGGCCTTAGATCGTATATTGAGTTACTAGGCAAAAAGAATCATAGAAATATAAGATTTCAAGGCTCCAGGAAGCTAAGTCTTGGCTGTGGCCCCAGTGCTGTAAAAGGCTGAGCCGAGACCAGCACTGAGGCTCCCATCTGCCCCTCCAAGCAGTGAATTTCTCTCTTCCTGTTCACAGCCTGGGCTTTCTTATATCATGTTGTTGCCATAAATGAATCTTTTTTTTTCCCCTTTGTTCTTCTCAGTCATCAAAGTCTGAAGAAGGGTCTGGCAGTGACTTCTCCACAGGTTCCTAGTGTGTTTGTCTTGCGAGACTCATTGGAGGCAGAGAGACATTTGCATGCGAAGTGTGTTGAAGTATTTTGTTTCACAAGCCAATTTGGGCAGTTCTCCCTGCACAGATAGATAGGACCAATTCTGAAGCCTGAACCATCTTAAGAAATTAGTTCCTTCTAAATTGCTATAAATTGTTATGGACTGCATGTTTATCTGTTTCTCGCCCCTCAAAATGCATGTTGGAACCCTAGCTTCTGCCTATAGGGCAGTGTTAGGAAGTGAGCCTCTGGGAAGTGATTAGGTTATGAGAGTGGCCCTTAGAATGGAATTGGTGACCTTATCAGAAGAGGAAGAGAGTTTGTCTTCCCTCTACCAAATGAAAATTTGAGAAACCAATAGTCTATAACCCAGAAGAGAGACCTCTCTAGAACTCCACCATGATGGCACTTTAATCTCAGACTTCTGGCCTCCAGACTGATGAGAAATAAATTCCTGTTGTTTAGAAGCTTCCAGTCATGGTCCTCCGTTAGAGCGGCCAAAACTAAAACAATAACCATTCAGCAGGCTGGAAGGGCCTGAAAAGAGGGGAGGAGACACGCGTTGGAGCTCTGTGCCTGTTCCAGTAAGTTTATGCTGGTCTGAGTCCTTGAAAAACAATTTTTTAAAGATCTCTTTAAGTTAGAAAATATGTTTTTCTCCCATTCTGGGAAAGTTTCTATCCTATTTTTTTTTTTTCTTGCACAAAAGAGAGGGATGGACAGGTATGATCTCGGGTGTTTGTAGATCTTGGTTAGCCTGAGACTCTGCCAGGATAGACTACATGTTGAGTTAGTTTTCAGTTTCAGTTTCAGAGTTTTACCTATTTCCAGGGGGAGAGCCAGAGTGCTAGGAAGGCTTGGGCTCTATTACAATGTACTTCACTTGAAGCTCACTAAAAGCTATTGGTGATGAATGGCAGACAGCAAACAAGTGAGAGGCTGAGTGTACAGGCATGAGCAAGCAGCAGCTGTTGAATAGTGAACCCCAAGAGTTCAATTACCCCAGTTCCCTCCACAGAAGGTAACCATGGAAACCTCATAATCCAAGGCATCACCAGTCGCCAAGCTAAAAACACACACGTGCACACACACAAGTGTGCCGTGTATGTGTGCATGTGCCCATGTTTCAGTTACAGTGTATGTAGGGTGTGTTTGTGCCATGTCTTGGCAGTCTCTGTGTGTGTGTGTGTGTGTGTGTGTGTGTGTGTGTGTGTGTGTGTGAAATAGAATTAGTATGGGCGTTCATTGCCACATGCTTTCCGGTTCTGTTCTCAGGATGGTGAACGAGCCTAGGCTTGTCCTAATGTTTGGGTGTTGCACTCAGAGATGGCTTGAGTAGGAGGGAGAGGACGTGCATTTCCATCTGGGGGGGGGGGTTGTATGGTGGCATGGTTTGAGCATATAGGAAGATTTTAAATTTATTTTTCTTGTGTCAGGTTTCTATAGCACCAAAGGGAATAGGAATTGGATTTTTCACCAACTGGGAGGTATTATTCCTCTGGAATGGGAAAGCTCAGCGTGGATTGTATTGAACTCCTCAAACAATCTAGTGCGGATGTAAACTTAGGTTTGGGAGTATCATTTTGACAAAGCAGTATCTGTTCTGGGGGCATCTGTTGATCCTCCCACCCCCCCGCCAGCTTTCTGTTTTACACCTCATCCTTTTCTCCACCTCTTGGGACTCGTCTGCCTGTCTCATGAGGGGTATGGAAATGTTGCACATGCGAAGGGGGTGGGAGGGCACAACTCACAGAAGCCTGCTAATGAAATGAGTCGTTCAGTATGTGCATGGTATCAGGAAGATTGTGTTGTCACTTGGAGATCACTAGGGGTAGGCAGCTCCGTCTGGATTAAGGATTATTTGGAGAAAGAGCTTTATGCAGGGTGGGGCTCCAAGCCAGGCATGCCTGGGTTTCTGGATTACATATAATGGCTGTATACTGTGCAAAAGCTGGTCCTGAGCTTGAGGCTGCCCAGAAGTAGTGGGAGCTCTGTGCACAAGGCTTATGTGTCTGCATAGTTATCAGCGCTACCTCTCTCCTGTTCTGTGATGTATGAATGAACACGTTTCCGTTAGAGAGCATGGGGGAGAACCCCATGTATTCTGAATTCTTGCTTTTGTTTACATTTATACCTAAGTGTTCTTAAGTGCATAGGTCCTGCATAGGAACCAGGGGAGAAGGCCGGGCGGTAGATGCTGCCAGGTGGTTGCCTGCAGCACTGGCACCTCAGACAGAGGCTGAGCATCACAGAAATGGCTGAAGGGAACCAGTCACTGGCACTGTTCAGGTCCCACATTCCTGCAGAGCCCTCATTTCCTCCAGGAGCTTGTTCCCTTCTGGGGGATCAGTGAAGTCTGCAAGAGCCACCTCCCCAGCAGAACAGTCTGGGTGAAGGTCTTGTCTTTCCCCATCACCTGCAGCGCATAGGGTGGCTCCCTCTAGCCCTCTCTACCCTGTCTCCGTTCTGGGTATGTCTTGGGTCTTTACCAAGCAGTGATTCAGAAAACTGTGGTTTTAGGGTATTTTTACCCTTTCATTCAACAACTGTTTCTGAAGGACCTCCCGGATGGCAGGTGCTGGGATATAGCCGTGAGCAAAGCACCGTGTTTTTCCCTCCATGAGCTCACATGCCAGTGGAGGACAACCAGTAAATACACAGTTACAGTGCAGTGATCTGAGGCATGAGAGAGGCTCACTCAGGCCAAGGAAGCTTGGAAGGGACACCAGGCATGTCTTGGAGGACAAGGAGGCTTCTTAGAGAAGCTGATGTCTGATCTGCATCCTGCAGGATGAGGGACCATTAGCTGGGTCCATAGGGGGTCACAGGTTGCTTCTCAGCAACAGGAAATGGAGCGTGTATTAAAAACATATCAGGTGGAACCTGATGGCAAATAGTATGCTTAAGAGAAAGAGAGAGAACAGAGAGAGACAGTCAGAGATGGAGACGCACAGGAGCCAAACTCAGAGGCTGAGATGGACACAGCAACAGCTGGACAGAGATGAAAGGCTGAAAGACAGAAAGGTGGGACGCAGGCCACAGAGTTCTGCACTGTGAGAGTTGGCAGGAGCCACGGCAAGCATCTACAGCTTCCTCATGTTACAGATAAAGAAATGGGGCAAGGAAAAGCTAAAGAATTCCCAAAAATATTGAGTTGGAATGCTGAGTCAGGGACTTGGAGGGGACCTAGAGAGAAGGTGAGGAGGGAGCTGAGGCAGAGATGAAATGAAGAGAGTTAGCGAGGGGTGCTGGGAGCTCAGACCCTCAGATCCTGGGCTTGCTTTGCAAGACCTTGGTGCAGGGAAAGTGTAGCTGAAATCTGAGTTGGATATCTTTCTTTCCTTGTCCCCTAGCTTTTCCTCTTTCTCCTCCTCTCTTTCCCCCTTCTAACCATATCCTGCCTACAGCTAGGTGTCAGGGAACTGGTTTCCATGGCTACTAAATGGCATTCCAGCAGGCTGAATTATTAAACCAGGGTCTTTGCTTTGAAGCCAAGGCCCCAGTATAGAAGTCCCCAAGTCCCAGTAGGGGGCACAGTGTGGGGCACAGGCCTGGGCCAGGGCTGAAGGCACGTCTACTGTCTGGATGAAGATAGGGTTTCTTCTGGGCTGTGACCCTGGTTGTGATTGTGAAGGCCTGGGGTTGTATCTGCTGGGCTTTGGGAAGAGGCGCTGTGCTCTGCACGAATTCCTGCCTCCCAGCTTTCCCTACCTCCTCTGCCCACAGAAACAGCCACAACTCATTCAAATGGGATAAGAACTAAGATTAATGTTTTTCTTATGCCTGAAAGGTTACCATATTGTTCAAATTGTTCAGTTACTTATAGCCAGAGAGGCAAGAAATAAAAATGGCAGGTGTGTCCAGGAGGTTGTACTTGGCTACCAGGGATTGTGTTAGGCAACACAAGGTCAAGGGCATCTGCTCTGGGACCACCTAGCTGGAGGACCTGGCACTCTCCAGTGTGATGAAGAAGCTGTCAAGGAAAGCCTTGTTTGTGGACATGGTTGTTGTTTGTTTTGGTGGTGCGGGGTGGTAAGCAAAGATGTTCTTCTTTTAAGGAGATTCCAAGCCAGGAAAACCATCAGCCTTCTGGTATCCTAGTTCTTTAAACTTTTCCATTTAAAAAACAGAAAGGGAAGCCCAAACACTGTAGTGTGCGTACTCCTGGTGTGGGCTCTTGGAAGCTCATACCTGCGCTGTGTGTGTGAACATGTTGGAGTGATTGTGGGACATGAAGAATAAATTTTGGGATGAATGGAGTCATTTCCCCTTCCCTTCCCAGGTCTCTAAGGATTCTGAGATTAATTTCCTAAAATGAGAAGCTATCTCTCTTTCCTTCTTGGCTCTGTGCTGCTTCTCCCTTGGGAGGAGGGCTGCAGATCTGCAGGCTCAGGATTCAGAGGTGCGAGGTCTCCCCTCCAAGAGGGATTCCCACAGCTTTTTTTTTTTCTTTTGAGACAGGGTCTCACTCTGTAGTTCAGGCTGGTCCTGAACTCACTATGAAGCCCAGCCTGGCCTAGAAATCATGGCAATCTTCCTGGCTCAGCCTCCTGAGTGCCAGGATTGATTACAGGTGTGCACCACTGTTCCTGGTTTATGTGGTACTGCGGATTTGAACTCAGGGCCTTGCACTTACTATGGATTCTTAGCTGGAACACACCACACACACGTATGCACTCCCCTTGTCCCTTTTAGTAAGGGAAAGCAGACCTACAAGAGTGTTCCCAGAAACCTGTCAGCCTCTGAAAAACTGATGTGTACCTCTGATGGTTCCCCCAATGCCCAGCTGGTACCTTTTTTGTTTATTTAGTCTCAGGGATAACAGCTCAGCTTACTCAAAGCCTCATTCACAGAGACTTGACTAACTTCTTTTCAAGCTTGGTGAGAAGTTTAGGACTTAGCTGACCTGAGCGCTCCTTCTCCCAGTCCGACCTTCCAGGGTGAGAGGGGAACTAGCTGAGCAGCTTACCCTGCCCTGGCCTGCCACTTCCCTTCCTACTCAGCGGGGAGCTGGTGGTGGCTTTATGGTTTACTTTGCCCCGCTCAAAGCTTCCCCAACATGTGCCAGGGCAGGCAGGGTACAGAGGATGACACCTGGCTATGGAGGGGCCCTGCCCTCAGCCCTGGAGGCTCTCAGCAAGTCAGAAGGGCCAGCTGTCCTCCTGCACCCCTGGCAGCCCCCAGAGGAAGCCTTCCAGGGCTCACCACAGGAAGATAGGAGCTGGGAAGGAAGGCGGCCCTGCGGCGCTCCTCCCTCCCCGCGGCCTTCTAGCCCTGCTCTCCCTGCACTGCGGTCTCTTCTGGGACATTTGAAGAGCAGGGCCAGTTGCTCCTAAGGCTATATGCCAGCCCCTCCCACCCACCCCAAGGACAGCCTGGGGACTCCAGGGACACGGGCAGAGATGGCTGATGGGAGCAAGGCCTTGCTGGACGTCCAGATGAGGCATTTCTGTCACTCTGGAGGGAGGGACATGCAGAAAGCCAGAGACGGAGGTGTAGAAGGACTCAGGTCTGGGAGCCTTAGAGCCAGTCTGGCTGGGTGTTTGGCTGTTGGCTTTCGGGAACTGCCCCAGGAACAGGACTCTCTGGGGCCCTGGGCTGGCTTGGACTCTCCGCGGTCGTGGCGGCTGCGGGAGCTCCGGGACTGGCCACACTCGCCCGTTGCCCTCAACGTGGTCCTGAGTCCCCAGGTCGCCTTTGTTTCTCCTTGGACGTGGCTCCCCCTGCCCAGCCAGGCGAGCTGCCAGGCCTCGCTGAGGCTGGCAGGCAGGACCGGGAGGGGACCGCCCCCACCGCAGACGGACCCGGGGCCCCAGTGGACATCACTCGAGCAGGTTGGAGGTCCCGGAACTTTCCCGCAGACACCCTCACCTGCATTCCCCCACCCGGGCTGTCGGCTGCGCAGATCCCCTCGCGGGGAAGCC